>CM069139.1:86923799-87371299 GCA_035221665.1 Okamejei kenojei
CCCCCCCCCCCCCCCCCCCCCACCCACACCCCCCCCCCAACACCCACACAAAAACACCACCCCCCGGAACCATGCAACACCCATACCCGCCCACACCTCCCCACCCCCCCCCTACAACCCCCTCCCCCCTCGGGGCCAACGCAACCCCTCCCCCCCCACACCCCAGCACCATCCCACCCCCCTGGTCGCCCGCACCCCACCCCCCCCCTCTGCCACCACGCTCCCCTGCCTACCCCGTCCTACACCCACCTCCCATCCCATCCTCTCGCCCACCCAGCCCATCCCCCCCCCTCTAGCACCCCTCCCTAGCCCACTATCCTCCCCATCCCCATCGCACCCCCCTCCCACCAACGACCCCGCTAGCCCCTCTACCCCATCCGAGCACTCGTCCCCCGCCCCCGCACTCCCACGAGCCGACTGGTACCAAGCCAAGCACCGGCGGACATTCCGGCCACAAACCCCTCGCGATAACGATCAATAAAAAACCAAAAAAGCAGACGCGAAGACAGTCAACCCAGACAAAGCAAACGCACCTGTCCCACGGCACAGTTGAAACACAACATAAGAACACGCCGACGAACCCCGGAGCCCACTACCACACAGCAACACAAACAAAAAACCCGCACACAAGGCCCCAAAAAATATCCCCACCGTCACAACGATGAGAGATCCGCGAGAAAACGAGGTATAGGGCATGGAAAAACAACCGAATAAAGCAACAAAACAACCACCAACAAAAAACCAACACACAAACCAAAAACACAACAACAAAAACCAAACGCAAAAACAAACCAAACTAACAACAAAAGTTCAAATATAAAAATCACCACAGCCAACCACACAACACAGAATGAGATCGGCAAACTTCATAAAGACATGAGACTACTAACCACAAACTAGACAAAAAGAAATACTAAAAAAGGAAAAAAAAACAAGGAAAAAACAACAGAAAAACCCAACAAAAATCAAAAAGAAAACCACAGAAAAAAACACACTCAACCGAAGAATAAAAGTGGATAAATGGGAACATAAAAATCCCCGAGAACTAAAAAACAATCACAGCAGAAGGAGCAATGGAAAAGGAAACGAACATAAGAAAACGCAGCCGCTCCACCCAACGGCGTGAGAAAAGCCTGGACCGTACGGGCACGCCCCTCCTGACGCCAAGGGGGTAACGGTCGAATCTGACTACGAGCATAGCACACGATAAAAGAGCGGGCATGCTCCGCGCACCACAGCACCAACCAACCTCCCCCCACAACACCACACCACACCACACCACCCTCCCCCCAAGACCACCACCACCGCGGCGGATGGCCACAGGAAGAGTGACCGCGCCGGAGCCCTGAACCTCCCCCCCCACCCACAAGACACACCCCCACGCCGTGGCCCCACCCCACCCCCCCCAACAACACACAAACACACCCAGTCATAAGTCCCCACCCTACACAGAAGACCGACACCCCCCCCACAAGCACCGAACGCAACCACACCAAAGGAGACACAAAGCCACCAAACAGCGCCGGAAGAAACAGAAGAGCCCAAGACCGAGGTAGAGGAAGGAGAACACCCCCCCCAGCACCACCCATACAGAACAAACAGAGGTGAATAGTCGGCACGAACACCCGAACAACGCAACCGCCGCATACAAAGACATTCAAAGACAAACCATCAAAATGATACGTTATAAAAAAGTAAAAAAGGAGGGAGACACACCAAGCAAAAATATAAATCACAGAAAACGAGGGATGAAAAAAAAGCCACGACACAAAAATATGACGTACCAGAGAGAACAAGGAGACCAATAGGCAGAACAAAACACCAAACGCACGGCATGCACACTACAAAAGCCAAGGAAAACACCAACGAACAAAACCGACTCCAAGAAAGAAAAACACACCACAAACAGGGGAACCCCAGAAAAGACACCGGGAACACCGCACAGACGCGAATCAGAAAGAAAGCAGAAAAACAGGCGCGACCGCTGAGCAAAAACGAACAAAGGCGCGAGACGACACAGGCGAGCGCGCCAACAAACAACGGGCCCCCACCGCCCCACACCACGCCCACACACCCGCCAACAAACACAAAAAAAAACAAAACAAATAACAAAAAAAAACCAACACAGACACACACAAAAAAACTAAAAGAGCAAAAAAAATAAATAAAAACAAAAAACAAAAAACACCCCAACAAAATTCAGAGGGAGCGAATGGAGAAACAAAAAAAAAAAAAGAGGAGCATAAAAAAAAAAAATAAAAAAAAAAGAAAAGAGGGAGAAAAAAAGACAACAGCAGGGCTAGAAGCACAAAAGGAGAAAAGGAGGTAAGGACAAACAACCAAAGAAACAAAACGGTAAAGCAACACAAAAAACAGCAACAACCGACCAAAAAAAAAAAGACAAAAGGGGAAGAAAAAAAAAAAAAAAACAAAGGGGCAAAAGAAGAAAGGGGAAACAGAGAAAAAAAAAGGAAAGAAAAAAAAAGGAAGAGATAGAAATACACAAAGGAAAAAAAAAGAGGAAATAAGACAAAAAAACTAAAAAAAGACGGGGGGGGTCGAGAGGAGAGAAAAAAGGAAGGAAACAACGGCAAAAAAAAAAAAACAAAAAAGAAAAAAACAGAAAAAAAAGCGAAAACAAGTCAAAAAAAAGTACAAAAAAAGTAAACAACGAATACAAACCGAAAAAAAAAAAAGAAAAAAAAGCGGAGGCACAAAGAGAGGAAACAAGGGGGCAAAAAAAAGGGACCCAAAAGGGGGGCAAAAAAAAAAAAGCAACGTTACCACCTCACCACGCCGGTACTAGCAACCTAATAGAACAAGGGAAAACCCTTATAACCTTTAATACTCACAACCACCCACACCCAAAAAAAACCAACCCCCACAACAAACCACACACCACAGAAACCAAACACAAACACACAAACCCCGGGGAAAAACAAAAAAGGGGCCAACACTCAGACGACACGAGCACCCCCCGGAGGCTAACCGCAAACCCCTACTCTCCCTCCCCCCCACCGTCTCTCTCGCCCCCCCTTCTCCCTCTCGCCCCCCACCCCCCACCCCCTTCTCCTCTCGCCCCACCCCTTCTCCCTCTCGCCCACCCTCCCCCCCCCCCCCTTTCTCACTATCGCCCCCCCCCCCTTCTCCCTTTCGCCCCCCCCCCCCATTCTCCCTCTCGCCCACCCCCCCCCCCCCCCACACTTTCTACCTCTCGCCCCCCCCACTTCTCCCTCCTCGCCCCCCCCCACCCCTTCTCCCTCTAGCCCCCCCCCATTCTCCCCCTCCCTCCCCCCCTTCTCCCCTCCCTCCCCCCCTTCTCCCCCTCCCGCCCCACCCTTCTCCCCCTCCCTCCCCCCCTTCTCCCCCCCTCCCTCACACCCTTCTTACCCCTCCCCCTCCCCCCCCTCCCCCTCCTCCCCCCTTCTCCCATCCCTCCCCCTACTTCCCCCTCCCTCCCCTCCATCCCCCTTTTCCTCCCCCCCCTCCCCCCCTTCTCCCCCACCTCCCCACCTTCTCCCCCCCCTCCCCCCTTCTCCCCCTTCTCCCCCCACCCCCTTTATCCCTCCCCACCCTTCTCCCTCCCCCCCCCCCCCCCTCTCCCCCTCCCCCCCACCCCAACCCTATCCCTCTCCCCCCTTCTCCCTCTCCCCCCCCCCCTTTCTTCTCCCTCCTTCATTGAATGGTGGTGTGCGCGAGGGCAGAACGGTCCACGCCTGCGCATTTTTTATGTTTCTATGTCTCTATTTAGTAAATATATTCACTCTTCAGGGTTAGTTTCACTGGTGTGGTGGAACCTGAAAGATGAGAAGCTCTTGGTGCCCAGTGTAAATCACCAGGCAGAACTTCGTTTCTCGATGGAGGGGGGGGGGGGGGGGGGCGGGGGAGAGGGGGGGGGGGGGGGGGGAGGCGGAGGGGATGGTAATTTTGTGACTGGGATGTTATTGGAGTATGCAGAGCTGGATTATTTCAGGGAGGGAGGGTAGGGAATTCCTTTTCCTCCACAGATGCTGTCTGAGCTGTTGAGTTCCTCTAGCAGATTGTTGCTCGGGGCTCCAGTGTGCAGCCTCTTGTGTCTTCTGCAGAATGTTAGAGCTGCTGGGGCCAATGAACCTACAAACCTGCACGTCTTTGGGATGTGGGTGGTGACTAGAGCACCCGGAGGAAACCCACAGGTTTGCAAGGAGAACGTGCAAACTCCACGCGAATAGTAACCACGGTCCGGATCAAACCCGGGTCTCTGGCGAGTGTGTTAGATGCTCTACTTGTGAGTTAGTGGCTCTACCCGCTGCGCTTAATATCCCAGTAAATCTGTCCTAGATCATTAACCAGGAAGCTTCGTGAGAATGTGAGTGTCTATAGATGTTGGAGTCGGGCAGGATGTGGTAGTTTCCGTGTGAGTAAGCAAAGTTCTCCTGGGTTCACGAGTAGACACAGTGAACACAGACGACAGGGTGTCGAACCGATACATCACCCGTCCCTCCTCTCCAGAGATGCTGCCTGTCCCGCTGAGTTACTGCAGCTTTTTTGTGTCTATCTTCGGTGTAAACCAGCATCTGCAGTTCCTTCCTACACATTTCACTGTGACGATATTTAGCTGTAATAGTGAAGAACGCGCGTGGAACTTTAACCCCCAATATGAGTCATCCGCTTCAGGTGAGACCATTGGAAGGAAACAGACTGGGTAACCTACCAGAAGCAATTCTGTAGATATTCAGATTAAACTAGAAGGCAGAGAGCGCTCAGATGTGTCATTTGCCATTTAACCATTGCTTTCCATGATCTTTGCCGTTTCTGATTATTATTCAGTCATGTGTAATAATCGCAGGAAAACATTTGAAGAGTCAAAATATTTTTTGACGGTGACGTGCACACTATGTCATATTGCTGCAGACGTTTATTTAAAAAAAAACCCATTGCAATGCTTGCAAAAGGTCACCCCACCTTCGTTGTCTTTCTGCGACTAATTTCTGTCAGGGTTGTGGCGACGATTTATTTCCAAAATTGACTATTTTAAAATTTAAATCTTCACTGATCTGCAGATACGGGGGACTTTAGGTCGGTTTGGTGTTATGATGGTAAATCATCAGTATTTACTGAAGAGATACCATTAAAATGGGCAGAGCTACCTTGTACGAATGTTATAAGTAATTTTTAACAATGAGAATTAAATTAATTGTTTGTTACTGTTGGTGGAGCTTTGCCTTGGGAATTTTTTTAGTTTAGCTTAGACAGACAGCGCGGAAACAGGCCCTTTGGCCCACCAAGTCTGTGCCGACCAGCGATCCCCGCACACTAACACTATCCTACACACACAATTTACAATTATACCAAGCTGGTTAACCTACAAACCTGCATGTCTTTGCAGTGTGGGAGGAAACTAGAGCACTCGGGAGAAAATCCGCGTGGTCACGGGGAGAATGTACAAACTCCGTACAGACAGCGCCCGTAGTCGGGATGGAACCCGGGTCTCTGGCGCTGTAGGCAGCAACTCTACCGCTGATATCTCGGACATTTAGAGGCAGGACAATTAAATCGTTAAATAGTTTAGTATATTGTCACGTGTACCAAGGTACAATGAAAAGTTTTTTTTGTTGCGTGCTATCCAGTCAGCGGAAAGACAGTACATCATTACAGTCAAGCTGTCCACAGTGTACGCAGGATAAAGGGAAATAGCTGTTTGTGGGAGTGATATCAAATGGCCTAAGTCTCTCACCAATGAGAGAGCAGGCTATTCTAGACTGGGTATTGAGTAATGAGGAGGGGTTAGTTAGCAGCCTTGTTGTACGTGGCCCCTTGGGCAAGAGTGACCATAATATGGTTGAGTTCTTCATTAGGATGGAGAGTGACATTGTTAATTCAGAAACATGGGTCCTGAACTTAAAGAAAGGTAACTTTGTGGGTATGAGACGTGAATTGGC
Organism: Okamejei kenojei; assembly: GCA_035221665.1. Lineage (NCBI taxonomy): Eukaryota > Metazoa > Chordata > Chondrichthyes > Rajiformes > Rajidae > Okamejei > Okamejei kenojei. The sequence continues at coordinate 86,929,721 of CM069139.1, forward strand.
CAAGATGGACTGGCAATTGATTCTTGAAGGGTTGACGGTGGATATGCAATGGAAGGCATTAAAACACTGCATGGATGAACTACAACAATTGTTCATCCCAGTCTGGCAAAAGAATAAATCAGGGAAGGTGGCGCATCCGTGGATAACGAGGGAAATCAGGGCTAGTATCAAAGCAAAAGATGAAGCATACAAATTAGCCAGAAAAAGCAGCCTACCAGAGGCAACAGAGGAGGACCAAGGGCCTTAATTAGGAAAGGGGAAATGTATGAAAGAAAACTGGCAGGAAACATAAAATCTGACTGCAAAGGTTTTAATCGATATGTGAAGCGCAAAAGATTAGTTAAAACAAATGTAGGTCCCTTGCCGTCAGAAACGGGTGGAATTGAATCATGGGAACAAGGATATGGCAGACCAATTGATTAACTACTTTGATTCTGTCTTCACTAAGGAAGACATAAATAATTTGCCGGAAATAGCAGGGGATCGCGGGTCAAATGAAATGGAGGAACTGAGTGAAATCCAGATTAGCCGGAAAGTGGTGTTAGGTAAATTGAATGGATTAAAGGCCGATAAATCCCCAGGGCCAGATAGGCTGCATCCCAGGGTACTTAAGGAAGTAGCCCGAGAAATAGCAGATGCCTTAGTGATATTTTTCAAAACTCTTTAGATTCTGGAATAGTTCCTGAGGATTGGAGGGTAGCTAATGTAACCCCACTTTTTAAAACGGGAGGGAGAGAGAAAACGGGGAATTACAGACCAGTTAGTCTAACATCGGTAGTGGGGAAACTGCTAGAGTCAGTTATTAAAGATGGGGATAGCAGCGCATTTGGAAAGTGGTGAAATCATTGGACAAAGTCAGCATGGATTTACGAAAGGTAAATCATGTCTGACAAATCTTATTGAATTTTTTGAGGATGTAACTAGTAGAGTGGATAAGGGAGAAGCAGTGGATGTGTTGTATCTGGACTTTCAGAAGGCTTTCGACAAGGTCCCACACAAGAGATTGGTATACAAACTTAAAGCACACGGTATTGGTGGTTCAGTATTGATGTGGATAGAGAACTGGCTGGCAGACAGGAAGCAAAGAGTAGGAGTGAACGGGTCCTTTTCAGGATGGCAGGCAGTAACTAGTGGGGTGTCGCAAGGCTCAGTGCTGGACCCCAGCTATTTACAATATACATTAATGATTTGGACGAGGAATTAAATGCAACATCTCGAAGTTTGCGGATGACACTAAGCTGGGCAGTGTTAGCTGTGAGGAGGATGCTAGGAGGCTGCAAGATGACTTGGATAGACTGGGTGAGTGGGCAAATGCATGGCAGATGCAGTATAATGTGGATAAATGTGAGGTTATCCACTTTGGTGGCAAAAACAGGAAATTGGACTATTATTTGAATGGTGACCGATTAGAAAAGGGGAGATGCAACGAGACCTGGGTGTCATGGTACACCAGTCATTGAAAGTAGGCATGCAGGTGCAGCAGGCTGTGAAGAAAGCGAATGGTATGTTGGCATTCATAACAAAAGGATTTGAGTACAAGAGCAACAAGAGTTGTACAGGTATTGGTGAGGCCACACCTGGAGTATTGCGTACAGTTTTGGTCTCCTAATCTGAGGAAAGACATTCTTGCCATAGAGTACAGAGAAGGTTCACCAGACTGATTCCTGGGATGGCACGACTTCCATATGAAGAAAGACTGGATAGACTCGCTTGTACTCGCTGGAATTTAGAAGATTGAGGGGTGATCTCATAGAGACTTACAAAATTCTTAAGGGGTTGGACAGACTAGATGCAGGAAGATTGTTCCTGATGTTGGGGAAGTCCAGGACAAGGGGTCACAGTTTAAGGATAAGGGGGAAGTCTTTTAGGACCGAGATGAGAAAATCGTTTTTCACACAGAGAGTGGTGAATCTGTGGAATTCTCTGCCACAGAAAGTAGTTGAGGCCAGTTCGTTGGCCATATTTAAGAGGGAGTTGGATGTGGCCCTTGTGGCTGAAGGGATCAGGGGGTATGGAGAGAAGGCAGGTACAGGATACTGAGTTGGATGATCAGCCATGATCATATTGAATGGCGGTGCAGGCTCGAAGGGCCGAATGGCTTGCTCCTGCACCTAATTTCTATGTTTCTATGTATCTATTATTTTTAATTGAATATATATTTTGAACAATAATAATATAAAGGTTAGTATAAATGAGCAGAGCGCTGGCTAAGTGATGTACCTCCCAGGAAATTGCAGACTTAGTGAATGACTTTTTAAAAAGATAATGCATCATAATTAATGTTAGCATTTTAAATAGAGTTATACAGCATGGAAACAGGCCCTTCGGCTCAACTTGCCCGCACCGACCAACATGCCCATCTAGACTAGTCCCACCTGCCCACGTTTGGCCCATATCCCTCTAAACCTGTCCTATCCATGTACCTGTCTAACTGTTTCTTAAACGTTGGGATCATCCCGGCCTTAACTACCTCGTCTGGCAGCTTGTTCCATACACTCACCACCCTTTGTGTGAAAAACGTTACCCCTCAGATCCCTATTAAATCTCCCCCCCCCCCACCCACCCCCTCTCACCTTAAATCTTTGTCCTCGGATTCTCGCTTCCCCTACTCTGGGCAAGAGACTCTGTGCATCTACCTGATCAATTCCTCTCATGATTTTGTACACCTCTATAAGATCACCCCTCATCCTCCTGCGCTCCATGGAATAGAGACCCAGCCTGCTCAACCTCCCCCTATAGCTCACACCCTCTAGTCCTGGCAACATCCTCGTCAATCTTCTCTGTGCCCTTTCCAGCTTGACAATATCTTTCCTATGTGTGCAATAAGGGATGATGCAGACTATTTGTTATATTTCTGTGCAATTGCATTTAAATTTACAGAGTTAGTCTGTCCTTAGTTTCAGGACCTCTGGGAATGGGGGAGATTTTGTAAAGAAGTAACTGGAGTAAATTAAAAAAAAAAAAGATATGTGGACTAAAACAAAGTGGTGGAATTGTAGAAACAAGGAACTGTAGATGCTGGTTTACCAAGGAAAGTCACAAAGTGCTGGAGTAATCCAGCGGGTCGGGGAATATCGCTGGGGATGGTCGGCACTGTGGCGCAGCGGTAGAGTTGCTGCTTTACAGCGCTTGCAGCGCCAGAGACCTGGGTTCGATCCCGATTACGGGTACTGTCTGTACGGAGTTTGTACGTTCTCCCCGTGACCATGTGGGTTTTCTCCGAGATCTTTGGTTTCCTCCCACACTCCAAAGACGTGCAGGTCTGTACGACCATTGACTTGGTATAAGTGTAAACTGTCCCTAGTGTGTGTAGGGTAGTGTTAGTGTGCAGGGATCGCTGGTCGGTGGGCTGAAGGGCCTGTTTCCGCGCTGTTTCTCTAAACTAAAGTAAATGTGGATGGGTGAGGTTTGTGGTCCCGATCTTTGTTCAATGCTGGAAAGACACAACAGGTCAGGCAGCATCTGTGTGGGTTGAACACGAAGCAATGTATCAGACTGAAGACCCATCACCAAAACTGGAATCTCAGGGTTTATCTATCCCGGTTCCAACAAAGGATCTTCACACTTGAATCATAAATTTTATATTTTACATTGCAGTTGCTCTGATATTGAGAGAGCAGAATAATGCTATAAGTGGTGATGATGAGAAGGTAGATAGTGAGCGAGGCAGAGTGAGAAGGATGTGTCGGAGATGACTACAGTGGTATTGCACAACTCTCATCGGAGAGAGGAGGAGAATGTCGTCGACCATTGTGGGCCCCACCTTTCCTTGATCGCTGTTGCTCTTTGCATATCTCAAGTTCACTTATCCTACAGGCCTTCTAGATCTCTCGATTCCTGCTCCCCTGACTCTCAGTCTGAAGAAGGTTCTCCACCCTTCAAGCTGACAAGTGTCTGAAGAAGGGTCTCGACCCGGAACGTCACCCATTCCTTCTCTCCCGAGATGCTGCCTGTCCAGCTTTTTGTGTCCATCTTATGTGAAAAGGATGTTTAACTTGGGTCGTAGCAGATGTGGTCAGTGTACATGCCACATGCGGACTCTGGTGCTGGCAAGGGGTGTGAATGTCATAGGTGATTGCTGCTCACCTTATCCAGATTTGTGCGTGGTTTTGTGAGCTAACACAAGACTGTACAACATGAGGTGGTGTCTAGATACCACTAATAGAGGAGAAAAATAAGGGACCGTTAACATTCTCCACTTGCCCCGTGATGGCTCCAAGGGTTGAGGAGGTTTCCCGTCAGATAGAACCAAGACTCCACATTCATGCCTTGCTGCTTAAATCTCTCACCTGAGATGTTGTCTTTGAGTTCTGCTTTTGGCAAAGATTATAAACTGCTGACTAAAAATATGTGGAGTGTAAATCGTAAAATATGTTTGTGGCACAGCGGAGGCCATTTGGCCCCTCTGTGCCTGTGCTGGTTGTAATAGGAGCTTGTTGGGTTAATGGTGCCTCCCAGTGCTGACTACACCAGGTGTGTTTAAAGTGCTGGCCAGTATTAGTTGTGTCTGGCATTCACATAGCAGGTCCCAGCAGGGTGGTTTAGGTCTCTGAATCTCCCCTAGAATTCCCCTAATTACTTGATTTCACCCCCCCCCCCCCTTTTGGAGACCTTCTGCTTCTGACTGTTCTGCGGGTAGAGTCGCTGCCTCACAGTGTCGGAGACCAGGGTTCAATCTTCACCTCGGCTGCTGTCTGTGCAGTGTTTGCACGTTTTCCCTAACTCTCACGCATTGAGCGTGAGACTCACGCATTTCGCCCAATTCTCACGCTGATCACAGAATTTCTCACACTCAAATTCTGTGATCAACGAGAATTAAAAAACTCATATCAACTGGTGTTGGAGATCCGGGGTGGAGGGAGGGATGGAAGCGGAAGCAGCGGCGGTGACAGATGCGGATGGGGAGCCGGGGCTGGCGAGTGTTTGCCGGGCTGGCGAGTGTTTGCCGGGCTGGTGAGTGTTTGCCGGGCTGGCCGGGCTGGCGAGTGTTTGCCGGGCTGGCGAATCGCTCGCTGCAGCTCCGGCCATGGAGCAGCCTCAGTGCAAGATTCCCGAGCCGTCGGAGGCATTGCCTCGCTGCCGTGAGAGTATCTGTGTCGAATTCGGCATGGACCAGGCTGCGGCTCGGTGCATCCTGGAGGACAACCAGTGGCTGCTGGAAGTAGTTACCAAGCACTGGGTAGAAACGGTGGAAGATAGTGGACTTCAAATGGGAGTGGTTGGAGGAAGCATCCTGCTTGCGTGCTAGATTTTCACTTACTGTAACTGCAGGAAAAATGTTCCCGATGTTGGGGGAGTTGAGAACCAGGGGTCATAGTTGAAGAATAAGGGGTAGGCCATTTCGGACTGAGATGAGGATAAACTTTCCTCGCCCAGAGAGTTGTGAATCTGTGGAATTCTCTGCCACTGAAGGCAGTGGAGGCCAATTCACTCAATGTTTTCAACAGAGAGTAACATTTAGTGCTTGGGGGTAGTGAAATCAAGGGATATGGGGAAAAACCAGCAGTGATACTGATTTTAGATGAACAGCCATGATCATATTGAATGGAATTGCTGGCTCGAATGCCGAATGACCTATTCCTGCACATATTTTCTATGTTAAAGAGGGGGGGGGGGGGCTGAGCATTCACTGATCACTGGCTTTGGGGTACCCAAATAACCAAGTGAGGGGAGGATGTGGGAGTGGGGGTCACCCCCCCCCCTCCCACGGTAGGGACCTTTTGAAATTTGATGCATTAAAATCATGTTTTAGTGCTTTGTAGAAGTGTGATTTCAATGTTATCTGTTTGAGGTATTTTTAAGAGGTAACTTTTTAAGGGGGTAACGTTTTTCCACACAAAGGGTGGTGGGTGTGTGGAACAAGCTGCCAGAGGAGGTAGTTGAGGCAGGGACTATCCCAACATTTAAGAAACAGTTAGACTGATACATGGATAGGACAGGTTTGGAGGGATATGGAACAAAAGCAGGGAGTGTAGCTGGGACATGTTGGCGGGTGTGGGCAAGTTGGGCTGAAGGGCCTGTTTTCACACTGTATCACTCTATGACTACATTAGACTTCCACCATGGTGGAGCTATACAAACCCACTCTCCACAGACATGCGGGTTTGTAGGTTAACTTGTTTCTGTAAATGACCCCTGGTGTGCAGGATTAGTTCACCTTTGTAACCGTTCCCCTCGTGTGCAGGGTGGATGAGAAGGTGGGATAACACACAACTGGTGTGAACAGGTGATTAATGTGTGGACTGAGGGACCTGTTTCCATGCTGCATTTCTAAACTAAATTAAAAAAATATTGCTATATTCTTCACTGGGTGGTTGTGATTTTTAAATAGTTTGGGTATGTAAGATATTTACTCTGAAATACTTTAGTGCAGATGAGAATTTCAAGTAACTGCAGATCTGCGGAGAGCACGGAATATGCTCCAGTGAAAGGAATGCATGGCACTGGAGTGGCAGCAGCAAGGTGTATTGCATTTACATAGAAACATAGAAATTAGGTGCAGGAGTAGGCCATTCAGCCCTTCGAGCCTGCACAGCCATTCAATATGATCATGGCTGATCATCCAAACTCAGTATCCCGTACCTGCCTTCTCTCCATACCCTCTGATCCCCTTAGCCACAAGGGCCACATCCAACTCACTCTTAAATATAGCCAATGAACTGGCCTCAACTACCCCTCTGTGGCAGATAGTTCCAGAGGACTCACCACTCTCTGTGTGAAAAAAGTATTTCTCATCTCGGTCTTAAAGGATTTCCCCCTTATCCTTAAGCTGTGACCCCTTGTCCTGGACTTCCCCAACATCGGGAACAATCTTCCTGCATCTAGCCTGTCCAACCCCTTAAGAATTTTGTACGTTTCTATAAGATCCCCTCTCAATCTCCTAAATTCCAGAGAGTATAAACCGAGTCTATCCAGTCTTTCTTCATAAGACAGTCCTGACATCCCAGGAATCAGTCTGGTGAACCTTCTCTGCACTCCCTCTATGGCAATAATGTCCTTCCTCAGATTGGAGACCAAAACTGTACGCAATACTCCAGGTGTGGTCTCACCAAGACCCTGTACAACTGAAGTAGAACCTCCCTGCTCCTGTACTCAAATCCTTTTTGCTATGAAAGCTAACATACCATTCGCTTTTTTTCACTGCCTGCTGCACCTGCATGCCTACTTTCAATGACTGGTGTACCATGACACCCAGGTCTCGCTGCATCTCCCCTTTTTCCTAATCGGCCACCATTTAAATAATAGTCTGCTTTCCTGTTTTTGCCACCAAAGTGGATAACCTCACATTTAGACGGTATAAGAAGGATTTAGCCCGCTACATGGATAGGGCGGGTTTAGAGGGATACAGTATGTGATGGGATTAGTGTAGTTGGGACATGTTGGTCGGTGTGGGCGAGTTGGGCCGAGGGCCAGTTTCCACGCTTTATCTCTCTATAATTCAAGTTTAGTTTAATAATGTCACATTAGTAAGGTACAGAGAAGAGCTGGTTAGTTGTATGCTTTCCATTCAACGAAAAACAATACGTGATTCAGTCACACCATCCACAGTGTACAGATACAAGATAGAGTGAGTAAGTCCAAGACAAAAATCCAGCAAAGTCTGGTTCAAGGGTCTCCAATGAGGTAGATGGGAGGTCAGGGCTGCTCTCTAGTTGGTGGGAGCCTGATAACATCGGAGAAGAAACTGCCCCTGAATCTGGAGGTGTGCGTTTTCACACATTCTGTACCTATTGCTTGAGGGGAGAAGAGGGAGTGAGCGGGGTGAGACTGGTCCTTGATTATGAAGAGAGGTTGGTTTGTGTGATGGAACTGCAGACGCTGGTTTAAACTGAAGATAGACACGAAAAGCTGGAGTAACTCAGCGGGATAGGCAGCATCTCTGGAGAGAAGGAATAGGTGACGTTTTGGGTCGAGACCCTTCTTCAGACCTTTACTGGGTAATGGTTATGATCCCGAACATTCCCTGTGGCATCAATTTAAATAATCTGCATGCTAACTACTGAAATGAAATATTCTCACCATATCTTAATCACACCCGATACTTTGACCAAAGACTCTGTGCGTCTACCCGCTCTATTCCTCTCATGATGTTCTTCACCTCTACAAACAAGATCAATTCCGTTGTCCTTCCTCACATTAAAAAGTGCCTTTCAGCATTTTAACTCATGAGCTGCAATTTAATTTTTAATTAAATGTCACTTTCTCTGGGTAATATCAGTGAAGGTTCGGTCAGTGCCTACGTTGGTGAAGGTGCTCTCGGACAAAAGGCCCTGTCCCACGATGCGAGTTTACCCTAGATCTCTCGCGAGTTTAAAAAAAAAATCAAACTCGTGGTAAGTACGTAGCGGGTACGTCGGAGCTCATGGATGTCTCGTAGCGGCTTGTAATGCTAACGGCAGGTACTCGGGGAAACGCGGAAACACGTGAAGTTTTTTCAACAGTGTGAAAAATTTCCAAGAGTAAAAAAATACTCGCGATGAAGTACCACGAGTTAGATTTCTGTTAAACTCGGGAGAGCTCTTGGGTGAACTCTCATCGAGGGACATAGAAACATAGAAACATAGAAATTAGGTGCAGGAGTAGGCCATTCAGCCCTTCGAGCCTGCACCGCCATTCAATATGATCATGGCTGATCATCCAACTCAGTATCCCGTACCTGCCTTCTCTCCATACCCTCTGATCCCCTTAGCCACAAGGGCCACATCCAACTCACTCTTAAATATAGCCAATGAAACTGCCTCAACTACCCTCTGTGGCAGAGAGTTCCAGAGACTCACCACTCTCTGTGTGAAGAAAGTCTTTCTCATCTCGGTCTTAAAGGATTTCCCCCTTATCCTTAAGCTGTGACCCCTTGTCCTGGACTTCCCCAACATCGGGAACAATCTTCCTGCATCTAGCCTGTCCAACCCCTTAAGAATTTTGTAAGTTTCTATAAGATCCCCTCTTAATCTCCTAAATTCCAGAGAGTATAAACCAAGTCTATCCAGTCTTCTTCATAAGACAGTCCTGACATCCCAGGAATCAGTCTGGTGAACCTTCTCTGCACTCCCTCTATGGCAATAATGTCCTTCCTCAGATTTGGAGACCAAAACTGCACGCAATACTCCAGGTGTTGGTCTCACCAAGACCCTGTACAACTGAAGTAGAACCTCCCTGCTCCTGTACTCAAATCCTTTTGCTATGAAAGCTAACATACCATTCGCTTTTTTCACTGCCTGCTGCACCTGCATGCCTACTTTCAATGACTGGTGTACCATGACACCCAGGTCTCGCTGCATCTCCCCTTTTCCTAATCGGCCACCATTTAAATAATAGTCTGCTTTCCTGTTTTTTTGCCACCAAAGTGGATAACCTCACATTTATCCACATATACTGCATCTGCCAAACATTTGCCCACTCACCCAGCCTATCCAAGTCACCTTGCAGTCTCCTAGCATCCCTCCTCACAGCGAACACTGCCCCCCAGCTTAGTGTCATCCGCAAACTTGGAGATATTGCCTTCAATTCCCTCATCCAGATCATTAATATATATTGTAAATAGCTGGGGTCCCAGCACTGAGCCCTGCGGTACCCCACTAGTTACTGCTGCCATTGTGAAAAGGACCCGTTTACTCCTACTCTTTGCTTCCTGTTTGCCAGCCAGTTCTCTATCCACATCAATACTGAACCCCTAATACCGTATGCTTTAAGTTTGTATACTAATCTCTTATGTGGGACCTTGTCGAAAGCCTTCTGGAAGTCCAGATATACCACATCCACTGGTTCTCCCTTATCCACGCTACTAGTTACATCCTCGAAAAATTCCACAAGATTCGTCAGACATGATTTACCTTTTGTAAATCCATGCTGACTTTGTCCAATGATTTCACCACTTTCCAAATGTGCTGCTATCCCATCTTTAATAACTGACTCTAGCAGTTTCCCCACTACCGATGTTAGACTAACTGGTCTGTAATTCCCCGTTTTCTCTCTCCCTCCCTTCTTAAAAAGAGGGGTTACATTTGCTACCCGCCAATCCTCAGGAACTACTCCAGAATCTAAAGAGTTTTGAAAGATTATCACTAATGCATCCACTATTTCCTGAGCTACTTCCTTAAGTACTCTGGGATGCAGCCTATCTGGCCCTGGGATTTATCGGCCTTTAATCTATTCAATTTACCCAACACCACTTCCCGACTGACCTGGACAGGGGCTAAAGACATGGCTTGTGCTGGTGTAGGTGGGGCGGACAACCTCATGTAGTCTAGGAAGCTGGTGAATCGTGTAGCATCATAGCTGCTGCTCTTGAGTTGAAATGCTTCAAGACACTTCTTCATGCGAGTACAGACAGACAACTGCATTGATCTTGTAGAGGTGAACAACATCATGAGAGGAATAGAGCAGGTAGACGCACAGAGGCTCCTGCCCAGAGTAGGGAATTGAGAACCAGAGGACATAAGTTTATTGTGAGAGGGGAAAGATTTAAAGGAATCTGTGGGGTAACTTTCCTCTGCAAAGGGTGGTGGGTGTATGGAACGAGCTGCCGGAGGAGGTCGTTGAGGCAGGGACCATCACAATGTTTATGAAACAGTAAGACAGGTATGTGGATATGGACCAGGTTTGTGGATATGGACCAGAGGTGGGACCAGCACGGATGGGGCATGTTGGTCAGTGTGACCAAGTTGGGCTGAAGGACCTTTTTCACACTGTATCACTCTATGCAGCAGTTGAAAGAGAAATTATACAAAGTGCTGGAGTAACTCAGCGGGTCAGGCAGCATCTGTGGAGAACATGGATAGTTAAGACCCTTGTCTGAAGAAGAGTCCGAACCTGAAACGTCACCTATCCTTTTTCTCCAGAGATGCTGCCTAGTTGAGTTGAGTTTATTGCCACGTGTACCGAGGTACAGTGAAATGCTTCTGTTGCGTGCTGACCAGTCAACAGAAAGACAATGTTGACAGTGTGAAGAACATCTGAGATATCCTCATTCTCAGTGTGTCAGGCAGCATGTCTGGAGAACATGGATAGGTGACGTTTCACAGAGGGCTGGAGTAACTCAGCAGGTCAGGCAGCATCTGTGGAGAACATGGATAGGTGACGTTTCACAGAGTGCTGGAGTAACTCAGCGGGTCAGGCAGCATCTGTGGAGAACATGGATAGGTGACGTTTCACAAGAGTGCTGGAGTAACTCAGCGGGTCAGGCAGCATCTGTGGAGAACATGGATAGGTGACGTTTCACAGAGTGCTGGAGTAACTCAGCGGGTCAGGCAGCATCTGTGGGGAACATGGATAGGTGGCGTTTCACAGAGTGCTGGAGTAACTCAGCGGGTCAGGCAGCATCTGTGGAGAACATGGATAGGTGACGTTTCACAGAGTGCTGGGGTAACTCAGCGGGTCAGGCATTTTCCAGAGATGCTGCCTGACCCGCTGAGTTACTCCAGCACTTTGTGTGTATCTTTCATATCTTCAGTTGAGTTTAGTGTAGAGATACAGCTCAGATACTGGCCCTTGGGCCTACCAAGTCCGTGCCGACAAGCGATCACGGCACGTTAACGAACTAGGGGCAATTTATATTTACACCAAGCCAATCAACCTACAGGCCCGCACGTCTTTGAAGTGGGAGGAAACCGGAGCAGCCGGGGAAAACCCACGCAGGTCACGGGGAGAACGTACAAACTCCGTACAGACAGCACCCGTAGTCGGGATCAAACCCGGGTCTGTGGCGACGTGAGGCAGCAACTCTACCGCTGCTTCACCGTGCCTCACCAATCTGTATCTTTGTTTCTCTTCCCACGCAGTTCCCAGATCTATAGTTATATTTCTATTTGGATTATGAATGGTTTTGATGGAGGCGAGGAAACGGCGCGGGTGAATTTCGGGGAGTTCTGCGTGTAAACGCTGCCAGTATTGTCACGAGTAGCAATGGGAGTTGAGTGGTTCCTTGTGTGGGATTGTGCGTGAGTGGCAGAGCTCGGGAGGTAGACATGAGACGGGCAGGAGAAGCAGCAGCCACCCTGGTGAGAAGGAGGGACAAGGGAACTGCTGCTTGACAAATACGTTGTGTTCTTTATTTAGAAGTTACGAGGACAATCACAGAATGGGTTCCGCACAACAGAAGATAGGCTAGTGTTCTATAGAGGGGCTAGTGTTTCAGGGACTTGTTGGGCAACATGGGCAAGTTGGGTCGACGGGCCTGCTTACACACTCTATCCAAACTAGGGAAAGATTGAAATAGAAGCTTTTTAATAATAACAACATGGCATTTGACCTCACGAAGATAGACACAAAAAGCTGGAGTAACTCAGTGGGTCAGGCAGCATCTCTGGAGAAAGGGAACAGGTGATGTTTTGGGTCAGGGCCCTTTTAAACTAAAGTCGGACTACTTTTGAACGGGAGCACCCAGAGAAACCCCAGAGGGAGCCAGGATTGAACCCGGGGATCTGGTGCTGTGCCACTGTGCCAGTCTGAGGGAGGGTTCTGTTATGAAACGTCACCCATTCCTTTCCTCCAGAGACGCTGCCTGCCCCGCCGAGTTACTCCAGCACTTTGTGACTTATCTTCAGTGTAAACCAGCATCTGCAGTTCTTTCCAACATTCAGGAACCATGAGAGCAGTCCCACTTCCCAGCACAATCCCCAGAGCTCTGCATTGGTTTTCCCTTTCAGCAACTTACCCGGACATTTATGATGGCATTTCAACCTGCTGTTACTACCCTTTCTGGAAATACTCCCAGCGAGGGGGAAAATACTGTTCTCTTTCTAGATTTGTACAGGTTTCAAGCAGGACGGTGAAACACAAGCAAGGATAGTTCAGTTTAGTTTATTGTCACATGTATCGAGGTACAGTGAAAAGCTCTTGTTTCGGGCTATGTGATCAATATGATCATGGCTGATCATCCAACTCAGTATCCCGTACCTGCCTTCTTTCCATACCCCCTGATCCCTCTAGCCTCAAGGGCCACATCTAACTCCCTCTTAAATATAGCCAATGAACTGGCCTCAACTACCTTCTGTGGCAGAGAATTCCAGAGATTCACCACTCTCTGTGTGAAAAATGTTTTCCTCATCTCGGTCCTAAAGGAATTTCCCCTTATCCTTAGACTGTGACCCCTTGTCCTGGACTTCCCCAACATCGGGAACAATCTTCCTGCATCGAGCCTGTCCAACCTCTTAAGAATGTTGTATGTTTCTATAAGATCCCCCCTCAGTCTTCTAAATTCTAGCGAGTACAAGCCGAGTCTATCCAGTCTTTCCTCATATGGAAGTCCTGACATCCCAGGAATCGGTCTGGTGAACCTTCTCTGTACCCCCTCTATGGCAAGAATATCTTTTCTCAGATTTGGAGACCAAAACTGTACGCAATACTCCAGGTGTGGTCTCACCAAAACCCTGTACAACTGCAGTAGAACCTCGCTGCTCCTGTACTCAAATCCTTTTGCTATGAATGGCAACATACCATTTGCTTTCTTCACTGCCTGCTGCACCTGCATGCCTACTTTCAATGATTGGTGTACCATGACACCCAGGTCTCGCTGCATCTCCCCTTTTCCTAATTTGCCACCATTCAGATAATAGTTTACCCTCCTGTTTTTGCCACCAAAGTGGATAACCTCACATTTATCCACATTATACTGCATTTGCCATGCATTTGCCCACTCACCCAGTCTATCCAAGTCACCTTGCTGGGAAGAAACGGCTGGGAAGAAACAGTCCCTGAATCTGGACGCGTGTTTTCACATTTCTACACATTTTGCCTGATGGGGAAAGTCTCTGCCTCAGAGGGCGGTGGAGGCCAATTCTCTGGATATTTTCAAGAGAGAGCTAGATAGGGTCAGGGGATATGGGGGGAAGGCGGGAATGGGGTACTGATTGGGGATGATCAGCCATGATCACATTGAATGGTGGTGCTGACTTGAAGGGCTGAATGGCACCTATTGTCTATTGTCTATTGTCTTTGAAACTCACTTTGTCAAAGAGTGGTGGAAACAAGGTCTTTAAATGTTTGTAGGGCAGAGATAGATGAGCACACCACCCTGGCCATGTTGCCATCTCATTCCTGCCATCGGGAATCTGGAAACTGACATCCAGGTTCAGGAACAGCTTCTTCCCAACAGCCATCGGACATTACACACGGCATGGTGTAATTACACTAGTAACTTTGGGCTTTGTGTTTTATTTGGCACTAAATTGTTTTTTTTATTTATTGAAGTTTTTTTTAATGTGTGTTTATTATATTATCAACCCAGTGGTATTATTATTAAATTCTCTAACTTCAAGCAACCCTTGCATTCCCTCTTTCTGCATCCCTTCCCACACTCAAGTCGTACCAGCTTCAAAGTCATCTTGTGGAGCCTCATTGTGTGTACTTGTTCTGGCTTCGGCCACAGCTAGCAATGGCCTGTTTCCTTTATCATTCTTTCCTTCATTTGTTCTATATCTCTCTACATCACCGTCTATAGCTCTCGTTTCCATTTCCCCCGACTTTCAGTCTGAAGAAGGGTCTTGATGCAAAATGTCACCCATTCCTTCTCTCCAGAGATGCTGCCTGACCCGCTGAGTTACTCCAGCTTTTTTTCATCTGATTTACAGCCCTGTTGTGCTGCTACAATACGGATGTTATTGCTCCATTTCAGTGCGCGTAACAGTAAAGCGTTCTTGACTCTTGCCTAAAGGAAGCAACCGTGTTAGCTGGGGTTGGGTGGACAGGTTGCATGTCTGCAGTTTCAATAGAAGAAGCAGGAAGGGGATTTGAGAACTGGGAATAACTTGCAGAATATTGCAGCCACTGTATGTTTACAACATCACTGAAGATTATTGGTATTTGTTATTAGGCAATGCAGTCCAGTGATTGCTATATTAGCAGATCTTACCATACATGATGAAGTTAGTGCAAAAGAGAAAATGAACAGTTTAGTTTCTTATTGTCACGTGTACCGAGGTACAGTGAAAAGCTTTTTGTTGCGAGCTAACCATTCAGCGGAAAGACCAGACATGATCACAATCGAGCCATCCACAGTGTACAGATACATGATAAAGAGAATAACGTTTAGAGCAGGATGAAGTCCAGTAAAGTCTGATTAAAGATAGTCCGAGGGTCTCCAATGAGGTAGATGGGAGGTCAGAACCGCTCTCTAGTTGGTGGTAGGATGATTCCAGCTGGGAAGAAACTGTCCCTGAATCTGGTGGTGTGCGTATTTACCGTTCTGTCCCTGATGGGAGAGGGGCGAAGACTGCAGAATATAATGTTGCAGCAACCTAGAAAGTGCTGGTTAATTAAAAAAATTGCAAAAGCCACAACGAGGTAGAGTGGAAGATCTGGAACACGTCAGCATATGAGGGGACTGTTCGGGAGTCCAGCAGCCAGTGGGTGACTGAGGCAACTGGGTTACCTGACACAAACTAGATTGTTGATGAGAATATTGAACCAGGGATCCTTTTGCTTGGGAAATAACGCATGCCCAGCACTAATAATTTAAAAAAAAAAATATGGTCAAGTGTTCGAGAAGGAGCTTCACAGCGCCAGAGACCTGGGTTCGATACTGACTATGGGTGCTGGCTTCCTCCGGGTGCTCCGGTTTCCTCCCACATTCCAAAGATGTGCAGGTTTGTAGATTAATTGGCTCCTGTAAACAGTAAATTATGCCTAGTGTGTGTTGGTATGTGCAGATCGCTGATCTGTGAGGACTCGGCGAGCCGAAGGGACTGTCCCTCCACTTGTACATTGTCGAGTGTGGGATGAAACCGGAGCACCCGGGGAAATCCTACGTGGTCACGGGGAGAACGTACAAACGTACAGACAGACCCGTAGTCAGCATCGAACCCAGGTCTTCCTTAAATTAAATACTTCATTTTATAGTGGTTTTGGTTGTATCCTGAATGCTACTGATTTGACCCATTTGCACTGAATGTGTTGGTCAGTTTCTTCATGACAACAATTACTGGTTTATTTTCACCTCTTCCAGTAACTTCATCATATTATTAGAATCGTGACCTTTTATACTTGGGGGGTGCTCAGAATAGGAAGCTGGTATGTAAATTAGGGAGTGTAGGAAATAATTGCAGATGCTGGTTTAAACGGAAGATAGACACACAATGCTGGAGTAAGTCAGCGGGACAGGCAGCATCTCTGGAGAGAAGGAATGGGTGACGTTTTGTGTCGAGAAAAGGAAATTGAGTTATAGACAATGAAACTCAACAGAACGACAGTGAAACTAGTACAATGACTCGGGTGGGGGAGGGATGGAGAGAGAGGGAATGCAAGGGTTACTTGAAGTTAGAGAAGTCAATGTTCATACCGCTGGGGTGTAAGCTGCCCAAGCGAAATATGAGTTGCTGTTCCTCCACTATGCGCTGGGCCTCACTCTGACAATGGAGGAGGCCCGGGACAGAAAGGTCAGAATGGGAAGGGGAGGTAAGTGTTTAGCAACCGGGAGATCATTTAGAGAGTCTTGCCCAAGCTCCTCAGACCGTGTGTAGTTCCCAATTGGTGGCAGGCTTCGCCCAAAGAGAGGTATTCATAGAAAATGTACAATAAATAGAATGACTGAAAAAAACGCTGAAGGATTTATGGGTCGTCCTGATGAAACAATATCTCAGTCAGATAATATGAAATTATAGAAACCAGGAACTGCAGATGCTGATTTTAAAATACAAACCAGTAAAAGAGGTGAATGAAACATCTATCCATGGACATACCATTGGTTGTACATCAAGCAGATACTCTAACCACAATCAGTCGGAAGAATGATCCCGACCCCAAACGTCACTAATCCATGTTCTCCAGAGATGCTGCCTGACCTGCTGAGTTACTCCAACGCTCTGTGAAACGTCACCTATCCATGTTCTCCACAGATGCTGCCTGACCCGTTGAGTTACTCCAACACTCTGTGAAACGTCACCTATCCATGTTCTCCACAGATGCTGCCTGACCCGCTGAGTTACTCCAGCACTTTGTGTCCTTTTATACATTAAATGATAAGTTTGTCAGCTTCTCAACTGGGGATGAGGAAATCTTCTGACGTACAGAGAATTTAACTTATTTATTAAATATTAAATAAGGTGGGGCAGAGTTCGATCCTGACTACGGGTGCTGTCTGTATGTGACCGCGTGGGGTTTTTCCCGGGTGCTCCGGTTTCTTCCCACACTCCAAAGATGTACAGGTTCGTAGGTTAATTGGCTTGGTATAAATGTAAATTGTCCCTAGTGTGTGTCGGATACTGTTTGTGAGCGGGGAGCGCTGGTTGGCATAGACACGGTGAGCCGCAGGGCCTGTTTCTGTGCTGTATCTCTGAACTAAACTGTTAACTATAAAAGGACATCTTTTGGTAATGAACAAACTGGTGAAGAATGATATTTCCAAGAGTTGTGGAGAAGCTTTGGGAGTGACGTGTAGACAGGTGGTCTGGCGAGACACCATCTTGTGTGTTGCCCACCCGAGCTGTGTTATCTATCAGTGTCTCATCACTTACCCACCCAAATAGAACTATTCCTGCTGTCCAACGCCCACGGCTTTCAATTCTTATCACTTCTCCTTCCGCACCAGCTTATTTTCTCACCTCTCAATAATTCTGATGTAGTTTAGACGTACAGGATAGAAACAGGCTCTTCGGCCCATCGAGTCCGTGCCGACCAGTGATCCCCGCACATTAACACTGCCCTACTCACACCAGCTACAATTTTACACTTACAGCCTACAAACCTGCACGTCTTTGGAGTGTGGGAGGAAACCGAAGCACCCGGAGAAAACCCACGCAGGTCACGGGAGAATGTATAAACTACGCGCAGACAGCACCCGTAGTCTCTGGCGCTGTGAGGCTGTAGCTACTTATTTCAGTCCCAGACTTTTCCCTTTAAATGCTGTCATTTTCCTCCTGTAATCTCATCTACTTGACCTCAAGTACGTATGCGGGAGTGAGAGTGTGTGAGAGAGTGAGAGAGTGTGTGTGCGAGAGTGAGAGAGAGTGAGTGAGAGAGAGAGAGTGAATGTGTCAAAAGAGAGTCGTCAAAAGATTGTTTGATTTCTCCACAATAAATTTTAGAGAGATGTGGAAAAGGGGCCTCAAAATACAGCTACTGGAATAGGATTGGTGTTTAGGCAGATTTTGCATAACTGGTGTTTGGTAAGAAGTTATATAAAATGACCTTTATAAGATGTGACATGGTAGACAGCATTGTCTGAATGCCTGACTTTGTTTAAAACAATATTAAAGAGTGGGCGACTCTTGCCAGGTTGAGCCTTGTTGTTCAGTTCAAGGAGAAACTGTGTAGGAAGAAAACGCAGATGCTGGTTTACACTGAAGATAGACGCAAAATGCTGGAGTAACAAAGAAACATAGAAAATAGGTGCAAGAGTAGGCCATTCAGCCCTTCGAGCCAGCACCGCCATTCAACATGATCATGGCTGATCATCCAGAATCAGTACCCCGTTCCTGCTTTCTCCCCATATCCCTTGATTCCTTTGGCCCTCAGAGCTAAATCTAACTCTCTCTTGAATACATCCAGTGAAATGGCTCCGAATACTCAGCGGGTCAGACAGCATCTCTGGAGAAAAGGAATAGATGACATTTCGGTTCGGGTCTGAAGAAGGGTCTTGACCCGAAATGTCACAAATTCCTTTTCTCCAGAGATGCTGGCTGTCCCGCTGAGTTACTCCAGCACTTTGTGTGTATTGAAGGAAAAACTGTTTTGTTAAATGCTGACAGCCATGCAAGCCCTGGACAGTGATGTTTGAGAGATTGCTTATGAAAGCACATTGTGACTTGCTTGTGGTTGTCAGTTGAAACCAGGCCGAGCTGGTGGGGTGAGCTAAAACCCTCTCTTTTGTTAGCATGGATGTAGTAGATAGACAACGACTCGCAAACAGTGAAGTGGCTGTGCATCAGATTTGTGTTCTTTTAGTCAAGAGAGTGTTTGTTGTCATACATCCCAGATAGAACAATGAAATTCTTACTTTATGAAGTGGAATTTCTTGTAATGAGCCTGAAGATGGTTTTTCCAGTTGTTTATGTTTATTATTCATATGTTTCTGTATATTATTCAAACACATCGAGTCATAGGGCACAGAAACGGGCCCTTTGGCCCAACGCTCATGCCAGCCAAGACTAGACGCAAAATGCTGGAGTAACGTTGCGTGCTGGCCAGTCAGCGGGAAGACACTACATCATTACAAATGAGCCATCCACAGTGTACAGATACCGTAAAGAGAATAATGTGAATAACGTTTAGTGCAAGATAAAATCCTGTAAAGGTCGATCAATAATTTGCCCACGTTTGGCCCATATCCCTCTAAACCTTTCCTGTCCATGCACCTGTCCAAATGGCTTTTAAATGTCATTATAGTTCCTGCCTTAACTATCTCCTCCAGCAGCTCGTTCCATACTCCCTCCGCCTCTCTGGGGAAAAACTTGCGTGAATTGAATTCTTGCTGAAGCTGGTCCATTCCAATTTGGAGCTGAGAAGCATCCCTTGAGGGCCTGTCCCACTTGGGCGTCATTTGCGTGTCATTTACGCCACATCATTTACGCGTCACGACACACGACGCGTGCATCACGTGGGCATGGTGCGTGGTGACGTAGGCATTGACGCACGGTCGCGTATGTGCCCCTGGATTTTGGGGTGTACAAAATCTTCGCGCGCCACCTGTATGACGCACAATTTACTCCCAAGTGGGACAGGCCCTTTACTAAATGATGCACTGAAGTTTTCTTGTACATAATATGTTCACAGTGGGTGACTTGACTAACAGAGTATGTGATTATTGATATGCATCCCAGTAATTGCCTTTGTTGACCAATTGCTTACAATCAAGTGTTGTTAGTGACTATGACTTTCACACTGGAGAAAAGTATTTTCGTGAATACCTTTTCTCTTACACAAATTTGCAGAAAGTGTGCATTTTCAGTACTTTGTGCCTGTACCAACCTTTGTCCACTTTGATGCCTCGTTTTCACACTTTACCCTTCCATATCTCTATTTCTCCTTCTCCCCTGACCCTCAGTCTGAATAACGTCACCCATTCCGTCTCTCCAGAGATGTTGACTGAGTTACCGCTTGAGTCCCGCATTTTGTGTCGATCTTCGGTGTAAACCAGCATCTGCAGTTCCCTCCTACACTTGAATCATTCTAAGGTTTGAAGTTTGATGTATATTATGAAGATTACAGGTGCTGCTTATATTATTAATGTTATTTGGACCCAAAATGAGGTTGGCTTCTGTATCATGTCCACATGCCCTGATCAGCGTGAGCTAATATGAATGTCACCCTTCCAGGCCTATCTGCAGCTGAATTCTTCAGAATATCGTAATAGATCAACAGCACTTATTGTGTCCATAAGTCATAAGAAAAGAATTAGGCCATTCAGCCCATTGAGTGTACTCCCCCATTTAACCAGGGCTAATCTATCTTTCCATCTCAACCCTATTCTCCTGCCTTCTCCCCATAACCCATGGCACCCATGCTAATCAGAAACCTGTCAAACTCTGCTTTATAATACCCGTCTAACCATATAACAATTACAGCACGGAGACAGGCCCTCTCGGCCCTTCCAGTCCGTGCCGACCATTTGTTTTCCCCTAGTCCCATCTACCTGCACTCAGACCATACCCCTCCATTCCCTTCATGTCCATATACCTATCCACTTTACTTTTAAATGTTAAAATCGATCCTGCCTCCACCACCTCTGCTGGAAGCTCATTCCACACAGCCAC
Source organism: Okamejei kenojei (assembly GCA_035221665.1). Classification (NCBI taxonomy): domain Eukaryota; kingdom Metazoa; phylum Chordata; class Chondrichthyes; order Rajiformes; family Rajidae; genus Okamejei; species Okamejei kenojei. The sequence goes on from CM069139.1 coordinate 86,950,405, forward strand.
CACCCTCTGAGTAAAGAAGTTCCCCCTCACGTTACCCCTAAACTTCTGTCCCTTAATTCTCATGTCTGTGGCAATTAATTCCACCAATCTATCGCCAACTAGGGAGCGGTCCTGACCTCCCATCTCCCTCATTGGGGACCCTGGGATTATCTTCAATTGGACTTTACTGGACTTTACCTTGCACTAAACTTTAATGGAAAGGATACTTAGAGATAATATATATAAGCATCTGGATAAACAGGGTTTGATCAGGAACAGTCAACATGGATTTGTGCCTGGAAGGTCATGTTTGACAAACCTTCTTGAATTTTTTGAAGCGGTAACTAGGGAAATTGATGAGGGTAAAGCAGTGGATGTTGTCTATATGGATTTCAGTAAGGCCTTTGACAAGGTTCCCCATGGAAGGTTGGTTAAGAAGGTTCAATCTTTGGGTGTTAATGGCGGAGTAGCAAGATGGATTCAACAGTGGCTGAATGGGAGATGTCAGAGAGTAATGGTGGATGGCTGTTTGTCAGGTTGGAAGCCGGTGACCAGTGGGGTGCCTCAGGGATCTGTGTTGGGTCCACTGTTGTTTGTCATGTACATCAATGATCTGGATGATGGGGTGGAAAATTGGATAAGTAAGTATGCAGATGATACTAAGATAGGTGGTGTTGTGGATAATGAAGTAGATTTTCAAAGTCTACAGAGAGATTTGGGCCATTTGGAAAAGTGGGCTGAAAGATGGCAGATGGAGTTTAATGCTGATGTGTGAAGTGCTACATCTTGGCAGGCCAAATCAAAATAGGACGTACATAGTAAATGGTAGGAAATTGAGGAATGCTGTGGAACAGAGGGATCTAGGAATAACTGTGCATAGTTCCTTGAAGGTGGAATCGCATGTAGATAGGGTGGTAAAGAAAGCCTTTGGTGTGCTGGCCTTTATAAATCAGAGCATTGAATATAGGAGTAGGGAAGTAATGTTAAAATTGTACAAGGCATTGGTAAGACCAATTCTGGAGTATGGTGTACAATTTTGGTTGCCTAGTTATAGGAAGGATGTCAAAATAGAGAGAGTACAGAGGAGATTTACTAGAATGTTGCCAGGGTTCCAGCAACTATGTTACAGAGAAAGGTTGAACAAGTTAGGTCTTTATTCTTTGGAGCGCAGAAGATAAGGGGGGACTTGATTGAGGTCTTTAAAATGATGAAAGGGATAGACAGAGTTGACGTGGATACGTTTTTCCCATTGAGGGTAGGGAAGATTCAAACAAGAGGGCATGACATGAGAATTAAGGGACAGAGGTTTCGGGGTAACGTGAGGGGGAACTTCTTTACTCAGAGGGTGGTGGCTGTGTGGAATCAGCTTCCAGCAGAAGTGGTGGAGGCAGGATCGATTTTAACATTTAAAAGTAAAGTGGATAGGTATATGGACGTGAAGGGAATGGAGGGGTATGGTCTGAGTGCAGGTAGATGGGACTAGGGGAAAACAAATGGTCGGCACGGACTGGAAGGGCCGAGAGGGCCTGTTTCCGTGCTGTAATTGTTATATGGGTAAACGGTATCCCCTTTATCCTGTATCTGTACACAGCGGACGGCTTAATTGTAATCGTGTATGTTCTTTCCACTGACTGGATAGCACGCGGCAAAAAGGCTTTTCACTGTACCTTGGTACACGTGACAATAAACTCATCTGCGATTCACTACTCTCTGACTGAAGAAATTCCCCCTCATCTCCTTTCTAAAGGTACGTCCTTATTGTGGAGCAAATAACACATACTCAAAGTAACGATCCAACAGGTTTATTAACATGCAATAAAGTTACACAGCGTGTTGGTATCACTGCGTCTGCTTCAAGACTGGCAGCTTGTGCCAGGAACCCTTAATATCAGAGTGGTGCCGGTATGATGAAACCCCGGACTGGATTATAGATAATAGTGGTGTGTAGCATTTGTGTGTTAGTATTGGTTAACATGTAAGTAGAGCGGATCTACACTTGTGTCCTGGATATTGTGGGCTGAAGGGGCTGTTTCTGTGCTGCAAAGTGTCAATGTTCTCAAGGTGCAATTGTGTACATGGTTTCCCATATATGGTTCAAAGAACCGGCTGAGAGTCTCTGTCTTGTTTTTAGTCAATCCTACATTCTCATTCTCTTTGACTTGCTTTGGCTACATCCCCTTAACCTTTTGAGCACATGATTTCCTTTAGAAGAGCAAATGTATTTTCCATCACCGAGTAGAATTGCCCTTTTTAATTTCCCTTTGAGATATTTCTATGAGAACTCTTAAAATATGAACAACAATTGAATCTTGAGACATTAATGTTTATGTTGCATCCCCACTTCCAGAAGGAAAGCATTGCAAGGTGCGCCATGTTAGTACGTTTGTAGGCAGGACTCCAATCGTCCGTCTGCTTGAAGTCAGCCCTGTTTAGCTTAGTGTAGCGGTACACCCTGGAAACAGGCCCTTCGGTCCACCCAGTCGTTGCTGACCGGCGATCCCCGTTAACACTGCCCTACACACACTGGGGACATTTTACATTTGTACCAAGCCCATGAATCTACAAACCTGTATGTTTTGGGAGTGTGGGAGGAAACCGATCTCGGTGAAAACCCGCGCAGTCACGGGGAGAATGTACAAACTCCATGCAGACAGCACCCGTAGTCAGGACGGAACCAGGGTCTCTGGCGCTGTAAGGCAGCAACTCTACCGCTGCGCCACCGTGCCGCATGTTTTTATACCCAGAAACATAGAAAATAGATACAGGAGGAGGCCATTCGGCCCTTTGAGCTAGCACCGCCATTCATTGTGATCGTGGCTGATCGTCCCCAATCAATAACCCGTGCCTGCCCCTTTTCACACTTTACCCTTCCATATCTCTGTTTCTCCTTCTCCCCTGACTCTCAGTCAGAAGAGGGATCTTGACCCGAAACGTAATAACAGGCTTTGGAGGCAGCTATTGCAGACATTAATAATGACCTGCCGAAGAAAGAAAGCACAATTGTAGTTACACGTGGCAAGTGGAAGAAGGGGCTTTTTCAGTTCCAGGTGAGGGAATTTAAGTTGCGTCGTTTTAAACAGAAAACTAGTGAAGAGAGAAACAAAGTGCTGTTAACCTCAGTTTGTTAGAATGGAGATGAAGAGGAATTTATTTCGCCAGAGGGTGGTGAATCTGTGGATTTAATTGCCACAGATGGCAGTGGAGGCCAAGTCATTGGGTATTTTCAAGTGGAGATTGATAGGTTGTTGATGGGTAAGGTTGTTAAAGGTTCAGTTTTTCTTGGCGTCTGGTATCATCCACGTAGATTGCCTGTGCTCACAATCATCTTCATAATTACGTAGCCTTGGCCAATTATCTGAAGTCCAGGAACCTTTCCCATATTCTCTCAGAGATATCCTTTCCAGTCATAAAGCAGGTTATCTATCTATGCACATACTGGATAAAAACTAAGATAAAGTGTGCAAAGGCTACTGAAGGGATTTGAATAAGAAACTTGAATAAGGTAAAGACTAAACAAAACATAATCCGATGTATGAAGGAACTGCAGATGCTGGTTTGTAGCAAAGATCGATACAAAGTACTGGAGGAAACATAATGCTGGAGTAACTCAATGGGTCAGGCAGCATCTCTGGAGAAATTAGAAATGAGCAAATTTGCAGATGACACAAAGCTGGGTGGCAGTGTGAACTGTGAGGAGGATGCTATGAGAATGCAGGGTGACTTGGATTGGTTGGGTGAGTGGGCAGATGCAGTTTAATGTCGGTAAATGTGAGATTATCCACTTTGGTAGCAAAAACAGGAAGGCAGATTATTATCTAAATGGTGTCAAGTTGGGAAAAGGGGAAGTACAATGGGATCTGGGGGTCCTTGTACATCAGTCTATGAAAGTAAGCATGCAGGTACAGCAGGCAGTGAAGAAAGCAAATGGCATTGTTGGCCTTCATAACAAGAGGAGTTGAGTATAGGAGCAAAGAGGTCCTTCTGCAGTTGTACAGGGCCCTAGTGAGACCACACCTGGAGTATTGTGTGCAGTTTTGGTCTCCAAATTTGAGGAAGGACATTCTTGCTATTGAGGGAGTGCGACGTAGGTTCACAAGGTTAATTCCCGGGATGGCGGGACTGTCATATGCTGAGAGAATGGAGTGGCTGGGCTTGTACACTCTGGAGTTTAGAAGGATGAGTGGGGATCTTATTGCTGCATGTGCTGCCCAAAAGGAACCGCCCAACGTGGGGCTCGAACTCATGACCCTGAGATTCAGAGTCTCATGCTCTACCCATTGAGCTAGCCGGGCTCTCAGCACGGAGCACATTAGCTTTTACCTGTACTGGGGAGAACATACAAACTACAGACAGCACTCGTAGTCAGGATCAAACCCGGCCGGGTCTCTGGCGTTGTAAGGCAGCAGCTCTACCGCTGCGCCATCTTGCTGTCCACATACTGTTCTAGTCCCTGCCTCAACTGCCTCCTCTGGCAGCTCGTTCCATACACCCACCACTCTGTGTGTGGGACGTCAGGCACACCTCACTGCAGTTTCTATCCCTGAGTCCCTCTGCACCCTCTATCCTGCCGGCACCTGTTTTACCATCCAACTCAATGACCGTTGCTGGTCTAATCCTCAATGACTCGTGCTACGTTGCTGTTCTAATCCCAAGCTTCTCACATCTTTGCTAAACAAGGGGTCCTTGTAAGAAAGTCATGTACCATTTCACCACCTGGCTGTTGGCCTGCAACAGAGGAGCTGGTTTAGTGTTGGTTATTAATTTAAAGGATGTGGATATTGCTGGAAAGGTCAGCGTTTGTAGTCTATCCCACAGTGCCGGTGAACAGGGAAGTTATTAAATGCCGACTCTGTGGGTGGATCTAGTCACATGTTGGCCAGAGCGGGGAGAGCCACAGACGACATCTTCCCGAACTGACCACATTGAACCTTTACTGCAGGTATAGAGTGCAGAAACGGGTGCTTCACCCACCGGTCCACTCTGACCAGCCATCCCCACACACTAGGGGCAATTTATAATCTTACAGAAGCCAATTAGCCTACAGATCTGCCCGTATCTGGAGTGTGAGAGGAAGCCGGAGCACCCGGAGAAAACCCACGTGGTCACGGGAAGAACGTGCTAACATTGTACAGACAGCACCCGTAGTCAGGATTGAACCCGGGTCTCTGGCGCTGTGAGGCAGCAACTCTACCACTGAGCCACTGTGCTGCCCTAAAACCTGATGAGATGCCAGTCAGTATCTATTGAAAGTGAACTGCAGATTATATTTTGGGTCAACATTTTTCATCAGAACAGTTCTAATGAAAGATCACTGACCTGAAGTAAATGCGGACCTTCCACAGAGGCTGCCTGACCTGCTGAATGTTTCCAGCATTTTCTCTTTCATATTTTCCGTCTTTGCATTTTAAGCACTAGAACGGCACGGTGGCGCAGCGGCAGAGTGGCTGCCTCACAGCGCCAGAGACCCGGGTTTGATCCTGGCTATGGGTGATGCCTGTACGGAGTTTGTACGTTCTCCCCGTGACCGCATGGGTTTTCTCCAGGAGCTCCGGTTTTCTTCCACACTCTAAATACAATAGACAGTAGGTGCAGGAGTAGGCCATTCAGCCCTTTGAGCCAGCACTGCCATTTAATGTGATCATGGCTGATCATCCCCAATCAGTATCCCGTTCCTGCCTTCTCCCCATACCCCCTGATTCCGCTATTTTTAAGAGCCCTATCTAGCTCTCTCTTGAAAGCATCCAGAGAACCTGCCTCCACCGCCCTCTGAGGCAGAGAATTCCATAGACTCACCACTCTCTGAGAAAAAGTGTTTCCTCGTCTCCGTTCTAAATGGCTTACTCCTTATTCTTAAACTGTGGCCCCTGGTTCTGGACTCCCTCAACATCGGGAACATGTTTCCTGTCTCTAGTGTGTCCAAACCCTTAACAATCTTATATGTTTCAATGAGATACCCTCTCATCCTTCTAAACTCCAGACTGTACAAGCCCAGCTGCTCCATTCTCTCAGCATATGACAGTCCCGCCATCCCGGGAATTAACCTTGTGAACCTACGCTGCACTCCCTGAATAGCAAGAATGTCCTTCCTCAAATTAGGACAATCCTGCACCTATTTTCTATGTTAATTGGTTTAGGTAAAAATTGTATATTGTCCCTGTGTGGGAAGGAACTGCAGGTGCTGGATTACACGGACGAAAGACACAAAATACTGGAGTAACTCAGTGGGAGAAGCAGCATTTCTGGACAGAAGGAATGGGTGACGTTTCGGGCCGAGACCCTTTTTCAGAGTATGGGAGTGGATGAGAAAGTTGGATAATATAGAACAAGTGTAAATGGGTAATTGGTGGTCAGCATGGTCTTGATGGGCTGAAGGGCTTGTTTCTGTTCTGTATCTCTAAGTACTCTTTGGGTATTTCTTAGAGCTTTTATCTAAAATGACACCAGATTTCAGTGATCTACCGTGTGGGACTTCTGAGTAGTTCCTTTACTGGTGACAAATCAAATACTGACCTTGGTTCAATGTGCTGAGTTAATCTTGTTCTAGTGAAGCACCTTCCATATCTGTAAAACATGAGAGTGGTTCACTGCTAATTGTTATTTTTGAAGTGTGGTTGCACTCATGTGTGGGAATTACAGCAGTAGATTTGCCCACAGCTAGTTCCCACTAACAGCAATGCCAAATTACCATCGTAAAAATGATTGTAGATGCATTTTAACCAGAACAGCCCAACAGAAATTCCCTCCATTTGTGTGATGTTTAGCATCATATTTGCAAGTCGCCTCCAACACAGCTGTCTTCCTCATCATTACCTTTAGTTTAGTTTAGAGATACAGCGCGGAAACAGGCCCTTCAGCCCACCGACTCCGCACCAACCAGCGATCCCCGCACACTAACACTACCCTACACACACTCTAGGGGCAATTATCCAATGTTACCAAACCAATGAACCTACAGACCTGTACTCCTTTGGAGTATGGGAGGAAGCCGGAGCACCCAGAGAAAACCCACGTGGTCACAAGAAGAAACCTACAAACTCCGTAGTCAGGATTAAACCCAGGTCTCTGGCACTGTGGGGTAGCAACTCTGCCACCGTGCCCCCCAAACTGAGATGTGCAGTAATCGCTCTCAGAGGATGATGGAAAGACGTTTGCAGACTGGAAGACAGAGGGTATTCAATGAACATGTATGATGAATGAACATGGAGGAATCTATTTATTAAACTTGGTTGGTCAAGGGGCCAAATTATCTACATTTGCACAAATAATAAGAGTGTACATTTTGCCGAGAGGCTTTAATACGTTGCTCTAGAAAATGGTGGATTTTGTCGGTGAATTGATGTGCTGTCAAATCCGTCTCTTTCGGAGAGAGATTTCTCAAATTGTCCTAAAAGCTATGAATTGTGGCTTTGTTCTGGCCTTGTTAACTTTCACACACAGTGTGGCCTTATTGAATTTGTGGGCACGTTATGTTACCCTTTTAACATTAATAAGTTTGGTGATTTAGGGTTGACTGTTAATTTGGTTTATTGTCATGTCTACCGAGGTACAGTGAAAAGCCTTTAGTCGCGTGCTAACCAGTCAGCGGAAAAATACTACATGATTACAAATGAGCCATCTGTAGTGTATAGATTGTAAGCAAATGGAGATACGAAATGCTGGAGTAATTCAGCAGGCCAGGCAGCATCCCTGGAGAAAAGTAATAGGTGACGTTTCGGGTCGGAACCCTTCTTCAGACACGTTTGTAAGCAAATGTAGTGAAAATAGTTTGAACGTCAAAGTATTAAAGAGAATGACTGGATTATATTGTGGTATTTGACCTTCTATGACACTGGGAGCCCTGATTTCTCATGTTGTTATCAATGCCAATTAATATGTTGCGCAGGATTGGTCTGAGATCCCTCTGTTGTGATCCGTACCTCAAATGGTCTCTTTGATGTGATACTTTTTTAATCGTGGCACTCTCTTGAGATTGGTTTTCTTTGAAATTTGATTAAAGATGCAAGACCGATATTCTTGGGAGTTTAGTTTAGTTTAGAGATTCAGCGCGGAAACAGGCCCTTTGGCCCACCGAGTCCGTGCCGACCAGCGATCCCCGCACATTACCACAATCCTACACCAGGGACAATTCACAGTTACCGAGCCAGTTGACCCACAAACCTGCACGTCTTTGGAGTGTGGCAGGAAACCCAAAGAGCTCGGAGGAATCATGGCTGATTCCTGGCTGATCATGGCTGATCTATCTCTCCCTCTCAACTCCATTTTTCTGCCTTCTCCCCATAACCCCTGACATGCGGACTGGAAGACAGAGGGTATTCAATGAGGATGTAGATCCATTTTTGAAAGATCAGAGATATGACGGGGCGGCACTTTGGTGCAGCTGATAGAGCCGCTACCTCACAGTGCCAGAGACCAGGGTTCAATCCTGACCTCAGATGCTGATTGCGTGGAGTCTGCACGTTCTCCACGATCTGGTTTCCTCCAGATTCCTCCCAGATCTCAAGGACGTGCGGGTTTGTAGCTTAATTGATTCTGTCAATTGCTCCGAGTATGTATGGAATGTGCAGAACTAGTGTGTGAATGGATGATTGAAGGTCATTGTGGACTGATGGGTCCTGTTTCACAGCTATATCTCTAAACTAAACTAATAGGAGGGATTTAGGGATTGGCACAGAAGGGGAGGTGAGGCCTTGGGCAGAGACACATTGTTAGAGACACATAAAGCGGAGTAACTCAGTGGGTCAGGCAGCAGCTCTGGAGAAAAGGAATGGGTGTCGTTTTGGGTCGGGACCTATCTTCAAACTGGACAGCTGAGTTACTCCAGCACTTTGTGTCTATCTTCAGATTTGTAGGATGTCCCTAGTGTGAAGAACTAGTGAGCGGGTGGTCATTACACCTTTTAACTCAGAGCCATTATCATGTTGAATGGAGGGGCAGGCTTGAGAGATCCAATGTGTAGGGGAGAACTGCAGATGCTGGTTTAAATCGAAGATCGACACAAAACTCAGTGGGACAGGCAGCATTTATGAAGAGAAAGAATGGGTGACTGACGTTTCGAGTCGAGACCCTAGTGAAGAAGTCTGAACATGTTAACAATGGTTTTGCAGTTTGAGGTTGAAATAGCAGAAGACAGCATGCCTGCTGTGCGGGAACTTTCCCCAAATAGTTTTTTCTGGGAGTTTTATCACTGGCTGTCCCCTGCTCTACCGGGAACTGAACCCGCCCAGGAAACTCCCTAACAGCTCAACATCTCGTTTCGCAGGTTCTCTTTATTGCTTCAGTTCAGCTGCTTGAACAGAGGAAATGCTTGGGGGAATGTCTTTTGTCTGTTGAGATCTTAAGCCATAAGCTGATTGGAGCAGTGACTTTTGAATGGAAGATGGACTCGCAATGCTGGTGTAACTCAGCGGGACAGGCAGCATCACTGAATGGAAGGAATGCGTGACGTTTCGGGTCAAGACCATTCAGCCTGAGAGTCGGGGGACAGGGAGACACAGAGATATGGAAGGGTAAGGTGTGAAAGCGAGATATCAAAGGGGATGAAATGTAGAATCATTATTAGCCAGGGGAAGGTGACAACAAAGAAGGACAGTCAGACTGGTCAGAGAACTGGGATCTCGACCCGAAACGTTACCCATTCCTATGCAGAGATAACCAGATAACAATTACAGCACGGAAACAGGCCCTCTCGGCCCTTCCAGTCCGTGCCGACCATTTGTTTTCCCCTAGTCCCATCTACCTGCACTCAGACCATACCCCTCCATTCCCTTCACGTCCATATACCTATCCACTTTACTTTTAAATGTTAAAATCGATCCTGCCTCCACCACTTCTGCTGGAAGCTCGTTCCACACAGCCACCACCCTCTGAGTAAAGAGGTTCCCCCTCACGTTACCCCTAAACCTCTGTCCCTTAATTCTCATGCCATGCCCTCTTGTTTGAATCTTCCCTACCCTCAATGGGAAAAACGTATCCACGTCAACTCTGTCTATCCCTTTCATCATTTTAAAGACCTCAATCAAGTCCCCCCTTAACCTTCTGCGCTCCAAACAATAAAGACCTAACTTGTTCAATCTTTCTCTGTAACATAGTTGCTGGAACCCTGGCAACATTCTAGTAAATCTCCTCTGTACTCTCTCTATTTTGTTGACATCCTTCCTATAATTAGGCAACCAAAATTGTACACCATACTCCAGAATTGGTCTTACCAATGCCTTACTGTCCCACTGTTACTCCAGCATTTTCTGTCTATTTGCAGTGTAAACCAGCATCTGCAGTTCCTGCCTACACATGGGGACTTTTGAATTTTCTTTGCTCTTTGTTCTTGCTAGTCTTGTTACTTATATTTGTTAACAAGATAATTTCATGTGAGAGTGAATCTTTTACTGATCGTACAAAGATGACTGGATAGGGTACATAGTTGCTTCATTAAGTTTGAATGTACAGTTCCACATTTTCTGTATGCAAACCACTATTCGGTAGAACTGAGCGCAGCGGTAGAGTTGCTGCCTCACAGCGCCAGAGACCCGGGTTTGATCCCGACTACGGGTGCTGTCTGTGCGGCGTTTCTACGTTCTCCCCGTGACCGCCTGGGTTTCCTCCGAGATCTTCTGTTTGCTGCCACTCTCCAAAGACGTGCAGGTTTGTAGGTTAATTGGCTTGGTGTAAATGCAAATTGCCCCCGGTGTGTGTAGGGTAGTGTTAGTGTGCGGGGATCGCTGGTTGGTGCGGACTCGGTGGGCCGAAGGGCCTGTTTCCGTGCTGTGTTTTCTAAACTAAACTAAATTAATGCAACTTATTGAAATGTAATCTCTAGCCTATTTTTTTAGCCAGGTTTCTGCGAGTCATACAGCATGGAAACAGGCCCTTCGGCCCATCTTGCCGCCACTGGCGAACATGTCCCATCTACACAAGATCCACCTGTCTGTTTTTGGCCCATATCTCTCTAAATCTATCCATGTACCTGTCCAAATGTTTCTTAAATGTGGTGATAGACCTTTCCTCAACTACCTCATCCAGCAGCTTGTTCCATACACCCACCAACCTTTGTGTACAAAAAAAAAATCTGCCCTGCAGGTTCCTATGAAATCTTTCCCCCTCTCATCTTAAACCTATGTCCTCTGGTTCTTGATTCCCCTACTCTGGGCAAAAGACTCTAAAAGTGCATTTACATAATCTTTTCCTTTCATGAGATTGATAAAGGGCTTGGATTTCATTGGAGATAGAGTGAGTCACTCAGCAGGACAGGCAGCATCTCTGGACTGGAGGAATGGGTAACGTTTTGGGTTGAGACCATTTACTTTAGTTTAGAGATACAGCGCGGAAACAGGCCCTTCGGCCCACCGAGTCCGCACCGACCAGCGATCCCCGCACATTAACACTAGTCCTACACACACTAGGGCCAATTTGCACATACACCAAGCCAATTCACCTACAAACCTGCACGTCTTTAGAGTGTGGGAGGAAACCGAAGATCTCGGAGAAAACCCACGCAGGTCACGGGGAGAACGTGCAAACTCCGTACAGACAGCATGGATCAAACACGGGTCTCCAGCGCTGTGAGGCAGCAACTCTACCGCTGCTCCACTGGGCCGCCCCTTCAGAGATCATAGCGTATTCATTGAATTGGATGCATGTCTGGCTTGTGTGTAAAGTGATGTTGCCATCTCACCGATGGCAGGCGTATATGTGACATGTGGAGGGGGTGTTAAGGCTTCAGCTGTGAGTGATGACTCCTGCAGTTCGGGCCAGCCACTGACTTTGATGTTAAGCCGCTCCTATCCTGACTGCAGTGCAAAGGCAAAGCAAACCTCGCTGTATTTTTGGTAACTGCATCATGAAAATGCCACGGACTTAACTCAAACATGGTGCAATGCTCATCTCACACCAACATTACGGTGGGCTTAGGAGAAATTGATTTTGTCTGTTGAGATCTTAAGCCATAAGCTGATTGGAGTTGTGGCTTTTCAGTGTTCTCCGCTATTTGTTTTTACACCTTGCCTGCTAGTCTCGTTACAACTCTTGACACAAAACGCTGGAGTAACTCAGCGGGACAGGCAGCGTCTCTGGAGAGAAGGAATGGGTGACGTTTAGAGTCGAGACCCTTCTTCAGACTGATCGCCAGCATCTACAGTTCCTTCATCCACAGCCTTGTTACTGACTTTTAATTTACTGTAGATATGGAGACACTGAAGGTGGATTTTGGATGAAGCAACTTACTGGCGGTGGGCTAGAAATGGCCCCTGATGCTGGGTTGAGTTTTTTCGATTGTAAAAGTGCAGCAGTAAATATCAAATTAAAATAGTGGGAGAGTCTAGGAAGAGAGACGACAGCCTCAAAACGAATGGAGATGAGGAGGAATTTCTTTAGTCAGAGGGTGGTGAATCTGTGGAATACATTGCCACAGAAGGCTGTGGAAGCCAGGTCAATGGGTACTTTTAAGGCAGATACAGATAGATTCTTGATTAGTACGGGTGTCAGGGGTTATGGGGAGAAGGCAGGAGACTGGGGTTAGGAGGGAGAGATGGATCAGCCATGATTGAATGGCAGACTAGATGGGCCAAATGGTCTAATTCTGCTCCTGGAACCTATGAAAATAGGAATGTCCAATGTTGCCTTGTGAAGGACTCGTGATCCTTAGGATGTGCACCATTTGTGGTGAGGAGAGAGTAACATGTACACTCTTGGCTACTGTCGTGGCATCGACTGTTGCCCGCTGGATGATGTTTTGATTGGAGTGCGGCTCCTCCACACAAAGCCATGTAGGCAACATCTAGTTCCACGTCATCCTGCTCGCTCATCCACTCTGTACACACTTTGGGATGTTGGAGGAAACCCTCGCGGTCACGGGGAGAACGTGTAAACTTTGCACAGACAGCACCCGAGGTTGAGATCAAACCCAGGTCTCTGGCGCTGTGAGACAGCAGCTCTACCAGCTCTCCAGTTGTTGCGCGAATGGTTCAGTTGCCCGATAACAGCTGGGAAAAAACTGTCCCTGAATCTGGAGGTGTGCGTTTTCACACTTCTGTACCTCTTGCCCGATGGGAGAGGGGAGAAGAGGGAATGTCCAGGGTGCGACTCATCCTTGATGATGCTGCTGGCCTTGCCGAGGCAGCGTGAGGTGTAGATGGAGTCAATGGAAGGGAGGTTGGTTGGTGTGATGGTCTGGGCTATGTCCACAGTCTCCAATCCTGCTTACCTGTTGAATGCAGTTGGTGATCCACCCTTCCATGTCACAAGACTCTGCCTCGAATGTCTTGAATCCGTGCTGGGAATTGTCTTGAATCCGTGCTTTTTTCCCCAGTTTTTAGTTTAGTTTGTTTGGTTTATGGTCGCATGAAAAGCTTTCAGTTCAGCTCTCCTTTGACAGTGGATAGTGGACTCATTCTGATTCACCTCCCAACCTGACCAAGTTCCCATCAAAATGCAGAACATCCCGTTTTTGCTGACCACTGCTGTACGTGACAACACAAGTCATTTTCTTTTCCCTTGGACATTGTTCCCACTTTCCTTTAGAAAATCTACACAAACCCCAACACCACCAAAGAACAACAGACTCGGTTCCCCTTTCATAGAAACATAGAAACATAGAAAATAGGTGCAGGAGCAGGCCATTCGGCCCTTCGAGCCTGCACCGCCATTCAATATGATCATGGCTGATCATCCAACTCAGTATCCTGTACCTGCCTTCTCTCCGTACCCCCTGATCCCTTCAGCCACAAGGGCCACATCTAACTCCCTCTTAAATATAGCCTCAACTACCTTCTGTGGAAGAGAATTCCAGAGACTCACCACTCTGTGTGAACAATGTTTTCCTCATCTCGGTCCTAAAGGAATTCCCCCTTATCCTTAAACTGTGACCCCTTGTTCTGGACCTCCCCAACATCGGGAACAATCTTCCTGCATCTAGCTTGTCCAACCCCTTAAGAATTTTGTAAGTTTCTATAAGATCCCCCCTCAATCTTCTAAATTCCAGCGAGTACAAGCCGAGTCGATCCAGTCTTTCCTCATATGAAAGTCCTGACATCCCAGGAATCAGTCTGGTGAACCTTCTCTGTACTCCCTCTATTTCCCTCGGGAATACCTGGTCCGCACGGTGGCGCAGCGGTAGAGTTGCTGCCGTACAGTGCTTGCAGCGCTGGAGACCAAAGGTTCGATCCCGACTACGGGTGCTGCCTGTACGGAATTTGTACATTCTCCCCGTGAGGTTTGTAGGTTAATTAGCATGGTGTAAGTGATCACCCCGTACAATTGCAGTATCATTCATTCATGTGATAGGAGCAGAATTAGGCCATTTGGCCCATCGTCTACTCTGCCATTCAACATGGCTGATCTATCTCTCCCTCCCAAGCCCATTCTCTTCACAACCCCTGACACCCGTATTGATCAAGAATCTATCTGCAGTATCTCCAGCATCATTGCAAGGGCAAATTTACTATTTTTCCAAAGCCAATGAACCTACAAACCTGTGCATCTTTGGAGCGAGGGGGGAGACCGGAGCACCCGGAGAAAACCCACGCGGTCACGGGGAGAAAGTGCAAACTGTGAGCAGAGCGTGCCTGCGGTCAGGATGGAAGCTGGGTGTCTGGTGCTGTGAGGCAGCAAGTCTCCCGCTCCACCATGCCGCCCCTCTGATGTAGATCAAACCATGAACAGGGCAAAGGGCAGAGAGGGCTTGATGGATAGGTGACCTGGCTGATTCCTGACCTGATTTCCTGGTCTGGTAGCTCAAATGGCTACCTCATTGGAGACCCTTGGACTGTCTTGAATCCAACAGACTTCAATGGATTTTATCTTGTACTAAGCGTTACCATGTTAGCCCCTTCATCGTGTATCTGTACACTGTGTGAAGGAAGGAATAGGTGACGTTTTGGGTCAAGACCCTTCTTCAGACTCTAGAGTAGACACCTATTCCTTCTCTCAGTCAGTCAGTCGGAAGTCACTCGGAACGAGTATGACTGTCCTCTCCTCTCCATAGGGTGTGTAGAGGCCGATCCGCGATCCGTGCAGCGTGGGCAGTGGAGACTGCCGGTGGTCGGTAGTCATCGAGCCCCCTTCCCTCTCTCTTTAGGGCGCTGTCACTTTGTCTCTGCGACACGGCCTAGTTCCATTCCTTCTCTCCAGAGATGCGGCCTGTCCCGCCGAGTTGCTCCAGCATTTTGTGTCTATCTCCGGTGTAAACCAGCAGCTGCAGTTCCTTCCTGCACATCTGTACACTGTGGGTGGCTCGATTGCAGTTATGTATTGTCTTTCTGCTGACTGGTTAACAGCTTTTCACTGTACCTCAGTACGCGTGACAATAAACTAAACTACTGGTGCATAAATGATATTAACATTGTATGAACATTGTCCCATGTAAACAGTGCTGCATAGGAATGAATAGGTTGTTCCTGGAATGACTCAGTCGAGTGTGTGTAGTGACTGTCAGAATTGTTTGGGGCTGCAGTTCCTATAGTCAAAGCACCTGGCTTTGTTCCAGGGACGCTCGCTAGGCTTGCTGCTGTACCCAGCTGGGATTCCCCCAAGTCTGATGTGCATTAGCACTCTCATAGCCAAATGCATGTTATATAGAGCAGGAGCCAGCTTGTCTGTAGTATTTGGAGCATTTATCCACTGCAATAAGGGATTGGTTTTTCTATTCTCTCAGTCCAGAAATCACTTGCATAACATTTTATAAAACGCAGCGATAGAGTTGCTGTCTCTCAGCGCCAGAGACCCATGTTCCATCCTGACTACGGGTGCTGTCCGTACGGAGTTTGTACGTTCTCCCTGAGACCGTGTGGGTTTTCTCCGGCTGCTCCGGTTTCCTCCCACACTCCTGGTTTGTAGGTTAATTGGCTTTGGTAAAAATTGTAAATTGTCCCTAGTGTGTAGGATAGTGCAAGTGTGCGGGGATCGCTGGTCGGCGCGGACTTGGTGGGCCGAAGGGTCTGCATCTCTAAACTAAACAAAACAATTGATGCAGGAGTTATAAAGCTTTGTAGTAGAGTTTGGGAGAGGCGCTGGCAACGTGCGATGATTCAATGGCACTTTACCTTGCCCTGAACTGGCTCTGCTGCAACTGACTAACTCACTGCTGATGTGAGCAGCCTGGAATTCCCCTGATGTCCACATCCCAGTATTGGGAGTGTTGTACATTGCCAAAGATGTTGACCTTCCTGCTGCAAACTGGGCTCCTAAACCTAACACAGACTGAAGCGCTGAAGTAACTCGGGGGGTGGGCCAGGCACCATCTCCAGAGAACATACACAAAATGCTGGAGTAACTCAACGGGTCAGGCAGCATCTCTGGAGGAAGGAAATACTTGACTGAGAGGGCTATTGACCCAAAATGTCACCTATTCCTTTTCTCCAGAGATGCTGCCTGACCCGCTGAGTTACTCCAGCATTATATCTATCGACGCTGTCATCCAGCATCTGCAGTTTCTTCCCACACATGCACAGGTGACATTTCAGGTCAGGACCCTTCTTCAGACTGATTGTGGGGGGGCAGGAACTGGAAGCGAGAAAAGACCAGGGTAGGTTAGGGATTTTAACCATATTATTCTGCGCAAGAGCACTTAAATGTAGGAAAGTTGCATTCTCGCAAAAGTGAAAGGAATAAGGGAGGAGAGGAATTGCATTTAGTTTAGTGATACAGCGTGGAAACATTTATACTGAGCCAATTAACCTCCAAACCTGCACGTCTTTGGAGTGTTGGAGGAAATCAAAGATCTTGGAGAAAACCCACGCAGGTCACGGGGAGAACGTGCAAACTCTGTACAGACAGCACCCGTAGTCAGGATGGAACCCGGGTCTCTGGCGCTGTGAGGCAGCAACTCTACTGCTGTGCCACCCTAACCCTTGACCAAGCATTTGGATTGGGCAGTATGTGGGTGGTAGAGCCTCTGCCCTTCAGCACCAGGGACCCCAGTTCAATCCTGACCTCCAGTGGTGTGTGTGTGTGTGTGACGTTCTCCCTCTGATCGCGTGGGTTTCCTCCGGGTGCCCCAGTTTCCTCCCACGTCCCAAAGACGGGCGGGTTTGCTGGTTAACTGTCCCGCTGTGAATTGCCACTAGTGTGTCGGGAGTGGATGAGAAAGTGGGATAACACAGAGCTAGTGTGAGCGTGTAGAGGAGCGTGAACTCCTGCAACTCTGGAGTACGGGATTAGGTGACGTTTCGGGTCGGGACCCTTCTTCAGACTGCGAGTGTGAACGGGTGAACGTATCGTATCAGGTGATCGGTGTGGGTCAGAGGGCCTGTGTCCGCGCAGTATCTCAAAACTAAACGTCGCATGTCAGCACGCTCACAGTTCCTCTTAATTAGCGAGGTGCATTTCCCATCTCCTCGCCAGAGTCGGTGTGGAGAAATGATGCTTTGCAGCAATGATGTGGAAACGAGGAAACGTCACAAGTCCGTGCCCTTTCTTGGAACAGTTTGTGCAGCGCACGGAACCGTGGTCAGTCATTCCCGCCAGACTGACGGCAAAATATAAAAAGCAGGAGATATAAATAAAGGCCATTAATCCAGAAATAGGAAGGTTGCCATTATTATCATTGTGTCTTTGATTGCCTTTAAATATCTGATACGTGGACAGAATTGATATGTGTGTGAATATGCACATGAATAGCGCTTTCTGAAAAAGCCCGTTAGAAGATATTTAACGTTCTGGGGTCAGGCAGCAGGTGACGCAGCTGTGGAGTTGCTGCCTTGCAGCACCTGAGATCCGGGTTCCATCCGACTACGGGTGCTATCTGTACGGAGTTTGCACGTTCTCCCCGTGACCGCCTGGGTTTTCTCCGGGTGCTCCGGTTTCTTCCCACGTCCCGAAGATGTGCAGGTTTGTAGGTTAATTGGCTTCTGTAACTTGTCACCCAGTGTGTGGGATAGAACTGGAGTACGGGCCGATGGTCAGAGCGGACTCCGTAGGCCAAAGGGCTTGTTTCTACGATGTACCTCTAATCTAATCTGTTGTGAGTGGGTGATCAATGGTCAACATGGTCATGGTGGGCCGAACGGCCTGTTTTCATGCTGTTTCCCTAAACTAGTCAGAGGGTGGTGAATCTGTGGAATTGTTAGCCACAGAAGGCTGTGCAGGCCAAGTCAGTGGATATTTTTAAGGCAGAGATAGATAGATTCTTGATTAGTACAGGTGTCAGGGGTTATGGGGAGAAGGCAGGAGAATGGGGTTAAGAGGGAGAGATAGATCAGCCATGATTGAATGGTGGAGTGGACTTGATGGGGCGAATGGCCTAATTCTGCTCCTATTACGTATGGCCTCATGACTAAACTAAACAAGTGTGTGAAGGGGTGATCGATAGTCAGCGTGGGCCGAAGGCCCAAAGGGCCTGTTTCTACACTGTTTCTCTAAACTAAACTGAACTAGTGTGTAGTAGGAAGACAAGGTAAATTAGTTCTGCAGCTGTGTGTTTTATTTTGGGATGTGGGACTTTCCTCTCCATTCCCATATGGAGTGCTGGAATTCAGCTTTGTGCAAACCCTGGGGCCTTCAACCAATGAGGCAAGCTGTTTGATGGGTTTGGACACGACTCAAGTTCTGGGTCAGACATTTGGACCAAGATCAAAGAAGCAAACAGCGAAAGGAAAACAGTACCTGGCTGCTGTCGAGAGGCACTGAACCGTGTGTGACAACAACAAACTCAAAACCCAATGACTTAGAATAAGAGGTTTACAGAATTATTCTAGTACTTTCAATAAAGAAATGGGGATAAAAGTGTGAGGATCTGACACCGTTTGAAAGCTGAAAGGAAACGTTGTTTGAAAGTTTTTTTTAATTGGCCACGTTTGTGAGTTGGAATCGCGATGAAATGATGAATCAGGATGCTCTGTTCAACCCTTAATCCAGGGCCTAAATTAAATGCAGTCTAAATCAATGGGAATTGGAGCATGGAACATAGAACAGTACAGCACAAGAATAGGCCCTTTGGCCCACTAGGTCTGTGATGTACAAAGGGTTACCAACTTTCCCACTCCCAAAAATATGGGACAAATTCCCGACAGCAATTCGTTGACCGACACGGCCGTGGCTGGGTGAATGATGAGTTGTCCCGGGTGCTGGACTGCACACAAAGCCCTGTCGGCGGGCCAGCTGAGGAGTTTTGGCCCGGGCCAGCACCCCATCCAACTCGTGAACCGATGATCGGCCGTGAGAAAGTAGGGTGGTGGTGGTGTCGACGGTAAGCGAAGGTCCGATGGTCGGACAGCTGGCCGGGCCGGGCTGCCGACCGACCGACGGGGCCACGGGCGAGGCGCTGCTGCTGCTGCACTCCATGGGCTGCACTACGTCAGGACGGATGAGGCGGGGCCGGACGCGGCGCTCCGACCCGACAGTCCCCTCGACCCGAGTAGTAGCAGTCAAATACGGGACAAGGGCGGTCCCGTACGGGACAAACCAATTTAGCCCAATATGCTGGATGTCCCGGCTAATATGGGACAGTCGGCAACCCTAATCATACCTGATCCATATCCCTCTATTCCCTGCATTTCCATGTGCCTATCTAAAAGCCTCTTAAACACCACTATTACATCTGCCCCCACCACACCCTGGCAATGTGTTCCAAGCCCCCACCACCCACACCTGTGTAAAAATTACTTGCCCGCACATCCGCATTAAACTTTCCCCCTCTCACCTTATAGCTATGCCCTCTAGTGTTGAGCATTTCCACTCTGAGGAAGAGGTTTCAAACTTTCTACCCTGTCTGTGCCTCTCATAATTTGATATACTTTTACATAATGTGACAGCGTGCAGTTTAGCAGTCCCATAGTGTAAAATAGATGCCATCACCGGCCATAGTAAGAAACCCACAGCCCAAACCCAGGGCAGCGCAGCGGTAGAGTTGCCTCCTTACAGTGCCAGAGACCCAGGTTCCATCCTGACTACGGATGCTGTCTGTACTGAGTTTGTACCTTCTCCCCGAGACTGTGTGGGTTTTCTCTGGGTGCTCTGGTTTCCTCCCCCACTCCAAAGACGTGCAGGTTTGTGGGCTAATTGACCTTGGTAAAAATTGTAGATTGTCCTTGGTGTGTAGGATAGCGCTGGTGTACGGGATGATCGCTGGTCGGCACGGACTCGGAGGGCCGAAGGGCCTGTTTCTGCGCTCTATCCCTAAAGTCCTTAAAACAGCCTGTTGTCCATTTGTGAAACACTTTAAATAAAATGGACTGGGATCCTGTCTGCTGTGGCACTAACGAGGAAATGAGGTCAGCGGCAGTAATCCCCCTTTGCCTATCTTCAGCGTTTCGTTTTGAAGAGACCTATTTTCTGCCAGTAATTCGACGATACATCTCTAAATTTGAATGATGAATTGCAGTTTGAAAAACACCTAAACTTCTCCATCTTTGAGTCAGCCACCCTAATACTTTTAATATTCTGCCGAAAGGAACCCGTGCTTGTGACATATTACATTAATCTATCGTCATCATTGGTTTGTACTCGCTGGAATTTAGAAACTTATAGAAACTTACAAAATTCTTAAGGGGTTGGACAGGCTAGATGCAGGAAGATTGTTCCCGATGTTGGGGAAGTCCAGAACAAGGGGTCACAGTTTAAGGATAAGGAGGAAGTCTTTTAGGACCAAGATGAGAAAAACATTTTTCACACAGAGAGTGGTGAGCCTGTGGAATTCTGGAAAACAGAAGGTAGTTGAGGCCAGTTTGTTGGTCATATTTAAGAGGGAGTTGGATGTGGCCCTTGTGGCTAAAGGGATCAGGGGGTATGGAGAGAAGGCAGGTACAGGATACTGAGTTGGATGATCAGCCATGATCATATTGAATGGCGGTGCAGGCTCGACGGGCCGAATGGCCTACTGCTGCATCTAATTTCTATGTTTCTATGTTTCTATGCTGTATTATCTCTGACTGTGCTATTAATTTTTTTTATTGTCGTGCAGCTCTGATGTGAGAGTTGTATCTCGTCTTGGGCGGTAGGGTGTCCCAGCGGTGGAGCTGCTGCCTCACAGCGCTAGAGACCCGGGTTCAGTTCTGACTACAGGTGCTGTCTGTACGGGGTTTGCACGTTCTCCCCGTGACCTGCGTGCGTTTTCTCCCGGTGCTCTGGTTTCCTCCCGCACTTCAACGACGTGCAGGATTTTAGGTTAGTTGGCTTTGATATAATTGTAAAACAAAATTGTCCTCGGTGTGTAGGAGGATAGTGCTACTGTACGGGGTGATCGATGGTCAGCGAGGGCTCGGTGGGCTGAGTGGCCTGTTTCCATGCTGGATCTCAACTTAAGTCTGGATTTTGCTGTCATTCCATTTGTTTTAGAATGGCAACCATTTGTGCCCTGGTCTTATCTCCAACATGATCTGTATTTCCATGGGTATCGCCGATGGCAACAGTGGTAGTAAGGCCTAGATACTGGCGGTGTGGAGAGGATGTTTACGGTAGTGGGAGTGTCTAGGATCTGACGGCACAGCCTCAGAATAAAAGGGCGTACCTTTAGAAAGGAGATGAGGAGGAATTTAAATAGTGGTGAATCTGTGGAATTCATTGCCACAGAAGGCTGTGCAGGCCATGTCAGTGGATATTTTTAAGGCAGAGATAGGTAGATTCTTGATTAGTACAGGTGTCAGGGGCTATGGGGAGAAGGCAGGAGAATGGGTTTGAGAGGGAGAGATAGATCAGCCATGAATAAATGGCAGAGTAGACTTGATGGGCCGAATGGCCTAATTCTGCTCCAAAATCTTGTGATGACCTTATGATGATTGCATTCTGGTTCCCCCAGTACTAGGGCTAGAGATGTAGAAAGACCAGGCCCATGGGCATATACACAGAGGTAGACACGTCACATAGGCTGCAGCTAGGATTAAAAATCCTTGGGGACTTTTTCCGGGCTGGATGGATGCGACAGTTGGAGTTCCCCAAGGATCAGTTCCGTTTATTCTCCACATTGATGACCTTCTACAGGGGCAGAGCATAAGCTGTAAATGTTTGCTGAAGATATGAAAGTAGGCGGGATGGCCCATTGTTTGTGGATGTGTGGCCTCTCAAACACGACGTAGCAAGCTGGAGTGAATGGCTTTTTAGTTTAGTTTAGAGATACAGCGTGGAAACAAGCCCTTCGGCCCACCGAGTCCATGCTGTCCATTGATCACCTTAGTTCACACTGCGTTATCCCTCCTTCTCATTACGCTACACCCTGGAGGCAATTAGGAGAGGACCAATTAACCCACAAACCCACAGATAGAAACAAAATGCTGGAGTAACTCAGTGTGGAGTGTGAGAGGAAACCACCAACACGCGGTCACGGGGAGAACGTGCAAACTCCACAGGGACAGCCCCCTGTGTCAGGCTGGAAGCCGGGACTGGCGGTGTGAGGCAGCCTCTCTACTGCTGTGCCACACTAGGGCTGACCGAGTGCATGAAAGGGCGGGTGTAATTCTGCTCCGTACTGAACGCTGTTTCCTTGCAGTTCTGGGCGGCCCTAGGCCATGGCGACGGCGAGGAACGTAGAATCAGTGGCGCCCCAACTCTCCCTGGAGTCGCTGGTGCAGCAGGCCAACCTGGTCCAGGTGCAGGACAGCAAGCTGTCCTCATTCAGCATCGAGCCCCAGGATGAGGGCTTCACGCAGCGCTTCGTCCTCACTGTGGAAAGCAAGTACAAGTGCGAACATTGCCGTCTCCCCCTCTGCAACCCCAAGCAAACCGAGTGTGGCCACCGCTTTTGTGGTAGCTGCATACTGAAAATCCTCAGGTAAGCCCACATCTGCATCACAATATTTGACGTGTAATCGTTAATAAACTGAACTATATTTCCATGCTGACAAATTTGGATCTGAGCATTTTTGTCTTCTGTTATATTTTGCCCCCGCTTCATATTGCCAAAGCTGGTTGGTTTTGGTGACAACACGAGTTGAGTATAGAAGTTGGGAGGTCATGTTGCAGTTGTATAAGACGTTGGCGAGGCTGCATTTAGAGTATTGTGTTCAGTTCTGCGCACCATGTTATGGGGAATATATTGTCAAGCTGGAAAGGGTAGAGAGAAGATTTACGAGGATGTTGCCAGGACTAGAGGGTGTGAGCTAGAGGAAGAGGTTGAGTAGGCTGGGATTCTATTCCTTGGATCTTATAGAGGTGTATAATATCAGGAGAGGAATAAATAGTGTAGATTCACAGAGTCTCTTGCCCAGAGTGGGTGAATCGAGGACCAGAGGACATGGGTTTAAGGTGAAGGGAGAAAGATTTAATAAGAATCTGAGGGGTGACTTTTTTTTCACAAAGGGTGGTGGGTGTATGGAACAAGCTGCCAGAGGAGGTAGTTGAGACTGGACTATCCCAATGTGTAAGGAACAGTTAGAAAGGTACATGGATAGGACAGGTTTGGAGGGATATGGGCCAATCGCAGGCAGATGGGACTGGTGTAGCTGGCCGGTTGGCCGGTTAGAGCAAGTTGGGCTGAAAGGCCTGTTTCCATCATTCTATGACTATGACTCTATCAGGAAATAGATCAGCTGGGAAAGTTGGTGAGGGAATAGCCGATGGAATTTGTTAAATTCCCTCACCAATTTTCCCAGACAGGTGCGGTGAACCACTTTAGGAAGTAGGACATACATAGTGAAGCAGGGCCATGTGGAGTGATGTTGAACAGAGAGGCCATGGGGTATGAGTCATAACTCCAGTGGCCACACAGGTAGATGGTGCAGTGAGGAAGGGGTATGACTTCACCAGGCATTGTACAGTTGTACAAGCTATGGGCTAGGCTGCATCAGGGATACTGTGGTCACCACACTATAGGGAACTACGTGGTTAAGTCATAGAGGGGTGGAAACTATTCACAGGGATGTTGCCTGCAGTGAAGGACGGGGGTTTAAGGAGGAGATTTTATCCCCTCTGATCTTAGACTCTCCCACAAGTGGAAACATCCTCTCCACATCCACTCTATCCAGGCCTTTCACTATTTGGTAAGTTTCAATGAGGTCTCCCCTCATCCTTCTACACTCCAGCGAGTACAGGCCCAGTGCCGTCAAATGATAATCATTCATTAACCCGCTCATCCCTGGGATATGTGAAACGCCATGCTGGGGTGAAGAAACTGCTAAGCCAAGAGTTAGTGATGTTTGCATTGAATCTGTGGCATTATTGCAAAGTATTAGACCGGCTATGGATAGGAAATGTATCCATACCGAAGTATGGCTCGGACAGGTTTAGAGGGATGAGGGCAAAAGAAAGACAGTGGGGGACTAGCGTAGATGGGGCATCATGGTTGGCATGGGCAAGCTGAGCTGAAGAACCTGTTTCCGTGCTGTATGACTCAATGACTCGAATTCCCACAGTGTTCATTATGTGCAGTTTTGACAATGGAAATTCTGGTATTGCAATTTAAATAGCTTTTCCCTCAAAAAGAAAATGCATGTTTTTTGAACATCTTGAGTTATGTAATCAAATCTTTATTACTTTCCTATTGGGATTAGACTTTAAATGATGATGTTATTTTATCTTTCCAGGGGTCCAAAACCAGTTTGCCCACTTGATAATGTGGCTTTATATGAGAATATGGTAAGAGAATATGAACTAAGTCCATATATGGTTTTGGAATTTCAGTTTGATATCTTCTTATGGACCATTAATCTGCTGTTTTTCTTGGTCTTAAAAAGGTTTTTAAGGACATCTGCTGTAAAAAAGAGGTTTTGGCACTTCAAATCTACTGTAGAAATGAACTAAATGGCTGTCCCAAGCAGCTACCGCTCGGGAAGCTTGAGGTAATTGATATTAATTAATATTAAGCAAAATATAAAATGCCGGAGGAACTCAGCGGGCCAGGCAGCACAGTGGTACTGCGGTAGATTTGCTGCCTTTCAGAGACCCGGGTTCGATCCTGACCTCGGGTGCTGTCTGTACGGAGTTTGTACGTTCTCCCCATGACCTGTGTGGGTTTACTCTGGGTGCCACTAGTGTGTGTGGGATAGTGTGTTACCCCTGTCCCACTTAGGAAACCTGAACGGAAACCTCTGGAGACTTTGCGCCCCACCCAAGGTTTCCGTGCGGTTCCCGGAGGTTTTTGTCCTCCGGCAACCACCTTCAACTAGCATCGCAACCGGCTTCGACTAAAAAGTTACCGATTTTTAAAACGGAAACCACTTTCGACCATTAGGGAGACTGACAAAAACCTCCGGGAACCGCACGGAAACCTTGGGTGGGGCGCAAAGTTTCCAGAGGTTTTCGTTCAGGTTTCCTAAGTGCGACAGGGGCATTAGTGTGCGGGGATCACTGGTCGGCACGGACCTGGTGGGCTGAAGGGTCAGTTTCCGTGCTGTTTCTCTAAACGAAACTATCAACTTCCCCAAGTTAAAATGTAATCATTCTGAGGTCCACCTATCACAAGCAGCAGAAACCATTATTTGTGCTCCAGTTAATATTACGTAAGAAACTGCAAATTCTTCAATCTTGAGCAAAATACCATGGCCCCAATTTGAAAAGTACTCTGTCCATTCCCTCCCCAGAGGCTGTCTGACCACAACTCACTACCACAGTCGTGCCAATAAACTGACCTTGAAATTTGAATAAGGGTCCTGACCCAAAACATCATGTCCATTTCCCCCGTTTAGCTTGGAGATATAGCCTACAGGATCTTCCATCACCTGTACACCAGCACTATCCTACACACACCAGGGACAATTTGCAATGTTGCCAAGCCAATTAACCTACAAACCTGTACGTCTGTGGGATGTGGGAGGAAACCAAAGATCTCGGAGAAAACCCCCACAGGTCACGGGGAGAATGCAGACAGAATTCCATGCAGACAGGACCCGTAGTCAGGATCAAACCCGGGTCCCTGGTGCTGTGAGGCAGTAGCTCTACTGCTGTGCCACCATGTCATTATAATACTTTGATTAGTTTAAAAAAAAATTGATAAATCTTTAATGCAACATCTATAGAAGGAGCTGCAGATGCTGGTTTAAACCGAGGATAGACATAAAAAGCTGGAGTGACTCAGCGGGTCAGACAGCATCTCTGGCAAAAAGAAATAGGTGACGCTCAGACCTGAAGAAGGGTCTCGACCCGAAATGTCACCCGTTCTCTCTCTCCAGAGATGCTGCCCGAGCCGCAAAGTTACTCCAGCTTTTAGTGTCTATCTTTGGTTTAAACCAGCATCTGCAGTTCCTTCCAACACATTAATTGCCAGTTTATTCTGTCCATTTTGAAAATTAGTAAATAGAAATTAAGAAAATGTTCATAATATGCTAATTTGAAGAGGTGTGAGCATTGTTAGGAAACTGGTATGGGGCACTGGTGTCGATGCAAGACACTGGTCTGAAGAAGGGTCTCGACCCGAAACGTCGCCTATCTCCTTCGCTCCTTAGATGCTGCTGCACCCGCTGAGTTTCTCCAGCCTTTTGTGCACTGTCGATGCAAGAACTGGTTTGATTGTCTTCCCTCTGCCTACAGGCTCACTTACTTGAATGCCCATATCAGGAGGTTTGCTGCGCTCGCAGGGGGTGCACAGAAAAAATTCAGCGGAAAGATTTAGCTGACCATTTAAATTCCAGCTGTAGATATCGCGAGCAAGTCTGTAAATATTGCAAAAAAAACGTCACCATTGCAGAATTAAAGGTAAGGTGCTCTGCAATAACTGCAACCGTGTTTCTCTCGACAGTTAATAGTTTTGTTTAGAGATGCAGTGTGGAAATGGGCCCTTCAGCACACTGAGCCCACACCGACCAGCGATCCCAGCACATTAGCGTGACCCTGCGCACACTTGGGACAATTTTACATTTTATACCAAAGTTAATTAACCTACAAACCTGGATGTCTTTGGAGTGTGGGAGGATGGAACCCGGGTCTCTGTCGCTTTGAGGCAGCAACTCTACCAGTGCGCCACCGTGCCACTGCATGTTTTGGAAGCTTTAGTGCAAAGGGATCCACGGACAGCTAGCCGACCTGGCTTCCTGGAAGGAAGCAGAGAGCAGTCATAGTTGTGCAACCAATATACAACATCGCAACTTCTATACTCAGTGCCCTGACTGATGAAGGCCAATGTGCCTAACACCTTCTTCACCATTCTGCCTACCTGTGATGTAGAAACATAGAAAATGGGTGCAGGAGGAGGCCATTCAGCCCTTCGAGCCAGCACCGCCATTCATTGTGATCATGGCTGATCGTCCGCTATCAATAACCCGTGCCTGCCTTCTCCCCATATCCCTTGATTCCACCAGCCCCTAGAGCTCTATCTAACTCTCTCTGAAATCCATCCAGTGATTTGCCCTCCACTGCCCTCTGTGGCAGGGAATTCCATAAATTCACAACTCTCTAGGTAAAACAGTTTTTTCTCACCTCAGTCTTAAATGACCTCCCCTTTATTCTTCGACTGTGGCCCCTGGTTCTGGACTCTCCCAACATTGGGAACATTTTTCCTGCATCTAGTTTGTCTAGTCCTTTTATAATTTTATGTGTTTCTATAAGATCCCCCCTCATCCTTCTAAACTCCAGTGAATACAAGCCTAGTCTTTTCAATCTTTCCTCATATGACAGTCCCGCCATCCCAGGGATCAATCTCGTGAACCTACGCTGCACTGCCTCACTGTGACTGTGACACTGTGACTTTCAAGGACCAATATGCATGCACTCCTAGATCCCTCTGCTCTACAACACTCCCCCAGAGCCCAAACATTCACTGTGACGGTCCTGCCCTGGTTTGTCTTCCTAAATGCAACCTCGCACTTCTCTGCATCGACTCTATTAACCATTCCTCAGCCTGACCGATTCTTGATAACCATCTTCGCTATCTATAATGCCACCCACTTCAATGTTATCAGCAAACTCGCAAACCATGCCTGCAAATCATTGCTATAGACCACAAGCAGCAACGTACCCTGAGGCACATCTGTCAATGATATGTGACTGGAATTGAATGGATGGAAGTACGTTTTTAATAAGGGATATGCACCATTTTTTTTTTTTTTGAGAGGCAGTATTTAGAAAAAAATAGAAATTTCGGAAAAAACGTATATTTGGAAAAACAACCTATTTTTATTTTATTCTCTTAGAAACATGAAGACATTGACTGTCCTGCATTCCCTGTCCTTTGCCCAAACAAGTGCAATACGTTTATTCTGAGAGGCGAAGTAAGTTGGTATTTTTCTATTTCCTGCAGTATGTTTTCAAATGTTGGGGGCATCGTTTAGTAAAAACAGGAAGGCAGATTATTATCTAAATAGTGTCAAGTTGGGAAAAGGGGAAGTACAACGGGATCTGGGGGTCCTTGTTCATCAGTCAATGAAAGTAAACATGCAGGTACAGTAGGCAGTGAAGAAAGCGAATGGCATGTTGGCCTTCATAACAAAAGGAGTTGCGTTTAGGAGCAAAGAGGTCCTTCTGCAGTTGTACAGGTCCCTAGTGAGACCACACCTGGAGTATTGTGTGCAGTTTTGGTCACCAAATTTGAGGAAGGACATTCTTGCTATTGAGGGAGTGCAGCGTAGGTTCACAAGATTAATTCCCGGGATGGCAGGACTGTCATATGTTGATAGAATGGAGTGCCTGCGCTTGAATTTAGAAGGATGTTGAGGGGATCTCATTGAAACATATAAGATTGTTAAGGGTTTGGACACACTAGAGGCAGGAAACATGTTCCCGATGTTGGGGGAGTCTAGAACCAGGGGCCATGGTTTTAGAATAAGGGGCGAGCCATTTAGAACAGACGAGGAAACACTTTCTCACAGAGAGTTGTGAATCTGTGGAATTCTCTGCCTCAGAGGGCGGTGGAGGCCAGTTCTCTGGATGCTTTCAAGAGAGAGTTAGATCGAGCTCTTAGAGATAGTGGAGTCAAGGGATATGGGGAGAAGGCAGGAACAGGGAACTGATTGTGGATGATCAGCCATGATCACATTGAATGGCGGTGCTGGCTCGAAGGGCCGAATGGCCTCCTCCTGCACCTATTGTCTGTTGTCTATTGTCACGTGTACCAATAAAAACACTTTTTAAAAATGTATTATGGATAGTCTGGGTAACATGGATCTGATTGTTGGAGAATAAGGACTTATATTGTAAAATATAACATTCAAATTGAGATCCTCCAAAGAGGATGATCACATAAGATATCTCTTTAAATGAAACGGGAAGATGAAAAAAACACCTTTGTAATGGAAAACAAAAGGTTGCAACAAAGTTTAGTTTAGAGATACAGCGCGGAAACAGACCCTTCGGCCCACAGAGTCCGCGCCGACCGGTACACTATACCATCCTACGCACACTAGGGGCAATTTACATTTATACCCAGCCAATTAACCTACAGACCTGTACATCTTTGGAGTGTGGGAGGAAACTGAAGATCTCGGAGGAAACCCACGCAGGTCACGGGGAGAACATACAAACTCCGTACAGACAGCACCCGTAGTCGGGATCGAACCTGGGTCTCTGGCGTGTAAACGCTGTAAGGCAGCAACTCTACCGCTGCGCCACCGTGCATTGCAAATGTAAATTCCTCTACTGCTAGTGATCTCTCACCTCTTGTGCAGGAATGAACTGCAGATGCTGGTTCACACCGAAGATAGACACAAAAGCTGGAGTAACTCAGTGGGACAGGCAGCATCTCTTGAGAAAAGGAATGGGTGACGTATCGGGTCGAGACTGAAGAAGAATCTCCACCTGAAACGTCGCCCATTCCTTCTGTCCCCTTGTGTTCATCGTTGAACAGCAAAAGCAAAAATGAATGTAAATATCCAGCTGTTGGCAGAAGTCCAGCAGTGTTTTTGTTTATTTGGGTCATTTGAGGACTTGTCAGTTCGGGTCGGGACCCTTCTTCAGATCAACCCAAAACTCCAGCAATCTGTGAAACCTCACCTATCCACATTCTCCATACATTCTGCCTGACCCACTGAGTTACTCCAGCACTATGTGTCCTTTTCTTTTTGTAAACCAGCATCTGCGGTTCCTTGTTTCTGCGTCGTGATCTGTAGCTTGCAATCTGTGATATCAAGATTACTTTCAGTTGCTCTCATGTAAATGGAAGCAGATAGTGATTGAGCTGTACACTGTTCTAATGTAAAACTCATGTCCTCTTCTCTCTGCAGTTATCTAGCCACCAGTTACAGTGTCTCAACCTGGTCATGTCCTGTCCCTTCTCTCAGCATGGTTGTAGTTTCCAGGTCAGTACAATGTTTAACCACTTTTATTCTTATTAAAGTTTAGCTAAGCTGAAAAATCTAGGTTCTGCGGGTAAGGCTCGGTACAAATACATTGCAGGGACGGGGCTAAAGGAACAAAAAATGAACATGCATAATTTAATTTACTGGCAGAACCCTTGTCTCACAGCGCCAGAGACCCAGTTCGATCCCGACCTTGGGTGCCGTCTGTGTGGAGTTTGCATGTTCTCCCTGTGACTGCGTGGGTTTGCTCCGGTTTCCTCCCATATCTCAAAGACGTGCGGCTCTGTAGGTTAACTGGCCTCTGTGAATTGCCCCTGGCGTGCAGGGAGGGGATGGGAAAGTGGGACAACATAGAACTGGCGTGAATGGGCGATGGATGGCCGGCACGGACTCGGTGGGCCGAAGGGCGTGTTTCCACGCTGCATCTCTGGTAAAAACAATGCTTTTCTGATTATTTCTTTCGCCATCTGACACCGAATTCTCTCCTTCATTGTTCTGGCAGGGGAACAAGCAGGAGCTTAAAGTGCACGAGGCGAACGCAATGGCCCAGCATTTAAATTGTGCCCTCATGAAGAATGAACATCTGGAAAAAATGGTGAACGAAGCAGGCGAAAAGACTAAACTACTCCATTCAAGTCCCCTCCCACCTCCCCTTCATTTCTAACACCCCCCCCCCCTCGACTAAATGTTGTTTAAACCAGTTCCACAGTTCACAACATCCTGCAACAATCAGCATATCAGGGAACCTCCCTCTCTCGGGCATTTGTTGCTGGCCCTGACTTGTCCTGGTCTTGTCTTGCTTCCAGTTTCATCCCCCCCCAACACAGTGTCTGAAGAAAGGTCCTGACGTGAAACGTCACCTATCCATGTCCTCCAGAGAAGTTGCCTGACCCGCTGAGTTACTCCAGCACTCTGTGAAACGTCACCTATCCATGTTCTCCGCAGATGTTGCCTGACCCGCTGAGTTACTCCAGCACTTTGTGTCTATGGTGCAAACCAGCATCTGCAGTTCCTTTTATTATTACGTTGAGTTCATCCAAGTGTGTTGTAGGTGTAGCAAGTGGGCAGACAGAGTGGTGTGCAAACACACCCAAGCAGTTTAACGTTGGAGGTTGTGTGTGAGTGGCCAGTTGTTTGTGAGACGAGTGGGTTGAGAGAGGGATTGGCAGGGAGGGACAGAGGCATAAACCTGCAGGATTACTCTCCCCGCTTGCCTAACAAAGTGTTTTGAGAACCTGTCTCTTCATTATTCTTTAGAAATGAAAGCTGACACCTGCATTCCCACCATTGTATGTCCCTAGGGCAGCGGTAGACTTGCTGCCTCACAGCCCCAGTGACCTAGGTTGAATCCTCGCTACAGGTGCTGCCTGCACGGAGTTTGATGATCTGGGGTTGTACTCTGAAGCAGGCACGGAAATCGCTATCAAAACATGGAGGGGACCGGGGGACAGGGGGGACACAATTTCCTGGCGGCCTAGCGTGCATGCACACACGCGCCAGGCTTCGGAGGCTCAATCCAGCGCTAAATGCAGCTCAACTCTGCCTGTCTCGCAGTCGCTGGGTTAACCTACAGCCCTGCCTGGACTGACGGGACACCAGCGCTGCATCTCCGCGCTGGCTGTAAACCTGGCCCATATTTCCCGCAAGTCCAGGCAGGGCTGTAGGTTAACCTGACGGGACAGGCAGAGTTGAGCTGGGTTTAGCGCTGCTTCTCGGCGCTGGCTGTGGGCCTGGGGGCACCATGCCCGTCTGACTCCCGACGTCTCTGGCCACCTGTTGGGGGGGGGGGGGCACTCGGGTGGGGAAGGGACATCGCCGGAGAGCCAGGATCGATCCTGGCTGTGGATGAGGCGCAGGTTTGTGCCGAGAGTGTTTTGGCATGTATCTCTCGTCCAATCAGCGCCCTGGATCATCAGTCCCACCCCCAGTCTTGCGGAAAGCGGAGATTTCACCGGGTTTTAAAATCCGGATTACACAAACTTGGGGGGGATCGTCCCCCACCTTTCATAACAGAGGAGCCCTGCCCCCCCCCACCCCCGGATTTCCGCCCCGCTCTGAAGAATCCAGTTTATTCCATTTTATTTCCACTCTTCCAGCTTCCCTTTCTCCCTGTGTCCACGTGGGTTTTCTGATGATGTCTGACCTGCTGAGTTACTCCAGCAGGCGAAGTGTGTCCGAAGAAGGGTCTCGACCCGAAACGTCACCCTTTCCTTCTCTCCAGAGATGCTGCCTGTCCCGCTGAGTTACTCCAGCTTTTTGTGCCCTTTTGCAGTCCTCCGGGTCTGCTTGCAACTTTGGGAGTAAAAGACTTGCCTTTATATCATGGAAACGAAAGTTGGCAAGTTTGGTTCTTGGTTTGTACCAAGAATATTTTTGCAGACTTTCTCAGAGTAGCGATGGAATCATTGCAAAGATACGAAGGGAAAATCCAGAACTCCCTTTGTCCCACTGACTAAGTGACTGTTGCTGGAAATATTTGTGAATACACACAACTGCCTCCCTGTAGCTCTTAGATAAGATGATTTCATATGAGTAAAATACTCTAGGGGTGTGTGTGTGTGCTTAAAGACAATTAATTAAGACCAGAGGTAGCTGAATGCATTTCTGTTTCACTTTCAGCTTTGGAAACAACACGACTTGAAATCATTTATTTCCTCTTGTGTTTTGAAGATTTAAACACTTTAAACATTTATTTAAAAAACAAAATATTCTCATTATCATAGGTGATCTGTGGTATTATTTGGGTGCCAGACACAGTGCGACAGTGCTGCAGCTGGTAGAGACCCGGGTTCGATCCTGACCTTGGGTGCTGTTTGTGTGGAGTTTCCACGTTCTCCCTGTGACCACGTGGGTTTTCTCTGGGTGCTCCGGTTTCCTGCCACATCCCGAAGACGTGCGGGTTTGTAGGTTAATTGCCCCGCTGTAAATTGCCCCTAGTGTGTGGGGAGTGGATGAGGAAAGGGGATAAGAAAGATGGTCGGATGTGATATCCTACTTGGAATTAGGAGTTATCGGCAGAAACCATTAGCATTCCAGATTCCTCATTGGACTTGAAAATGTTCCTCGGAATTAGTAGATCATTGGTACACACTTGCCAAGAGGGAGGAGCAGGGAGAGGTGCAAATCTACAATTATTATTTTAATGAACTTCTCATGAGGTCAACCAACATCAAGATGATCTGAGCTTGTACTCTGTAGGATCC
The DNA here is from genome assembly GCA_035221665.1 of Okamejei kenojei. Lineage (NCBI taxonomy): Eukaryota > Metazoa > Chordata > Chondrichthyes > Rajiformes > Rajidae > Okamejei > Okamejei kenojei. The sequence continues at coordinate 86,983,667 of CM069139.1, forward strand.
AGTTTATTCCAGTTCATTTCCACACTTCCAGCTTTCCTTCCTCCCACGCCTGCAATCATTCCGAGGAAGGGTCCCGACCCCAAACGTCAACCGTCCATTTTCTCCAGAGATGCTGCCTGGCCAGCTGCGTCACCCCAGCACCTATAAGGCAGAGATAGATAGATAGATTGTTGATTAATACGGGTGTCGGGGGTTATAGGGACAAGGCAGGAGAATGGGGTTAGGAAGGAGAGGTCGATTGAATGGTGGAGCAGATGTGATGGGCTGAATGACCTAATTCTGCACCTGTCACTTATGAACGTATGCACACTGTAAATTGCCCCCTAGTGCATACGGAGTGGATGAGAAAGTGGGATAACATAGAATTAGTGAACGGTTGATCGATGGGTAGCATGGATTAAGTGGGTGAAATGGCCTCTAAACTAAACCACCATTTTTTTAATTGCTTTTTGGTTTCTCATACTGTAGCACGGTTTAATCTATTAGAAATCCAAGGACATTCTGCCACATTTGATCCGTAGTATCTGGGAAGGTTATTTCTTGTACTTTATTTAAAAAAAATACCAAGGCAGGTTCTTCAATTCACCTTATTGCTGCCACCACTCTCTCTCGCTCTCACACTCTCTCTTAGAGAGCTATAAGGTAAATACTTCACTAGAGGCTACATGCATTAATGTTAACAATTTTACTGAAGAGCGGTCCTGAGCTCCCATCTACCTCATTTGAGATCCCCAGACTATCTTTAATTGGACTTGACTGGACCTTATTGACAATAAACTAAACTTAATGTGCAGGAAGGAACTGCAGATGCTGGTTTGCACCAAAGTTAGGAAAAAAATTAAGTTAACTTTGAAATGTTATTCTGACAAATTAAGAAATGGCTTAGTAAAATATGAAGCCTGAATTTCAAAATGAATGAATGAATGGTCGACAGATGTTTGGTTGCTTTGTGTCGTGCCTTTGTAGGGAGCTATCAGTGTTTTCTGTTTTCTGCAAGTGTTGAACCTATTCAATACACCATCTAGTGTGGAAGCAAGGAACTGCAGAAGCTGGTTAATACACAAAATGCTGGAGTAACTTAACGGGCCAGGCCGCATCTGTGGGGAACATGGGTAGGGTGAACGTTTTGGATCGAGAGCCTCTGATAGAGACCCACAAAGCTAAACTGGTGACGTGGGAGCGAATTGCTGCAATATTTATTTAGGGGCAGCACCGTGGTGTGGCGGTAGAGTTGCTGCCTTACAGCGTCAGAGAGCCACGTCCCATCCTAACTACGGTTGCTGTCTGTACGCAGTTTGTACGTTCTCCCTGTGACCAGCATGGGTTTTCTCCGAGATCTCCGGTTTCCTCCCACACTCCAAAGACGTTTGTATGTTAATTGGCTAGGTATCAATTTAAATATTGTCCCGAGTGTAGGATAGTGTTAATGTGCGGGGATCGCTGGTTGGTGCGGACTCGGTGGGCCGAAGGGCCTGTTCTCGTGCTGTATCTCTAAACTAAACTAATCTAAACTAGCAACATGCTGTGTTGTATCTTAATAATCAGAAACATCACATACCTCGGTCCAGTTAGCTTGTTAATAGATTACAGGCATTATGCTATATATACGATTATAATAGTTTATGGATGTGCAGCAGTGAGGTTGTTGCCTCATGGCACCAGAAAACCTGGTTCCATCCAGTTCTCGAGTGCTGTTCGTGTGGAGTTTCCACGTTCTCCCTGTGACCACGTGGGTTTTCTCTGGGTGCTCCGGTTTCCTCCCGCATCCCGAAGACGTGCGGGTTTGTAGGTTAATTGACCCTCTGTAAATTGCCCCTAGTTTGTGGGGAGTGGATGAGGAAAGGGGATAAGAAAGATGATCGGATGTGATATCCTACTTGGAATTAGGAGTTATCGGCAGAAACCATTAGCAATCCAGATTCCTCATTGGACTTGAAAATGTTCCTCGGAATTAGTAGATCATTGGTACACACTTGACCAAGAGGGAGGAGCAGGGAGAGGTGCAAATCTACATTTGGTTTCTTTTAATAAACTTCTCATGAGGTCAACCAACATCTGAGCTTGTACAGTGAAGGATCCAGTTTATTCCAGTTCATTTCCACACTTCCAGCTTTCCTTCCTCCCACCCCTGCGATCATTCCGAGGAAGGGTCCCGACCCCAAACGTCAACTGGCCATTTTCTCCAGAGATGCTGCCTGGCCAGCTGAGTTACTCCTGCACTTTTAAGGCAGAGATAGATAGATAGATAGATTGTTGATTAGTACGGGTGTCGGGGGTTTTGGGGAGAAGGGAGAAGAAAATGGGGTTAAGAGGGAGAGGTAGATCAGCCGTGATTGAATGGCAGAGTAGACGTGATGGGCTGAATGGCCTAATTCTGCTCCTATCACTTATGAAAGTGTGCACACTTTGTCTCCATCTGTGGTATAAACCATGACCCTTCCTGCGTCGGTATCCTTCTCCAGCAATTTCCCCCACACACTCGAAGCAGCATCGGCAGTTCCTTGTTTCACTTTTGTTTTCCTTTACCTCATTAAATGGTGCGCTGTAAAAACTTGGCCAGCACTGAAGCTGCCTGACCCTCTGAGTTACTCCAGCAGTGGGTGTCGATCTTCACTATAGACCAGCAACACCATTTCCTTCCGACAAGGTTTTATTTTCTGAATCTTCTACACATTTTTACAGCTTTCCAGAATTGAAACACAATGAAAGAACTTTAGACTTTAACCGCCACTCCCATCTCTTTAACCCAGCAAGGTTGTTATTGGATGAATAGTACCCCAGAGATACTGGGTACTATTCAAAGACTGGACTGAGCTGAAAATCAAAACAAAAAGGCGTCAAGTTGGGAAAAGGGGAAGTACAACGGGATCTGGGGGTCCTTGTTCATCAGTAAACATGCAGGTACAGCAGGCAGTGAAGAAAGCGAATGTCATGTTGGCCTTCATAACAAGAGGAGTCGAGTATAGGAGCAAAGAGGTCCTTCTGCAGTTGTACAGGGCCCTAGTGGGACCACACCTGGAGTATTGTGTGCAGTTTTGGTCCCCTAATTTGAGGAAGGACATTCTTGCTATTGAGGGAGTGCAGCGTAGGTTTACAAGGTTAATTCCCAGGATGGCGGGACTGTCGTATGCTGAGAGAATGGAGTGGGCTGGGCTTGTACACTCTGGAGTTTAGAAGGATGAGAGGGGATCTTATTGAAACATATAGGATTGTTAAGGGTTTGGACACGCTAGAGACTGGAAACACGTTCCAGATGTTGGGGGAGTCCAGAACCAGGGGCCACAGTTTAAGAATAAGGGGTAGGCCCTTCCAGTCCGTGCCGACCATTTGTTTTCCCCTAGTCCCATCTACCTGCACTCAGACCATACCCCTCCATTCCCTTCACGTCCATATACATATCCACTTTACTTTTAAATGTTAAAATCGATCCTGCCTCCACCACTTCTGCTGGAAGCTCATTCCACACAGCCACCACCCTCTGAGTAAAGAAGTTCCCCCTCACGTTACCCCGAAACCTCTGTCCCTTAATTCTCATGTCATGCCCTCTTGTTTGAATCTTCCCTACCCTCATTTTTGTCTACCTTTCTGTCCTGGGCCTCCTCCACTGTCAGAGTGGGGCCCAGCACAAAGTGGGGGAACAGCACCTCATATTTTGCTTGGGAAACTTACACCCCAGCGGTATAAATATTGATTTCTCTAACATCAAGTAACCCTTGCTTCCCCTCTCTCTCCGTCCCTCCCCCATCCTAGTTCCCCGACCGGTCTGACTGTCCTCCTGATTAAATTTTATCTCGGTTTGCTTCAGTGTCATCTTCTCCTCGCTAACAATGATCTATTCTACATTGTCCTTGATCCACGCACCCTTTGATGTCTTGTTTTCACACCTTACACTTCCTTATCTCTGCATCTCTCCCTTCCCTGACTCGAAACGTCCCCCATTCCTTCTCTCCAGTGATGCCCGCTGAGTTGCTCCTGCGTTTTGTGTCTGTATTCGGGCCTGTTTCCACACTGTCTGACTCTGAGAGGGAACTATTTATGGTTGATGTTATGAGCGGCTCTCTAGTAACAGTCCTTCTGTCTTGCTGCAGGTGTTCGAGCTGCAGACCAAGCTGCAAGAAAAGTGTAAAACGGTGGATATGATGTCAGCACAGATAATCCATCTGGAGAAGGAACAAAGTAAATCTGCACAGCTTGCCAATAAGAATGAAAGTCGCCTTGGCCACATGCAGGTAAGATCCATCGACACGGGTACAGCAATGCTGTCGTATTTGCTGATCCTTGTGCGTAGAAGGATCTTGGATTATAAATGTTGAGAAAATAAACTAAAGTGTTAGTGGAACATAAATGGGATAGACACAAATGCAGGAGTATCTCAGTGCATCTCTGGAGAATATGGATAGGTGACATTTTGGATCGGGACCTTTCTGCAGACTGAAGAAGGGTCCTGACCCAAAACGCCACCTATCCACCTTCTCCAGAGATGCTGCCTGACCCACTGAGTTGCTCCAGCACTTTGTATCTATCTTTGTCATAAACCAGCGTCAACAGTTCCCAGTTATGACATTAGAACATTAATGGGAATTTTGACTAATCTGTACAATATTTTGTATATGTAAAATTCCCTTTATCCTGTATCTGTGCACTGAGTGGCTGGATTGTAATCAGGTATTGTCTTTCCACTGACTGGTTAGCACGCAACAAAAGCTTCTCGCTGTACCGCAGTACACGTGACAATAAACTACACTGAACTAAGATGGCCAGTTAGTAAAAGCAATGAAGAGAGGAACTACAAGGGTGAACTTTGAGGGAAAACTAGTGGCTTAATCCAGAAAAGATGTAGCTGAGGGGAAATCTTAGAGAAATGTAACGTCTTCTGTTTAAACCAGCATCTGCAGTTCCTTCTTACACATGTAACGTCATTAAGGTTGGAAAAGATTTCAGAATGTGAAAATTAAGCTGTTATTCCAGGTATAATTTTATCCTAAAGGGATATGGGGAGACGGCAGGCACGGGTTATTGAATGGGGACGATCAGCCATGGTGCTGGCTTGAAGGGCCGAATGGCCTCCTCCTGCACCTATTTTCTATGTTTCTACTATTGGTACGTTCTCCCTGTGACCATGTGGGTTTTGTCCAGGTGCTCCGGTTTCCTTCCACACTCCAAAGATGTGCGGGTTTGTAGGTGAATTGGCCCAAGTGTGTAGGATGCGGTAATGTGAAAAGTAACTACTGAATGGGGTGATCAATGGTCGGCGTGAACTTGGTGGGCGTGTTTCCGTGTGATAGCTCTAAACTAAACTAAAAACTAACCTTTGATCAATTTCCAATGGACATGGGTTCAAACGAGGATACCTATTCGGATGAGTCAAATTTAGGTGTAACAAAATCTTGGATGAGAATGGGGAAAGCTGATGAGCTGTGGTAGACAAGATGTATAAGAAGTAACTGCAGATGCTGGTTTGAACCGAAGATGGGCACAAAAAGCTGGAGTAACTCAGCGGGACAGGCAGCATCTCTGGAGAGAAGGAATGGGTGACGTTTCGGTTCGAGTCCCTTCTTCAGACCGAGAGTCAGGGGAAAGGGAAACGAGAGATATAGATGGTGATATAGAGAGATGAATGAATGAAAGAACAAATTAATAAAAAATATGCAAAAATGTAAAAGTTATCGTGGAGACGGGCCATTGTTGGCTGTGGGCTGGGTGTTAACGAGTTATACAGACAATGAGACTCACCAGGGTGGCAGTGATACAATGACTAAGGTGGGGATGGGACAGAGAGCGAGGGGATGCCAGGGTTACTTGAAGTTAGAGAAATCAACATTCATACCATAGGGTTGTCAGCTGCCCATCAATATCATATTTCGACAGGAAGATTTGCAATGTGAAAGACCAATTTGAAATGTGAAAGATCAACTCGCTCCACAATAACTTGAACAGTGGAAGGGGAAAGGACTAGAGTTGCCAAGTGTCCCGCATTAGCTGGGACATCCCGTGTATTGGTTTGGCCCATACGGGACCCCCCTTATCCCAAAGGAATTTTTACGTTGTGACAGTACCTGCCTCAACTTCCTCCTCCAACTGCCTCCTCCAACTTGTGTACCCTCGATTTTCCAGCATCTGCAGTTCCATCTTTAACACCTCCTCCAACTACCTCCAACAGTTCCATGTACCCACCACTCCTTGTTTAAAAATTAATTTGCCCCGTAGTTTGCTATTGAATCTTTTGCCTCTCGCTTTACGTCTATGTCTGTTGGTTCTTGATTCCTCTACTCTGGGTAAAAGACTCAGTGCATTCACCCTCTCTTGATCTTGTACACTTCTACACGGGCATCCCTCAGCCTCCGGCACTCCAAGGCTTAAAGTCCAACCCCTCTCTATCGCCCCTTAAACTGCTCCTGAGCCCTGGCAACATCCTTGTGAATCTTCTCTCCTCCCTTTCCAGTGTGAAGACATCTTTCCTATAACAGAATGACCAAAAGTGAACAGAATACTCTAAATGTGGCCTCACCAACATCTTGTACATATGATCTGAAACTTTAGATTCAGTATTGATTTGTGTTGAATGTACTCTCAGACGAATGGAAGAAGGGAAGGAATTTCTTCAGTCAGCTAGTGGTGAAGGCCAATTTGATGCCAATTCGTAAGTTGGAGATTGATAGATTCTTGATTGGTACGGGTGTCAGAGGAGAAGTCATAAGTGATAGGAGCAGGATTAGGCCATTCAGTCCATTAAGTCTACTCTGCCATTCAATCATGGCTGATCTACCTGCCTTCTCCCCACAACCCCCGACACGCATACTGATCAAGAATCTGTCTATCTCTGCCTCGAAAATATCCACTGACTTGGCCTCTGCAGCCTTCTGTGGCAAATAATTCCACAGATTCACCACCCTTCTGACTAAAGAAACATCCCCTCCTCATCTAGTCGATCCAAGGGGTTGAGAGGGAGGGATAGATCAGCCATGATTGAATGGCGGAGTAGACTTGACGGGCTGAATGGCCTGTTTCTGCTCCTATAAACCAATGAACTTTTACCATTTCTACATTTTGTTTTTTTTCCCGGTAGAAAATGTTAGCGAGTCAGACGGATAAGTTGATGACCATTGATCAAACCTCGCAGCAGGCTTACCAGAGGCAGGAGGAGACGGCTCGGGATGCCAAAACTCTGCGGGAGTCTGTAGACCACCTCCAGACGCGGGTTAGGCAACTGGAATTGCCCGGCAGAGCTGCTGGTACGGGAGCCGGGACCGCCAGCTTGAGTAAGTTCAAAGCCAATGTGTCTCCCAGTCACCACACATCATGTGCCATCTACACCGCATTCAGAGTATTGTGTTCAGTTCTGGGCACCGTGTTATAGGAAAGATGTTGTCAAGCTGGAAAGGGTTTGGAGAAGATTTAGGAGGATGCTGCGAGGACTAGAGGGTGTGAGCTCCAGGCAGAGGCTGCATTGGCTGGGTCTCTATTCCATGGAGCGCAGGAGGATGAGGGGTGATCCTAGTGAGGTGTATAATATCATGTGAGGAATAGATCGGGTAGATGCACTCAATCTCTTGCCCAGAGTAGGGGAATCGAGGACCAGAGGACATGGGTTTAAGGTGAAGGGGGAAAGATAGGAATCTGAGGGGTAACCTTTTCACACAGAGGGTGGTGGGTGTATGGAACAAGCTGCCAGAGGAGGTAGTTGAGGCTGGGATTATTCCATCGTTTAAGAAACAGTTAGCAGGTACATGGATAGGACAGGTTTGGAGGGATATGGACCAAGTGCAGGCAGGTGAGACTAGTGTAGCTGGGACATTGTTGGCCAATGTGGGCAGGTTGGGCTGAAGGCCTGTTTCCACACTGGATCACTATCACTCTATGATTACAATGGGGGTCCAAGCATGGGAGTGCTTGTCCCAACATCATCATTGGCTGAAAGGCCCACTGTGCCTTCACCCTATATATTCCCCTCGTAGAAACAGAAACATAGAAAATAGGTGCAGGAGGAGGCCATTCGGCCCTTCGAGCCAGCACCGCCATTCACTGTGATCATATAACCATATAACCATATAACAATTACAGCACGGAAACAGGCCCTCTCGGCCCTTCCAGTCCGTGCCGACCATTTGTTTTCCCCTAGTCCCATCTACCTGCACTCAGACCATACCCCTCCATTCCCTTCACGTCCATATACCTATCCACTTTACTTTTAAATCGATCCTGCCACCACCACCACTGCTGGAAGCTCATTCCACACAGCCACCACCCTCTGAGTAAAGAAGTTCCCCCTCACGTTACCCCTAAACTTCTGTCCCTTAATTCTCATGTCATGTCCTCTTGTTTGAATCTTCCCTACCCTTAATGGGAAAAACGTATCCACGTCAACTCTGTCTGTCCCTTTCATCATGGCTGAGCTTCTTCTTTCGTGTGGCGTGCACAGCCTAAAGTTCTAGGACAACTTGTTCTATTTGATCTTCAGTGTGTGCACGTCAAGTTGATTGCATTAGTCGAAACAGTGCGGACCACGTGAAGGTTGCAATCCTCCACCCCATCATGGCTGGTCATCCACAATCAGTAACCCGTGCCTGCCTTCTCCCCATATCCCTTGATTCCGCTAGCCCCTAGAGCTAACTCTTTTTAAAATTCATATCCAGTGAATTGGGTAATTCATATCCAGCGAATTTGTGGAATCCAAGAATTCCACAAATTCATAACTCTCTGGGTGAAAACGTTTTTTCTCATCTCAGTTTTCAATGTCCTCCCATTTATTCTTAGACTGTGGCCCCTGGTTCTGCCCCCCCCCCCCCCCCCCCCCCAACACTGGGAACATTTTTCCTGCATCTAGCTTGTCCAGTCCTTTTATAATTTTAAATGTTTCTATAAGACCCCCTCATCCTTCTAAACCAGTGAATACAAGCCCAGTCTTTTCCATCTTTCCTCTTATGACAGTCCCGCCATCCTGGGGATTAACCTCGTCAACTTACGCTGCACTACCTCAATAGCAAGGATGTTCTTCCTCAAATTAGGAGACCAAAACTGCACACAATGCTCCAGATGTGGTCTCACCAGAGCCCTATACAACTGCAGAATGACCTCTTTTTACTCCTATGCTCAAATCCTCTTGTTATGAAGGCCAACATGCCATTCGCTTTCTTCACTGCCTGCTGTACCTGCATGTTTACTTTCAGTGACTGGTGTACAAGGACACCCAGGTCTCGTTGCACTTCTCTTTTTCCGAGTCTGATACCATTGAGACAATAATCTGCCTCCTTGTTCTTGCTGCCAAAATGGATAACCTCACATTTATCTACATTATACTGCATCTGCCACGCATCTGCCCACTCACTCAACCTGTCCAGGTCACCCTGCAAACTCCTAGCATGCTCTTCGCAGTTCACATTGCCACCCAGCTTTGTGTCATCTGCAAATTTGCTAGTATTACTTTTAATTCCAAATCATTAATATATATTGTAAATAGCTGTGGTCCCAGCATCGAGCCTTGCGGTACCCCACTAGTCACTGCCTGCCATTCTGACAGGGCCCCATTTATTCATACTCTTTGTTTCTTGTCTGCCAACCAATTCTCCATCCATGTCAAAACCCTACCCCCAATACCATGTGCTCTAATTTTACCCACTAATCTCCTGTGTGGGACCTTATCAAAGGCTTTCTGAAAGTCCAGATACACTTCTCATCAAGGAACAAAGTGCTGGCCTGTACAAACTGTCCTGCCCTGTTTTGCTCTGAAGCAGTTGGACATTTTGCTAATCACTGGTTTAGTTTAGTTTAGCGATATAGCATGGAAACAGACCCTTTATCCCACCGAGTCCGCACCGGCCAGCCATCCCCGGACACTAAAACTATCCTACACGAACTAAGGACAATTTGCATTTATACCAAGCCAAGTAACCTACAAACCTGTACGTCTGTGGAGTGTGGGAGGAAACCAAAGATCTGGGAAAAAACCCACGCAGGTCACGGGGAGAAGGTACAAACTCCGTACAGACAGCGCCCGTAGTCGGGATTAAACCCGGATCTCTGCCGCTGTGAGCGCTGCAAGGCAGCAACTCTACCGCTGCGCCACCGTGCCACCATATACGCAACACCATTTTATTTAAAATATATAAATACTGCACGACAATCATAATGTTAAAGAAACGTTCAAAATGAAGACTTTATTGGCCGGTGAAAAGATGCGTTTTGTGTAAGCATTGAAACAGTGATTTAATGGATCGGAAAGATTTAGAGGAAGATGGGCCAAATGTGGGCAGGTGGGACTAGTGTAGATGGCGGGTGTGGGCAAGTTGGGCTGAAGGGTCTGTTTCTCAGCTCTGTGACTCTTTAGACTTTGGAATTACAGCAAGGAAACGGGATCATCACCCCACCAAATCCCAGCGATCCCTGTACACCTGTGCTCACCCACAAACTGGGGACATAGAAACATAGAAACATAGAAAATAGGTGCAGGAGGAGGCCATTCGGCCCTTCGAGCCAGCACCGCCATTCATTGTGATCATGGCTGATCGTCCGCTAACAATAACCCGTGCCTGCCATCTCCCCATATCCCTTGACTCCACTAGCCCCTAGAGCTCTATCCAACTCTCTCTTAAATCCATCCAGTGATTTGGCCTCCACTGCCCTCTGTGGCAGGGAATTCCGTAAATTCACAACTCTCTGGGTGAAAACTTTTTTTTCTCACCTCAGTCTTAAATGTCCTCCCCTTTATTCTAAGACTGTGGCCCCTGGTTCTGGACTAGCCCAACATTGGGAACATTTTGCCTGCATCTAGCTTGTCCAGTCCTTTTATAATTTTATATGTTTCTATAAGATCCCCCTCATCCTTCTAAACTCCAAGCCTAGCCTAGGGACAATTTACAATTTTTACCAAAGTCAATAAACCTACAAACCTGTACGTCTTTGGAGTGTGGGAGTAAACTGGAGCACTCGGAGAAAACCCACGCGGTCACGGGGAGAAGGTTCAAACTGCGTACAGACAGCACCCGTAGTTGGGATCGAACCCGGGTCTGTGGCGCTGGGAGGCAGCAACTCTACCGCTGCTCCACCCTGCCTCCCTACACTCTGTGCCGCTGTTTAAAAGCGGCATGAAGTAAATAATTAGTTCTGTTACAAAGTGGCGTGGCTGTAATGAAACACTGGATGTTTTTGCCTTGCAGCGGAGTTGAGTAACCAGCTGAAGAGGTTTGACAGTTTGCTGAGCGTCCATGACGTGCGGTTGGCAGATATGGACCTGCGCTTCCAACTCTTGGAGACCGTCAGCTACAACGGCAAACTGATTTGGAAGATCCGCGATTACAAGCGGCGGAAGCAGGAGGCGGTCAATGGCAAGACATTGTCCTTGTACAGCCAGCCCTTCTACACGGGCTATTTTGGCTACAAGATGTGTGCCCGCGTGTACCTGAATGGTGACGGCATGGGTAAAGGAACCCACTTGTCCCTGTTCTTTGTTGTTATGCGAGGGGAATACGATGCTCTCTTACCCTGGCCCTTCAAGCAGAAGGTGACCTTGATGTTGCTGGACCAAGGCCAGGCCAGTCGGCACCTGGGAGATGCCTTTAAGCCCGACCCCAACAGCAGCAGCTTCAAGCAGCCGGTGGGAGAGATGAACATTGCATCGGGCTGCCCCCTCTTTGTTGCACAGACCGTCTTGGAAAGTGGGACGTACATTAAGGATGACACTATCTTCATTAAAGTAGTCGTCGACACTTCGGACATGCCTGACCCGTGACTGGACAACGCAGCAGCGACTGCAAGGGGAAGAACGAGCGCCGAGCAGGGTCGGCAGTGGAGTGGAGGAGCAGGGGGCTATTGGCCCCGACACCAATGGCAGCCGAGGACTGGGCTGCAGGCAAAGGGCCTTCCTTGTGTGTCCCGATGAACGGGCATGCACTGGGACTACACCGACCACCCTCCCGTCATTGGGCGAGCGGTCACACTGCGGGGAACTCCAAGAGTGTCGTAGAGTCTATGATTGTGCTGAAATGTGTTGGCGGGCAGTGTAGACCACCCGGTCCACGTGGGAAAGGCAGCTGGAATGGGCCAGCTTTTGTTTGTGATCACCACCTGTATTTATATCGGCACCTTCCACGGTCCAGCACCGTGTCTCCCGGGAATGTTTCTCAAGCAGCGTTTCACACTGAGCCACTTGTCAGAGAACACGACCAATAACTGGGGCAACATCATTATGTTTGTTGTCATTACAGTCTGGGCTGTCTGAGTTCATTAGTGATAGGAGCAGAATTAGGCCATTCGGCCCATCAAGTCTACTCCACCATTCAATCATGGCTGATCTATCTCTCCCTCTCAACCCCATTCTCCTGCCTTCTCATAACCCCTGACACCCGTACTGATTAAGAATCGATCAATATCTGCCTTCAAAACACAGAGGCCATGACGGCCTCTGCAGCCTTCCACAGCTTCACCGCCGAGGCCAAAATGGGCTTTGCATTCTTGCTTCTTGCCTCGTGAGAGTTCTCATGAGTTGCACAAAAGGGAATCTCCAAACTTGCCACACCATGACCTCAGGTCATTGTCAGTAAAATCCCCTGCTTACATGTGTAGACGCAGTGAGCTGCGGTTCTGGAGGGTGGGGCAATGAGGGTGCAAAGATGCACCGTGTCACGGTCAAACAGGTTCCTCCTGTCTCCTCAACCTAATCCCACGCGATTTGTCTGTTGAGGGGAAAATGCTCACCGCACCTTGGTACATGTCAGTACAATAAACCTACATTGAAAGTATTTAGTTCTATTGCGATAAAATGGTTATTTAGTGCAGTGATTAAGGATGGAAAATAACCTGGAAGATTACCTGCCCTATTGACCGTGTTTAATTGTGGGTTATAGTTACTAAAAGTTCAGAGAAGGAGATAGATCTGTACGTTTATAGCAAGGTTTCGCAATCTAAAGATTTGAGAGCTAGAGTACTTTTGACCTGAAGTCAATGTTGCAATGTAGGAAGTACAACCACACACAACGGCTTGCAACGGCTGGAACCATCGTGTGACGATGATCAGATCACTCAGTTGTGTTCAGTAGTTGATTGAGCGTCAAAGAATACTGTGCTCTCGCCTGAAATAGAGTCGGGGATTGTTAATCCCTCCATGGACACAAAACTCAGGTCACCCATTCCTTCTCTCCAGAGATGCTGCCTGTCCCGTTGAGTTCCTCCAGTATTCCGTGTCTAGCTTCAGTTGATGAAGGTGTTCTGTGATCAGGAAGTGTTTTTAAAGATCGAAACCGGCTCAGATTTATGGATGGACAGTTGTGAGAAACGAGAGGTGACTTTAAACATTACGATGTCTCTCAAAATGAGAGAAGGCTTTGAGATCTGCAGGCCCAATCAATTTCTTCCTCCGTCCAATTGCATTGATTTTAAACGTGTCTCAGTTGAGCATGTAAATATATTTGCTGCAAATCAGTCATGCAAACGACTTTCTGCATTTACCCAATGCAATAAGAGGGAACTGGTCAACACGGTGGCCCAACGGTAGAATTGCTGCCTTACAGCGATTACAGCACCAGAGACCCAGGTTTGATCCTGACCACGGGTGCTGTTTGTACAGAGTTTGTACGTTCTCCCCGTGACCGCGTGGGTTTTCTACTGGATCTCCGGTTTCCTCCCACACTCCAAAGACAGACAGGTTTGTAGGCTAATTGGCTTTGTAAAAATTGTAAATTGTCCCTAGTGTGTGTAGGGTGGTACTAGTGTACAGGGGTCACTGTTCAGCATGGACTCGATGGGCTGAAGGGCCAGTTTCCACACTGTGCCCCTAAACTAAGCTCAAAATAAGAAGGAACTGCAGATGTCGGTTTATACCAAAGATAGACACAAAGTGCTGGTGTCGCTCAGTGGGACAGGCAGCATCTTTGGAAAACATGAATAGGTGACATTTCAGATTAAAAGAAAGATCCAGACCCAAAAGCTAATCTATCCATGTTCTCCAGTAATGCTGCCTGACCCGCTGAGTTACTCCAGCACTCTGTGAAACGTCACCTATCCATGTTCCCCACAGATGCTGCCTGACCCGCTGAGTTACTCCAGCACTCTGTGAAACGTCACCTATCCATGTTCTCCACAGATGCTGCCTGACCCGCTGAGTTACTCCAGCACTCTGTGAAACGTCACCTATCCATGTTCTCCACAGATGCTGCCTGACCCGCTGAGTTACTCCAGCACTCTGTGAAACGTCACCTATCCATGTTCCCCACAGATGCTGCCTGACCCACTGAGTTACTCCAGCACTCTGTGAAACGTCACCTATCCATGTTCTCCACAGATGCTGCCTGACCCGCTGAGTTACTCCAGCACTCTGTGTCTACTCCATTTGCCAATGCTAACTTACCACTGATCTTTCCAACTAAGCATTTCATTACATACTGATGCTCAAATCCTGATTTAAGGAATGGATTTAGAGATTTTTTGTAGCTCTCTAAGATACTTTTAATTTAGTTTAGTGGAAAGGTTGTTATCACAAGTGTTAACGCTAAGTCCGGTTCACTTCTATCTCCAGTATCTATAGGTAGTCACAAAAAACTCAGTCGGTCAGGCAGCATCTCTGGAGAAAAGAAATATGTAACATTTCGGGTCGTGGCACTTCAACAGACTGCAAACTCATTTTCCACATTTTCCTCCTAAATGCTGCTTCCCTTATCCCAGTGCTACATGTTAGAATCGTTTCAAAACCGAGATCAGGAATCTGCTGCTAAAAGGAATAGAAAAGGCTGGATTTAGCCGGGGGAGTAGAATTGTTGAGCGCTGGAGAAACGGGATGAATGCTGGCGTGGAATGTAAAGCAAGGTGAACCAGTGTACAGGTGAGGTGGTGAATGAAGCAGGCTGTCAGAGGCACCAATCTCCCAGCGGTTCAACCCGAACACGCCACAGTCATTTCAAGCCCACTCATCCTCTTCGATAGTTCATTTAAATTATTAGAAATTGTTATTGCAAATGTTTACCTTATGACTAATGTAACCTCAGTTTGTGTTTTTAATTTTGTGAAAATTATATTATTTAATTGCTGGCACGTGCGTTTGGTTGACTGTGCTCGAGTGCATACGTGTGTGGATGGCATTGTGTTTGTGTGGATTCTCTTTCATTCTTCTCGCTGGGAAGACACCAGTGAAGTGACGTTCTTTTGTAAGAGCTTCTTTCAGTGTCTGTTTGTTGAAACTATGGTTTCTTTGTTTTGTCACCGGTTCATCGATTAAATGATGTGTTTGAGAAGCCACGAGATTTCTGTTGCGTTCTGGACTAATCCCATTTCAATAAATACAGTCATACCTCAGAAATACTTCTTCACTCCATGTGGTGACGTTCCTTGGAAATTATACAACGTGAATGAATGAATGAATGCTTTATTGTCACATGTGACGGGTCACAGTTTGATTCTTTGCTTGCGTACCCAGGCATGCAAATAGCCACCACATAAAGGGCATTGACTTAGTTACAAGGTATCCACACGACAGGTCTTCCTACGTTCCCGGTGGTGCATCTTCCGACTCCAACGTGACCCGTCCTTGACCGCCGGTTCCCTCAACACTCGCCACACTGCTGACCTGCGAGGATTTGCAAAGTAAAGACTTCATAATGTTGCAAAGGTGATGAGGAGAAGGCTGGAGAATGGGGTTGGGACAGAGAGATAGATCAGCCATGATTGAATGGCAGATTAGACTTGATGGGCCGAATGGACTAATTCTGCTCCTGTCACTGATGAACTTATGGCATCTTTTAACATAGTGAAATATCTCAGTCTTTCACAGATGTTTTGGCAAACAAAATGAGCGGCCTGCCACATTTCAGCCATGTGTTTGGGCAAATGATCAAAATCTTGGTCAGAAGCGTTGAGATGTAAAGAAACATCTTGAAGGAAAATGTACGGTTAGGTATGTTACGTAAAATAACGGACCATTAAGTTTAGTTTAAGTGTCACGTGTACCGAGGTACAGGGAAAAGCTTTGTTGCATGCTAACCAGTCAGTGGAAAGACAATACATGATTTACAGTGTGTAGATACAGGATAAAGCAATATTGTTTAGTGCAAGGTAAAGCCAGCTGGATAAGGTGCAGCACATTGCTTTGGGTAGGGATACAGTGCATTCAGAAAGTATTCACACCCCTTCACTTTTACCACATTTTGTTATTGCAGCCTTATTTTAAAATGGATTACATTCCGTTTTTTATCATCAATCTACACACAATGCCCCAGAGTGAAGAAGCAAAAACAGGTGTTTAAAAATTTTTGCAAAGTAATTAAAAATAAATAACTGAAATATCACATTTACATAAGTATTCAGACCCTTTGCTATGACACTGAAAATTGAGCTTAGGTTCATCGGTTCCATTGGTTATCCTTGCGATGTTTCTACAATTTGATTGGAGTCCACCAGTGGTAAATTGAATTGATTGGACATGATTTGGAAAGGCACACACCTGTCTATATAAGGTCCCACAGTTCTGAGCAAAAACCAAGCCATGAAGATGAAGGAATTGTCTGTAGACCTCCGTGACAGGGGGGCGAAGGGCCTTGGTTAGGAAGGTGACCAAGAACACGATGGTCACCCTGACGGAGTTCTTCTGTGGAGATGGGAGAAACTTCCAGAAGAATAACTATATCTGCAGCACTCCACCAATCAGGCCTTTATGGTAGAGTGGCCAGACAGACACCACTCCTCAGTAAAAAGCCCGCATGGAGTTTGCCAAAAGGCATGAGAAACAAGATTCTCTGGTCTGATGAAACCAAGATTAAACGCTTTGGCCTGAATGCCAAGGGTCACGTCTGGAGGAAACCAGGCACCGCTCATCACCTGGCCAATACCATACCTACGGTGAAGCATGGTGGTGGCAGCATCATGCTGTGGGGATGTTTTTCAGCGGCAGGAAATGGGAGACTAGTCAGGATCGAGGGAAAGATGCACGGAGCAAAGTACAGAGAGATCCTTGATGAAAACCTGCTCCAGAGCATTCAGGATCTCAGACTGGGTCAGAGGTTCATCTTCCAACAGGACAACGACCCTAAGCACACAGCCAAGACAACGCATGAGTGGTTTCGTGACATGTCCACAAATGTCCTTGAGTGGCCCAGCCAGAGCCCAGACTTGAACCCGATCGAACATCTCTGGAGGGACCTGAAAATATCTGTGCATTGAGAGGATCTGCAGAGAAGAATGGAAGAAATTACAAATACAGATGCGCCAAGCTTGTAGCGTCGTACCCAAGAAGACTTGAGGCTGTAATCGCTGCTAAAGGTGCCTCAACAAAGTACTGAGTAAAGGGTCTGAATACTTATGTCAATGTGATATTTCAGTTATTTATTTTTAATTACTTTGCAAAAAAATTCTAAACACCTGTTTTCACTTTTTTATTATGGAGTATTGTGTGTAGATTGATGATTTAAACAAAAATAATTTAATCCATTTTAGAATAAGGCTGTAACATATCGAAATGTGGAAAAAGTGAAGCGGTGTGAATACTTTCTGAATGCACTGTATGTGAAAAGTCAGGAAATGGAGTTAAGGACGACACAAAAGGACACAGAGTGCTGGAGTAACTCAGCGGGTCAGGCAGCATCTGTGGAGAACATGGATAGGTGACGTTTCACAGAGTGCTGGAGTAACTCAGCGGGTCAGGCAGCATCTGTGGAGAACATGGATAGGTGACGTTTCACAGAGTGCTGGAGTAACTCAGCGGGTCAGGCAGCATCTGTGGAGAACATGGATAGGTGACGTTTCACAGAGTGCTGGAGTAACTCAGCGGGTCAGGCAGCATCTCTGGAGAACATGGATAGGTGACGTTTCACAGAGTGCTGGAGTAACTCAGCGGGTCAGGCAGCATCTGTGGAGAACATGGATAGATGACGTTTCACAGAGTGCTGGAGTAACTCAGTGGGTCAGGCAGCATCTCTGGAGAACACGGATAGGTGATGTTTTGGATTGGAACTCTCCTTCAGGCTGTTGAAGGGATGGTGAGCAGTTTTCAGTTTGTCAGGATGTTCGTTGTGGAGTTCCATCAGGTTCAGTCATGAAGGATGGGGTGTCTGTAAATTGTAGATGGAAGGGCAATCATAAAGTCATACAGCATGGCTACAGGCCCTTCAGCCTAACTTGCCCATGCTGACCAAGATGCCCCATCTATGCCCCACCTGCCTGCGTTTGGCCCATATCGCTCTGGGCGTTTCATACTCATGTACCTGTCCAAGAGCCTTTAAAATATTGTTATAACACCCAGCTCAACTACCTCCATACACCCTCGTTCCAGACACCCACCACACTCTGTGGAAAACCTGCCCCTCGGGTATCCATTAAATCTTTTGCCCCTCACCTTAAACCTTTGTCCTCTGGTTCGCTATTCCCCTACTCGGGGTAAAAGACTCTGTGCAATGACCTTATCTATTCCCCTTATTATCTCATGCACCCCTATGTTAGTTTAGTTTATTGTCACATGGACCGAGGTTGAGGGGGGATCTTGTAGAAACATATAAAATTATAAAAGGACTGGACAAGCTAGATGCAGGAAAAATGTTCCCAATGTTGGGCGAGTCCAGAACCAGGGGCCACAGTCTTAGAATAAAGGGGAGGTCATTTAAGACTGAGCTGAGAAAAAACTTTTTTTACCTAGAGAGTTGTGAATTTGTGGAATTCCCTGCCTCAGAGGGCAGTGGAGGCCAAATCATTGGATGGATTTAAGAGAGAGTTGGATAGAGCTCTAGGGGCTGGTGGAATCAAGGGATATGGGGAGAAGGCAGACACAGGTTATTGATTGGGGACGATCAGCCATGATCATATTGAGTGGTGGTGCTGGCTCGAAGGGCTGAATGGCCACCTCCTGCATCTATTTTCTATGTTTCTATGTACATGGGAAAGCCTTTTGCTGCGATCTCCAACGAGGTAGATGGGAGGTGTGGAGTGCTCAGTCATCAGGCAACTGAACCATCCTATCACCAACTAGAGAGTGGTCCTGACCTCCCATCTACCTCATTGGAGATCACCCCTCATCCTCCTGCGCTCCAAGGTGCAGAGTCCCAGCCTGCCCAACCTCTCCCTGTAGCTCAGGCCCTCCAGTCCCAGCAACATCATTGTAAAACATTTTGGTGATCACCAAATAGATGGGAAGTTGAGGGGGGTGGAGACGCGTCCTCCCTGTGGATCTCTCCGGACAGAGCCGGCCAGAAGCACCGGCACCGTGGAGGGAGTGTGGACGGAGCCGGGGCCACAGCCTGCGTCCGGTTATTGGATCAGCTCATCTGCTCATCAGCCCCACTCTTTTACCCAGGCCGGGCCTGCTGGGGGAGAGAGGGGGAAGGATGAGGGGGGGAGCGATGAAGTAGGAGAAAGAAGGGGAAAGAAAGTGGAGGGGGCCCGACTAACTGTGCCAGTTCACAGACTGGGAGGAAGTCTGAGCCAACAGGAATGGACACACAGTGCTGGAGTAACGGCAGGTCAGGCAGCATCTGTGGGGAACATGGACAGGTACACAATGCTGGAGTAACGGCAGGTCAGGCAGCATCTGTGGGGAACATGGACAGGTACACAATGCTGGAGTAACGGCAGGTCAGGCAGCATCTGTGGGGAACATGGACAGGTACACAGTGCTGGAGTAACTAGGTCAGGCAGCATCTGTGGGGAACATGGACAGGGTCACAATGCTGGAGTAACAGCAGGTCAGGCAGCATCTGTGGAGAACATGGACAGGGTCACAATGCTGGAGTAATAGCAGATCAGGCAGCATCTGTGGGGAACATGGACAGGTGAAGTGGGGGGTCGGGACCCTTGTCCAGTGCTGGCTGCGGTCAGCAGTTCAGTTCAGTTTTATTTGTCATGTGTACGTTAACACTGGGTCAATGGTACAATGGAATGTTTTTGACAAGACAACGGGTCACCTCAGCAATGATATGACAGCAGAGTCCCCTGTGAGGCACCTACACAGACCCGGGGCCTCTGCTTGAACTGCGAGCTCATGAGGCAGAGGGAAGGGAGGGGAAACAAAGGGACAGTGTAACACCTTGCTCAGCACTCTGCTTCATTGCTGGGGAAGTGCTGGTGTTCACTTCACGTGACATTGCCAGCCCCAGACTGTTCAAAGTTTACTGTAAGCTGCAGACGAGAGCTGGAAGCAAGCAGTTGAGAAGGCAACATGTTGACAGGAGCGTTCATCCTCAGTCTGTACTGCCGTAAGTTGTGGCATTAGGGTAGGGCAGGGGGATGTGAATCGTGTGTCAAAATGAGAGGGGGGGGGGGGAGAGGAATAAATACACCTTTGATTAGTAAACGTGGGTGTGCCACTGCTCAGGCGTGTAGTGGACGGCTGCTCTGTGTTCTCTATGTGCCTTGTACATGATCCCAACATCATATGTAAAGAAGAGTCTAGTTTCAAAACGTCACCCATTCCTTCTCTCCAGAGATGCTGCCTGGCTATCCCGCTGAGTTACTCCAGCATTATGTGTCCATCTTCATATGTGAGGGCTGATTGTAGGAACCTGGCAGTATGGTATTTTCTTTAAAGTTCTTTTGAAATATCAGCAATGGGACTTTAATGTAATTTTTGCCTGACATAATAGGCATGAAAAAGCCCTTGCCAATATTATAAGCACAGTTCTACATGTGTGTGTGTGTGTGTAGGAACTGCAGATGCTGGTTTACATCAAAGGTAGATACAAAATGCTGGAGTAACTCAGCGGGTCAGGCAGCATCTCTGGAGAGAAGGAATGGGTGACGTTTCGGGCCGAGACCCTTCTTCAGACTGAACCAGTGGAGAGGGAGATACAGAGATGAGGAATTGTAAAAGATCAAAAGTGATGCAGATCAAGAACAATGTAGAATAGGTTACTGTTAGCTGGGAGAAGGTGGAGCAAACGGAGATAAAATGTAGTCGGAGACAGTCAGATTGGTCGCAGAACTGTGAAGGGGAGCGGATGGAGCGAGAGAGAAAGCAAGGGCTATCTGAAGTTGGACAAGTCAATGTTCACACCGCTGGGGTGTAAACTACCCAAGCAAAATATGAGGTGCTGTTCCTCCAATTTGCGCTGGGCCTCACTCTGACAATGGAGGAGGCCCAGGACGGGAAGGTCAGATTGGGAATGGGAGGGGGAGTTGAAGTGCTGAGCCACCGGGAGATCAGGCGGGCTGAGCGGAGGTGTTCAGCAAAACGATCGCCGAGCCTGCGCTTGGTCTCGCCGATGTACAGGAGTCCACACCTGGAACAGCGGATACAGTAGATGAGGGAGGAGGTGCAAGTGAACCTCGGCCTAACCTGAGAGGGGAAAGTACCTGGGGAGGGGGCGGTTTGGATGGGAAGGGATGAGTTGACCATGGAGTTGCAGAGGGAACAGTCTCTGTGGAAAGCAGAAATGAGTGGAGATTGCATCGTTGCTACCTCCTACATCCATGCAGAACTCATTGGCAGGCAGTGACTAGTGGGGCACCGCAAGGCTCGGAGCTGGGACCCCAGCTATTTACAATATACATCAATTATTTAGATGAAGGCATTCAAAGTAACATAAGCAAATCTGCAGATGACACAAAGCTGGGTGGCAGTGTGAACTGTGAGGAGGATACTATGAGGATGCAGGGTGACTTGGACAGGTTGGGGGAGTGGGCAGATGCACGGAAGATGCCGTTTAATGTGGATAAATGTGAAGTTATCCACCTTGGTGGCAAAAACAGGAAGGCAGATTATTCTCTAAATGGCGTCAAGTTGGGAAAAGGGAAAGTACAACAGGATCACTTGTACTTGAACAGTAAGCATGCAGGTACAGCAGGCAGTGAAGAAAGCGAATGGCATGTTGGCCTTTAGAGGAGTCGAGTACAGGAGCAAAGAAGTCCTTCTGCAGTTATACAGGGACCTAGTGAGACTAGATGTAGGGTGTAAGGTTCAAAGGTTAATTCCTGGGATGGCGGGACTGTCATATTTTGATAGAATGGAGCAGCTGGGCTTGTACACTCTGGCATTTAGAAGGATGAAAGGGGATCTTATTGACGCATATAAGATTATTAAGGGATTGGACACGCTAGAGGTAGGAAATATGTTCCCGATGTGGGGGAGTCCAGAACCAGAGGCCGCAGTTTAAGAATAAGGGGTAGCCATTTAGAACGGAGATGAGGAAAACTTTTTCACCCAGAGAGTTATGAATCTGTGGAATTCTCTGCCTCAGATGGCAATGGAAGCCAATTCTCTGGATGCTTTCATGAAAGAGTTAGATGGAGCTCTTAAAGATAATGGAGTCAGGGGAGAAGGCAGGAACGGGGTACTGATTGGGGATGATCAGCCATGATCACATTGAATGGTGGTGCTGGCTCAAAGGACCGAATGGCCTACTCCTGCACCTATTGTCTATTGTCTATTGACTTAATTAGTTTCACTATTAATTTCTATTCTGCACACACATTCACATTTCCCAAATGCTTCTTGATCTCACCATCCCCATCACAGGAGATAGCCTATCGACCAACATCTATTATAAACCCATTGACTCCCACAGCTACATAGACCACACTTGTTCCCACCCTGCCTCCTGCAAAGGCTATCCCCTACTCCTAATTCCTCCATCTATGCTGCCCATATGAGGTGTTCAATACCAGGACATCCGAGATGTCCTCATTCTTTAGGGAACGGGGGTTTCCCTCGTCGATATCCCGCAGCTCCGCTCTTCTCCCCTTTCCCCCAGACATAACGGGGACAGAGTCCCCTTAGTCCTCACCTTTCACCCCATCAGCCATCGCATACAGCACATCCTCCAGCGGGATCCCACCACTAGCCACATCTTGCCATCCCCACCCCTTTCTGCTTTCTGCGGAGACCGTTCCCTCCGCAACTCCCTGGTTAACTCGTCCCTTCCCACCCAGACCACCCCCTCCCCAGGTACCTTCCTCTGCAACCGCAGAAGATGCAACACCTGCCCCTATACCTCCGCCCTCAACTCCCTCCAACGACCCTGACAGTCTTTTCAGGTGAGGCAGAGGTTCACTTGCACCTCCTCCAACCTCATCTACTGTATCGGCTGTTCCAGATATGGACGCCTTTATATTTGGATCAGATATATCCGAGGACATTTCAGGAAACTGGAGAGAAAATTGCAGGAGCCCTGGTTGAAATTTACGAGTCTTCCTTAAATACAGGAGAGGTGCCGGAAGATTCGAGGGTGGCAAATGTTGTGCCTCTTTTCAAGAAGGGCTGCAGGGAAAATGATGGGAACTATAGGCCGGTGAGCTTAACATCTGTAGTTGGAACATTACTAGAGATGCAGGCATTTGGAAGGGCAAGGGCTGATTAGGGATAGTCAGCATGGTTTTGTATGTGGGAAGTCATGACTCACAAATCTTTTTGAAGAAGTGACCAAAAAAATCGATGAGGGCAGAACTGTAGATGTTGTGTACATGGATTTTAGTAAAGCATCCGACAAGGTTCCGCATGCTTGGCTGCTCTGGATGGTTAGATCACATGGGATCCAAGGAGAGATAGCTGAATGGATAGCAAATTGGCTCCATGGAAGGAAGCAGAGGGTGATGGTGGAAGGTTGCTTCTTAGACTAGAGGCCTGTGACTAGTGGTGTGCCTCAGGGATCGGTGCTGGGCCCATTACTGTTGTGAAGATGGTTGTGAACGATTGCAGCAGGATCTGGATCGATTGGCCAGGTGGGCGGAGGAATGGTTGATGGAATTTAATGCAGAGAAGTGTGAGGTGTTACATTTTGGGAAGTCAAACAAGGGAAGACCTACCCAGTAAATGATCGGCCTCTGGGTAGTGTTGTAGAGCAGAGGGGTCTAGGAGTACAGGTGCATGGTTCCTTGAAGGTCAAGTCACAGGTGGATAAGGTGGTCAAAAAGGCTTTTGGCACTTTGGCCTTCATCAGGCAGAGTATTGAGTATAGAAGTTGGGAGGTCATGTTGCAGTTGTATAAGACGTTGGTGAGACCGCAACTAGAATATTGTGTTCAACTCTGGGCACCGTGTTATAGGAAAGATATTGTCAAGCTTGAAAGGGTTCAGAGAAGATTTACAAAGATGTTGCCAGGACTAGAGGGTGTGAGCTATCGGGGGAGGTTGAGTCGGCTGGGTCACTATTCCATGGAGCGCAGGAGGATGAGGGGTGAACATATAGAGGTGTATAAAATCATGAGAGGAATAGATCGGGTAGATGCACAGAGTCTCTTGCTCTGAATGGGGGAATTGAGGACCAGAGCACATAGGTTTAAGGTGAAGGGGAAAAGATTTAATAGGAATCCGAGGGGTAACTTTTTCACACAGAGTGTGGTGGGTGTATGGAACAAGCTGCCAGAGGAGGTAGTTGAAGCTGGGACTATCCCATCGGTTAAGAAACAGTTGGACAGATACATGGGTAGGACAGGTTTGGAGGGTTATGGACCAAGCGCAGGCAAGTGGGACTAGTGTAGCTGGGACATTGTTGGCCGGTGTGGGCAAGTTGTACCGAAGGGCCTGTTTCCACACTGTATCACTCTATGACTCTATGACACCTATCACTTGTGTAGGAAGGAACTGCAGATGCTGGTTTAAACCAAAGATAGACACAAAATGTTGGAGTACCTCAGCGGGAGAGGCAGCATGTCTGGTGAAATGTAATTTGTGATGTTTTGGGTCGGAACCCTTCTTCAGACTGGCCGAGATCTCTTCAAACAGTCTGAAGAATGGTCTCGATCCAAAATGAGGGCCGGCCTTAAGCCAGTTGCTCCCAATTGGGCCCTGTGCCTAAGGGGGCCCCGCGCTAGAGTAATCTACTCTCGGCTCGGGTAAATCTACCCCGGGTGGAGAGAGGGGTGGAGGGGGAAGAAAGAGGTAGACCAGGAGGGGGGTGTGAGGGGGAATGGAGAAGGGGGAGAGGGGTCGTTCCCTCAGTCCCGGGGCAGCGCTTCCGCTCCTCCAGTCGCCGTGCTTCACGCACACAGCCCCGGCTCCACCCCTCTCTCCCCGGGGAGACGCGGTGAACAATACAGGGAGGGCCGGGCCGGAGGTTGGAGCAACGATTACAAACCTCGGCCTCAGCTCACACCCGTTGGCCTGGCCCCCTCCCTCCCTTCTCTCCTTCCCTTCCCTTCCTCCCTTCACTTCTTCCCTCCCTCCTTCCTCTCTCTCTTTTCCCTTCTCTCCCTCCCTCCCTTCTCTCCTGCACACACGCGTACACACACACACCACCCACCCCCCCCACCCCAAGTTAGGATGGGGTAGAAGGGCAAAGGGTAGGATGGGGCTTTAATGCCTGGACTGTAGTACATCTGGAAGTGGTAGTGCATGTCGGCACAAACGATGTCGGAAAGAAGGGGATGAATATTCTGCAGCGTGACTTTAGAGAGCTCGGAAAAATGCTGAAATGCAGGACCTCCAGGGTTGTTATCTCCGGTTTGCTTCCAGTTCCTCGTGCTGGCGAGAGCAGGAACAGGGAGATACGGGACCTGAATGTGTGGCTGAGGACCTGGTGCAGGGGGCTGGGTTTTAGATCCTTAGATCACTGGGATCTGTTTTGGAGTACGGGGGAACTGTACAAAAGGGACGGATTGCATCTTAACTGGTGGGGGACCAGCATTCTGGCAGGCAGGTTTGCCACTGCTACACGGGTGGTTTTAAACTGAATAAGGGGGGGTGAGGTGGGGTGTCAAATGGGATAGTCGAGGATGGAGGTAAAGGGAAAGAGAGTAAAGGGATAGATAGTTAATGACCCAGAATTAACGGGAAAGGAAGCTCACAAAGGGATAGGAGAGTATGGCCAAGTGTAATAGGGATCGACGTGAAAGGTGAGATGCGTAAGGAATTAAAAGTATTGTATATGAATGCGCGAAGTATAAGAAGTAAAGTAGATGAGCTTGAGGCTCAGTTAGAGGTTGGTAGATATGACATTGTGGGGATTACTGAGACGTGGCTGCAGGAGGATCGGGCCTGGGAACTTAATATTCAGGGTTATACATCCTATAGAAAGGACAGGCAGGTGGGCAGAGGTGGGGGGGTAGCTCCGCTGGTGAGGGATGGAATTCAGTCTCTTGCGAGGGAAAGACATACGGACTGACGAGGCAGAGTCACTGTGGATTGAGTTGAGGAATTGTAAAGGCAAGAAGACACTAATTGGTGTTATCTACAGACCCCCAAATAGTAGCCCGGATGTAGGGTGTAAGTTGCAGCAGGAGTTAAAACTGGCATGTAACAAAGGTAATGCCCCTGTGGTGATGGGGGATTTCAATATGCAGGTAGACTGGGAAAATCAGGTTGGTTCAGGACCCCAAGAAAGAGAGTTTGTAGAATGCCTCTGAGATGGATTCTTAGGCAGCTTGTAATGGAGCCGACCAGAGAAAAGGCAATTCTGGATTTAGTGTTGTCCAATGAACCAGATATGATAAGAGAACTCGAGGTAAAGGAACCGCTTGGAGGTAGTGATCATAATATGATTAGTTTTAATCTGCAATTTGAGAAGGAGAAGGTTAAATCGGAAGTGTCAGTGATGCAGTTGAACAAAGGGGACTATGAAGGCATGAGAGGGGAGCTGGCCAAAGTAGACTGGAAAGGGATCCTAGCAGGAATGACGGTGGAACAGCAATGGCAGGAATTTCTGGGCATAATCCGGAAGACGCAGGATCATTTCATTCCAAAAAGGAAGAAAGATTCTAAGGGGAGTAGGAGCCAACTGTGGCTGACAAGAGAAGTTAGAGAAAACTAAAGGAAAAGATGTATAACACAGCAAAGAGTAGCCAGAAGCCAGAGGATTGGGAAACTTTCATAGAACAGAAGGAAACAAAATGGGCAATACGGGCTGAAAAGATGAAGTACGAGGGGAAGCTGGCCAGGAATATAAAGAAGGACAGTAAAAGCTTTTTTTAGATATGTCAAGGGAAAAAGATTAGCAAAGTCAAACGGGGGTCCCTTGAAGGCAGACGTAATTATTATGGGGAACAAGGAAATGGCAGAAGAGTTGAATAGCTACTTCGGATCTGTCTTCACTAAGGAAGTCACAAACAATCTCCCAGATGTACTGGAGGACAGAGGATCTAAGGGGGTAGAGGAACTGAAATAAATTTTCATTTGGCAAGAAATAGTATTGGGTAGGCTAATGGGACTGAAGGATGATAAATCCCCTGGGTCTGATGGTCTGCATCCCAGGGTCCTCAGGGAGGTGGCTCTAGAAATAGTGGACGCATTGGTGATCATTTTCCAATGTTCAATAGATTCAGGATCAGTTCCTGTGGATTGGAGGATAGCTAATGTTATCCCACTTTTCAAGAAAGGAGCGAGAGAGAAAACGGGGAATTACAGACCAGTTGGCCTGACTTCGGTGGTGGGAAAGATGCTGGAGTCAATTATTAAAGAGGTAATAATGGGGCATTTGGATAGCAGTAAAAGGATTAGTCCAAGTCAACATGGATTTATGAAAGGGAAATCATGCTTGACTAATCTTCTGGAATTTTTTGAGTATGTGACAAGTAAAATGGATGAAGGGTGCCAGTGGATGTAGTGTATCTAGACTTTCAGAAAGCCTTTGATAAGGTCCCGCACGGGAGACTGGTGACTAAAATTAGAGCACATGGTATTGGGGGTAGGGTGTTGACATGGTTAGAAAATTGGTTGGCAGACCGGAAGCAAAGTGTAGGGGTGAACGGGTCCTTTTCAGAATGGCAGGCAGTGGTGAGTGGAGTGCCGCAAGGCTCGGTGTTGGGGCCGCAACTGTTTACCATATATATTAATGATTTGGATGAGGGAATTAGGAGCAACACTAGCAAGTTTGCGGATGACACAAAGCTGGGTGGCAGTGTGAACTGTGAAGAGGATGTTAGGAGGTTGCAGGGTGACCTGGGCAGGTTGAGTGAGTGGGCAGATGCGTGGCAGATGCAGTATAATATAGATAAATGTGAGGTTATCCACTTTGGCGGCAAAAACAAGGGGGCAGATTATTATCTCAATGGGGTTAGGTTAGGTAAAGGGGAGGTGCAGCGAGACCTGGGTGTCCTTGTACACCGGTCACTGAAAGTTGGTGTGCAGGTACAGCAGGCAGTGAAGAAAGCTAATGGAATGTTGGCCTTCATAACAAGAGGATTTAAGTATAGGAGTAGAGAGGCTCTTCTGCAGTTGTATAGGGCTCTGGTGAGACCACATCTGGAGTATTGTGTACAGTTTTGGTCTCCTAATTTGAGGAAGGACATCCTTGTGATTGAGGCAGTGCAGCGTAGGTTCACAAGATTGATCCCTGGGATGGAGGGACTGTCATATGAGGAAAGATTGAAAAGACTAGGCTTGTATTCACTGGAGTTTAGAAGGATGAGGGGAAAATCTTATAGAAACATATAAAATTATAAAAGGACTGGACAAGCTAGATGCAGGAAAAATGTTCCCAATGTTGGGCGAGTCCGGAACCAGGGACCACAGTCTTAGAATAAAAGGGAGGCCATTTAAGACTGACATGAGAAAAAACATTTCCACCCAGAGAGTTGTGAAATTGTGGATTTCCCTGCCACAGAGGGCAGTGGAGGCCAAATCACTGGATGGATTTAAGAGTTAGACAGAGCTCGAGGGACTAGTGGAATCAAGGGATATGGGGAGTCAGGGGAGAAGGAGAAACAGAGATATGGAAGGGTAAAGTGTGAAAAGGAGACATCAAAGGGGCAGGCACGGGTTATTGATTGGGGACGATCAGCCATGATCACAATGAAAGGCGGTGCTGACTCGAAGGGCCGAATGGCCTCCTCCTGCACCTATTTTCTATGTTTCTATGACTGTTTTTTCGCCAATAGTTATTGGTTTTTCAGGATCTAGTTAATTAAATTACTTTTTTTCCCCATTTCACAGTCACTAAAACAAGTGATATTGTAACTATATACTTTTCAGAGGTAATCCACACATTGTGTTTGTTACTTGTAGGCTTACATGCATGCAATTTTATATTAAAATGTAGCTTAGATCTGTTTGGTCGATTAACTCGCAGGCACTTTTTAAGCGCACATTTTGATTACTTTCCATTCTACCATAGAAACATAGAAAATAGGTGCAGGAGCAGGCCATTCGGCCCTTCAAGCCTGCACCGCCATTCAATATGATCATGGCTGATCATCCAACTCAGTATCCTGTACCTGCCTTCTCTCCATACCCCCTGATCCCCTTAGCCACAAGGGCCACATCTAACTCCCTCCTAAATATAGCCAATGAACTGGCCTCAACTACCTTCTGTGGCAGACAATTCCACAGATTCACCACTCTCTGTGTGACAAATGTTTTCCTCATCTCGGTCCTAAAAGACTTCCCCCTTATCCTTAAACTGTGACCCCTGTTCTGGACGTCCCCAAGAGATATAACGTCTATAATAGACTTTATTTGTATTTCTACGATTCTACAGACCTTGGCTGGGAACCTGGGGCTCACCAAAATTGTTCCCAAGCGGGCACCGCACCTCCTAAGGCCAGCCCTGCCGAAATGTCACCCATTCTTTCTCTCCCGAGGTGCTACCTTTCCCGCTGAGTTACTCCAGCATTTTATGTCTATCAACTTATAACTTGCCATGCTTTACTCTGCCCCCCCCCCCCACAACAATCAGTCTGAAGAAGGGGTCCCGACCCGTAACATCACCTACCCATGTTCTCCAGCGATGCTGCCTATCCCTGTGTATTACTCCAGCACTCTGCAACCTTTTTTTGGTTAATGGGTAAGTGAATCTTAGTTTCTGTGGCTGTTTACAACTTGCTGCTAACATTCCTGTCAAAGATGTTGCAGGGGGCTTACAGAGAGAGTGGCTTCCTGACACCAATTTCAACAATGCCTCAAACTGGGATAAAGGGAAACCTCCTTGTAAAAATAACCGAATCTTGTTTTCTAAAGATCAGGTACGTGAGAATATAATCATCTTGTTTATCTTTTGACTTTATATTCAGACACAATCATACAAACTTACACGTAACATTTTCTTTGCAGGAGTTGTCAGTGTTTGTGCAAACACCTATTGATGTGATGGAAATGGTAAGAAAAGGCCAGTGTTTGTGCAAGGTGGCTTTGCAAAGGGACAGTCTGAATTAAAAATGTGTTTAGCAATGAATCAACAGTGGTGTCCCAAAGATGTGTGTTGTGTAGATGACAGTATTTCACCGTGTATCTGGTGCACTGAAGTTGTAGATCTGTACAGATAATGTCCACATTTGCATCATTGAAAGTATTTTATCAGGATGATTCACAGCTTGGTTTGGGGACAGCTCCATCCAAGAAAATGCAGCAAATTGTGGATGCAGCCCAGACAATCACACTGAACAAATTCCCTCCTATTGACTCCATTTATACCTCACGCTGCCTCGGCAGGGCCAGCAGGACCAGTCGCACCCCGGCCACTCCCTCTCCCCACCCCGCTCCCATCGGGCAGGAGGTACAGAAGTGTGAAAACGCACACCTCCAGATACAGGGACAGTTTCTTCCCAGCTGTTATCAGACAATTGAACCATCCTACCCCAAACAGAGCAGTCCTGGACTACTATCTACCTCACTGGTGACCCTCGGACTATCCTTGATCAGACTTTGCTGGCTTTACCTTGCACTAAACATTATTCCCTTAGCATGTGTCAATGGCTCGATTGAAATCATGTACTGTCTCTCCACTAACTTGATACCATGTAACAAAAGCTTTGCACTGTATCTCGCTGCACGTGACAATATATGAAACGAAACTGATAATGGAAACTGGATGGAAACCCTTTTAAATAATGAGGGATCTCCACGGATAATTAAAGGGAAGGGTTTCTGTCCAGTTTCCATTCAAGTTAACGGGCCCCACTGTGAGAACATCGATGAGGATCCCAGGATTGTTCCTTCAAAATTTCAATGAATTAGTTTAAAGAAACAGCATAGAAACAGGCCCTTCTGCCCAACTAGTCCACACCGACGTGTGGGAAGGAACTGCAGATGCCGGTTTACACCAAAGAAAGACACAAAGTGCTGGAGTAATTCAGCAGGACGGGCAGCATCTCCGGAGAGAAGAAATGGGTCTGAACAAAGGCCTTGACCCGAAGCGTCATGCATTCCTTCTCTCCAGAAATGCTGCCTATCACGCTGAGTTACTCCTGCTTTTGTGTCTATCTTCAGTTTAAACCAGCATCTACAGTTCATTCTTACACATCAACTGAGATGGGCTCTGGAAGATTAGCCTGATAAAGATCAAACATTGAACACAGTAAATTGTGACTCCTTACTGTTTTTCAACTCGCCCACATTTGTCCAAAATAAATAGGTTGGTGAATTAATCCTAAATGCTGAAAATGCTTCAGCAAACAGCTGCAAATAACCAATACATAGTCACGAGGGAGAATCTAACTAAGTTAACGTGAAATTTTCAAAAATAAATTAAGACCTTCTGAACCGCTGTAAAAATTAAGAGAGTTGTGAAAAAATGAGTTTCTCAAATTACAGTAAAACCACAGAGTGCTGGAGTAACTCAGCGGGTCAGGCAGCATCTGTGGAGAACATGGATAGGTGACGTTTCCTATCCATGTTAACCTGAAACGTCACCTATCCATGTTTGAAGGACTAGAAGGCGAAGCCAAGAAGTGGAAGCCAAGATACCGAGCGGGCCACAACGCCGAATGGACAAGATGCAGAACGGACACGACGTCTCCGGGTACAGGATTTGTCTGAGACCTTGTCAGTGATTGGTCCAGCCCCCCGTGTCCATCACATCACTGGCTGGGGGGGGGGGGGAGACGGAGACGCGGGGGGGGGGGGGGGAGACGGGAGAGGAGGGGGAGCTTGAGCTTGCATTTGTATAATGGCGGCAGTGACTCCAAGGTGCTGCGATTGCCACAGAGGCTTTTTGACGTCATGTTCGTTCCCCGACAAATTTTAAGCTGAAAAACAATCTGACGCCGAACGCATATGAAGCTGAAATGATAAATAGGTCTGAAACACTGCAGGAATACACAAACACATTTATTATTTAACTATTTTAAAATGTAACAAGGTACACCAATTTAACTATTTACAAACCTGACGTCGAAAAGCCTCTGTGGCAATCGCAGAAGCTTGGAGTCACTGCCACCATTTTACAAACGCAAGCTCAAGCTCCCCCCCCCCCCACCCTCCCGTCTCCCCCCCCCCCCCCCCCCCCCCCCCCCCCCGGCCAGTGATGTGATGGATCCGGGGATCTGGACCAATCGCTGACAGGGTCTCGGACAAATCCCGTCCCCAGGGACGTCATGTCCGTTCTGCGTCTTGTCCTTTCTACGTGGTGTCCATTCGGTATCTTGGTTTTTCAGCGTGGTGTTTGTTCGGCATCTTGGACTCGTCTTCTCGTCCTTCGACGTCCTGTCCTCACACGGTTCTTTCTCCACAGATGCTGCCTGACCCGCTGAGTTACTCCAGCACTCTGTGAAACGTCACCTATCCATGTTCTCCACAGATGCTGCCTGACCCGCTGAGTTATTCCAGCACACTGTTAAACGTCAACACCTATCCATGTTCTCCACAGATGCTGCCTGACCCGCTGAGTTACTCCAGCACACTGTTAAACGTCAACACCTATCCATGTTCTCCACAGATGCTGCCTGACCCGCTGAGTTACTCCAGCACTCTGTGAAACGTCACCTATCCATGTTCCCCACAGATGCTGCCTGACCCGCTGAGTTACTCCAGCACTCTGTGAAACGTCACCTATCCGTGTTCTCCACAGATGCTGCCTGACCCGCTGAGTTACTCCAGCACTCTGTGAAACGTCACCTATCCGTGTTCCCCACAGATGCTGCCTGACCCGCTGAGTTACTCCAGCACTCTGTGAAACATCATCTATCCGTGTTCTTCACAGATGCTGCCTGACCCGCTGAGTTACTCCAGGACTTTGTGCCTTTTTTGTAAATCAGCATCTGCAGTTCCTTGTTTCTCCAGGAAAAATTATAGTGGATTAAAAAGAGATGGTTGGCAAATTAAATACTTTGTAACTATCTTCACTGCAGCAAACTCATTGACGAGAGAAGGGAACTTGGTATCTAATGAAATAAGCACATAATATAATTCAATGTAAAATCCAAGCGATATAAATGGGGTTCAATCAATCAGTTAAGTTCCGTTTCAGTTTAGTTTGTTGTCACGTGTACCGAGCAGCAGTGAAAAGCTTTTGTTGCGTGCGAACCAGCTAGCGGAAAGACAATACATGATTACAATCATGATGAAAGCATGATTACAATTGATCCATTTACAGTGTATAGATTGGCAAGGCAATAAAGTTTAGTGCAAGGTAAAGCCAGCAAAGTCCAATCATAGATAATCCGAGATAGACAAAACAGCTGGAGAAACTCAGCGGGTGAGGCAGCATCTATGGAGCGAAGGAATAGGCGTCGTTTCGGGTCTCGACCTGAAACTCCAGAGATGCTGCCGGTCCCGCTGTTACTCCAGCATTTTGTGTCTATCATGATTGGTAAAGAAATGGGTGGTAAAGAAAGCCTTTGGTGTGCTGGCCTTTATAAATCAGAGCATTGAATATAGGAGTAGGGAAATAATGTTAAAATTGTACAAGGCATTGGTAAGACCAATTCTGGAGTATGGCGTACAATTTTGGTCGCCTAATTATAGGAAGGATGTCAACAAAATAGAGAGAGTACAGAGGAGATTTACTAGAATGTTGCCTGGGTTCCAGCAACTATGTTACAGAGAAAGGTTGAACAAGTTAGGTCTTTATTCTTTGGAGCGCAGATGGTTAAGGGGGGACTTGATTGAGGTCTTTAAAATGATGAAAGGGATAGACAGAGTTGACGAGGATAAGCCTTTCCCATTGAGGGTAGGGAAGATTCAAACAAGAGGGCATGACATGAGAATTAAGGGACAGAAGTTTAGGGGTAACGTGAGGGGGAACCTCTTTACTCAGAGGGTGGTGGCTGTGTGGAATCAGCTTCCAGCAGAAGTGGTGGAGGCAGGATCGATTTTAACATTTAAAAGTAAAGTGGATAGGTATATGGACGTGAAGGGAATGGAGGGGCATGGTCTGAGTGCAGGTAGATGGGACTAGGGGAAAACAAATGGTCGGCACGGACTGGAAGGGCCGAGAGGGCCTGTTTCCGTGCTGTAATTGTTATATGGTTATATGGTTATATGGTTACACAGATGTGCTGCGGTCCAAGGCTGTGACTTTGGAAATATACTAGTAAACACTAACATAAATCTTCTACACTATTCTCCAGTGGTGACTAAGATGGAATAATTCCTCCCAATTACTGGTGAGAATAAAACACAATCCCATACCGTAAATGCTGGCCCCTATTCTGTGATAGTGACTTGCTGAGTAATGTGGGAATAAAGACATGATGATGACAGTTCACTTAAACCTTTACCAATCTGAATTCTGACCACCTTCTGCCTGATTTCTCTTCAGTACGTGCCGCTTGACGGTGAATTCATTCTCGGGCACGGCGCTGGGCTTGCTGCAAGTGATGGTCAGAGAGCACCAGGATGTGAGACAGGTATTGTGTTTCATGTACCGTGTTATTTACTGTAGATGTACCGTGTTAATTAGTTAAAATTCATTCATTCATCATTGTTGAAAACATTAGCGACGCAGTGGTGCTGGTTTCCAACGGGAACGTTGACGGACATCTCTGTCCTCCGGTTCCCACGGGCTCCCGCCGCTGCAAGTTCACCAGACCGCTTCCTGGGATGTCAGGACTGAAGAAAGACTGGATAGACTCGGCTTGTACTCGCTGGAATTTAGGAGATTGAGAGGGGATCTTATAGAGACTTACAAAAATCTTAAGGGGTTGGAAAGGCTAGATGCAGGAAGATTGTTCCCGATGTTGGGGAAGTCCAGAACAAGGGGTCACAGTTTAAGGATAAGGGGGAAATCTTTGAGGACCGAGATGAGGAAAACATTTTTCACACAGAGAGTGGTGAATCTGTGGAATTCTCTGTCACAGAATGTGGTTGAGGCCAGTTCATTGGCTATATTTAAGAAGGAGTTAGATGTGGCCCTTGTGGCTGAAGGGATCAGGGAGTATGGAGAGAAGGCAGGTACAGGATACTGAGTTGGATGATCAGCCATGATCATATTGAATGGCGGTGCAGGCTCGAAGGGCCGAATGGCCTGCTCCTGCACCTAATTTCTATGTTTCTATGAAAGGGGAACTGAGTCTGTTGTTCTTTGGTGGTGTTGGGGTTTGTGTAGATTTTCTAAAGGGAGTGGGAACAATGTCCAAGGGAAAAGAAAATGACTTGTGTTGTCACGTACAGCAGTGGTCAGCAAAAACGGGATGTTCTGCATTTTGATGGGAACTTGGTCAGGTTGGGAGGTGAATCAGAATGAGTCCACTATCCACTGTCAAAGGAGAGCTGAACTGAAAGCTTTTCATGCGACCATAAACCAAACAAACTAAACTAAAAACTAAGTATAGAAACATAGAAACATAGAAATTAGGTGCAGGAGAAGGCCATTCGGCCCTTCGAGCCTGCACCGCCATTCAATATGATCATGGCTGATCATCCAACTCAGTATCCCGTACCTGCCTTCTCTCCATACCCCCTGATCCCTTCAGCCACAAGGGCCGCATCCAACTCCCTCTTAAATATGGCCAATGAACTGGCCTCAACTACCTTCTGTGGCAGAGAATTCCACAAATTCACCACTCTCTGTGTGAAAAACGATTTTCTCATCTCGGTCCTAAAAGACTTCCCCCTTATCCTTAAACTGTGACCCCTTGTCCTGGACTTCCCCAACATCGGGAACAATCTTACTGTATCTAGCCTGTCCAACCCCTTAAGAATTTTGTAAGTCTCTATGAGATCACCCCTCAATCTTCTAAATTCCAGCGAGTACAAGCTGAGTCTATCCAGTCTTTCTTCATATGGAAGTCGTGCCATCCCAGGAATTAGTCTGGTGAACCTTCTCTGTACTCCCTCTATGGCAAGAATGTCTTTCCTCAGATTAGGAGACCAAAACTGTACGCAATACTCCAGGTGTGGCCTCAACAAGACCCTATACAACTGCTGTACAACCTCCCTGCTCTTGTACTCAAATCCTTTAGCTATGAATGCCAACATACCATTCGCTTTCTTTACAGCCTGCTGCACCTGCATGCCTACTCTCAATGACTGGTGTACCATGACACCCAGGTCTCGCTGCATCTCCCCTTTTCCTAATCGGTCACCATTCAAATAATAGTCTACCTTCCTGTATTTGCCACCAAAGTGGATAACCTCACATTTATCCACATTATACTGCATCTGCCATGCATTTGCCCACTCACCCAGTCTATCCAAGTCACCCTGCAGCCTCCTAGCATTCTCCTCACAGCTAACACTGCCCCCCAGCTTCGTGTCATCCGCAAACTTCGAGATGTTGCATTTAATTCCCTCGTCCAAATCATTAATGTATATTGTAAATAGCTGGGGTCCCAGCACTGAGCCTTGCGGCACCCCACTAGTCACTGTCTGCCATCCTGAAAAGGACCCGTTCACTCCTACTCTTTGCTTCCTGTCTGCCAGCCAGTTCTCTATCCACATCAATACTGAACCACCAATACCGTGTGCTTTAAGTTTGTATACCAATCTCTTGTGTGGGACCTTGTCGAAAGCCTTCTGAAAGTCCAGATATAACACATCCACTGCTTCTCCCTTATCCACTCTACTAGTTACATCCTCAAAAAATTCAATAAGATTCGTCAGACATGATTTACCCTTCGTAAATCCATGCTGACTTTGTCCAATGATTTCACCACTTTCCAAATGCGCTGCTATCCCATCTTTAATAATTGACTCTAGCAGTTTCCCCACTACCGATGTTAGACTAACTGGTCTGTAATTCCCCGTTTTCTCTCTCCCTCCCTTTTTAAAAAGTGGGGTTACATTAACTACCCTCCAATCCTCAGGAACTACTACAGAACCTAAAGAGTTTTGAAAAATTATAACTAAGGCATCTGCTATTTCTGGGGCTACTTCCTTAAGTACCCTAGGATGCAGCCTATCTGGCCCTGGGGATTTATCGGCCTTTAATCCATTCAATTTACCTAACACCACTTTCCGGCTAACCTGGATTTCACTCATTTCCTCCATCTCATTTGACCCGCGATCCCCTGCTATTTCCGGCAAATTATTTATGTCTTCCTTAGTGAAGACAGCACCAAAGTAGTTATTCAATTGGTCTGCCATGTCCTTGTTCCCCATTATCAATTCACCCGTTTCTGACTGCAAGGCACCTACATTTGTTTTAACTAATCTTTTGCGCTTCACATATCGATAAAAACTTTTGCAGTCAGTTTTTATGTTTCCTGCCAGTTTTCTTTCATACTCCATTTTCGATTTCCTAATTAAGCCCTTTGTCCTCCTCTGTTGGTCTCTGAATTTCTCCCAGTCCTCTGGTAGGCTGCTTTTTCTGGCTAATTTGTACGCTTCATCTTTTTATTTGATACTATCCCTGATTTCCCTCGTTATCCACGGATGCGCCACCTTCCCTGATTTATTCTTTTGCCGTACTGGGATGAACAATTGTTGTAGTTCATCCATGCATTCTTTAAATGCCCTCCATTGCATATCCACCGTCAACCCTTCAAGAATCAATTGCCAGTCCATCTTGGCCAATTCACGTCTCATACCCTCAAAGTTATCTTTCTTTAAGTTCAGGACCCATGTTTCTGAATTAACAATGTCACTCTCCATCCTAATGAAGAACTCAACCATATTATGGTCACTCTTGCCCAAGGGGCCACGTACAACAAGGCTGCTAACTACCCTTCCTCATTACTCAATATCCAGTCTAGAATAGCCTGCTCTCTCGCTGGTTCCTCCACATGTTGGTTTAGACAACTATCCCGCATACATTCCAAGAAATCCTCTTCCTCAGCACCCCTGCCAATTTGATTCACCCAATCTATATGTAGATTGAAGTCACCCATTATAACGGTTTTACCTTCGTTGCACGTATTTCTAATTTCCTGTTTGATGTCATCCCCAACTCCACTACTACTGTTAGGTGGCCTGTACACAACACCCACTTGCGTTTTCTGCCCCTTAGTTTTTCGCAGCTCCACCCATATCGATTCCACATCCTCCAAGCTAATGTCATTCCTTTCTATTGCGTTAATCTCCGCTCTAACCAGCAATGCTACCCCACCTCCTTTTCCTCTCTGTCCTTCCTGAATATTGAATATCCCTGGATGTTCAGCTCCCAGCCTTGGTCACCCTGGAGCCATGTCTCCGTGATCCCAACTATATCATAATTATTAATAGCTATCTGCACATTCAACTCATCCACCTTATTACGAATGCTCCTCGCATTGAGACACAAAGCCTTCAGGCTTGTTTTTACAACATTCTTGGCCCTTTAACAATTATGTTGAAAAATGGCCCTTTTAGATTTTTGACCTGGATTTGTTTTCCTGCCACCTTTCACCTTGCTACCTATTGCTCCTATCCTCATTTTACACCCCTCTGTCTCTCTGCTCACACATTTAAGAAACCCTCCACTCTCCGTTTGTTATTTACATTCTCCGTTTGTTATTTTTTTCTTCTTTCCTCCCTACGTGTTGCGTCTGACTGCTTCTCTTCTCTGCCTCCTGCCTCACAAACGGACTACTTGCCTTCTCTATTTGCGTCCCTCCCCCCAACCGATCTAGTTTAGTCTCCCCAGTAGCATTTGCAAATCTCCCCGCCAGGATATTGGTTCCCCTCGGGTTCAAGTGCAACCTGTCCTTTTTGTACAGGTCACACCTTCCCCAAAAGAGGTCCCAATGATCCAGAAACTTGAATCTCTGCATCTGCACCAGTCCTTTAGCCACGCATTGATCCTCCACCTTGCTCCATTCCTACTCTCACGGTCGCGTGGTACAGGCAGTAATCCTGAGATTGTTACTATTGCGGTCCTTCTCCTTAACACTCTTCCTAACTCCCTAAATTCTCATTTCAGGACCTCCTCTCTTTTTCTACCTATGTCATTGGTACATATATGTACCACTACCTCCGGCTCCTCTCCCTCCCATTTCAAGATATCTTGGACACGTTCAGTCACATCCCGGACCCTGGCACCAGGGAGGCAAACTACCATCCGGGTCTCCTGACTGCGTCCACAGAATCGCCTATCTGACCCCCTAACTATAGAGTCCCCTATTACTGCTGCCCTCTTCTTTTCCTTACCCTTCTGAGCAACAGGGCCGGTCTTTGTACCGGAGGCCCGGTCGCTGTTGCTACCCCCAGGTAGGCTGTGCCCCCCCAACAGTACTCAAACAGGAGTACTTATTGCCAAGGTGTACAGCCACCGGGGTACTCTCTAATCCCTGCCTCTGCCCCTTGCCTCTCCTAACCGTGACCCACTTTTCTGCCTCCTGTGTTTTTGGAGTGACCACCTGTCTGTAGCTCCTCTCTATGGCTTCCTCACTCTCCCTGACCAGACGGAGGTCATTGAGCTGCTGCTCTAGGTACCGAATACGGTCCATTTGGAGCGCCATCTTGACGCACCTGGCGCAGATGTGGACATCTGGAGAGCTACCTGACTACATGACCTCCCACATCTGACATCCAGAACAGTAAACTGCCCTGGCACTTATAGGATTTTGGTGTGTGTGCTTTACATCATTCCTTACAATGCTATGTACGACAGTGATCGCAACTTCCACTGAAGTGTGGTTGGCTCGCTAGAAACTCATCTGCACTTAGACGGGTCTTGTTTTTGGTCCTGCTGGTGGTCCACAGCCCCCTCCTTACCTGGCAAACCAGGTGGGGGAGAGTTTAGTCACCGACTATCTGACCATGGAGCAGGTAGCACGGGATTACATGGTACCCGCGGTGGAGGGAACTCCCCCCCCCCCCGACCTGACCACAATTACAATGTAAATGTACAGTGTTATTTAGTACAGAGTACAGTGTTATTTATACAGAGGTACAGTGTTATTTAGTACAGAGGTACAGTGTTATTCAGTACAGAGGTACAGGGTTATTTAGTACAGAGGTACAGTGTTATTTTGTGTTGAGGTGCAGTGTTATTTAGTGTAAATGTACAGTGTTATTTAGTACAGAGGTACAGTGTTATTTATACAGAGGTACAGTGTTATTTAGTGTAAATGTACAGTGTTATTTAGTGTAAATGTACAGTGTTATTTATACAGAGGCACAGTGTTATTTATACAGAGGTACAGCGTTATTTAGTGTTGAGGTGCAGTACTATTCAGTACACAGGTTCCTGTATCATTTAGTGAAGCAGGTACATTACCTGGATGAGAAGCCAAACCACCTGTCTTTGGTGTTTGATTTCCCTACCTATACCCAACATAGACATAGTGTTGATTAAGCCCAGCAAACCTTTAGTTTCATTGGGCTAGTACAGCTCTGAGTTACCTGTGCCACTGTAAGCAGGGACAGTGTGATACCTGGCCTTCTGCACTCTTTTATATCATGGGAAAGGCAACTGAACATATTATCTCGCCCCATTGTACATTTCATTTGCTATCATTCCATTTTTAACCTGAGTCATGAGTGTCCAAGACTCTGCCCTGTGCTCCAAGGCTTAAGACCCCAAGTTAGGATCCATACTGATCACTTTGCTTCTTTTGTGTATCTCATTCTCTCACAGATGATTCTGTCCACACTTCTCGCTGCCTCGGGAAAGCAGCCAACATAATCAAGGACCCTAGTTATTCCCTCTTCTCCCCACTCCTGTCAAGCAGGAGGTACATTAGCACCAGCCTCAGGAACAGCTTCTTCCCCTCAGATATCAGGCTTCTGAACGGTCCTTCCATATGAGGTGGCACTGTCCCCATTTTCCATCGCAAACATTATCCATTTCCCTATGGAACAGTTACACTATTTTTCTCTTCACTCTGCCTGTCCTACTTGTGTGTGGTTTGATAATATTAGTTTTAATTCAGTTTAGAGATAGAGCGCAGAAACAGGCCCTTCAGCCCACCGGGTCCGCACCAACCAGCGATCACCCCGTACACTAGCACTAGCACGTGTATTCAGGTACAAAAAGATAGACACAAAATGCTGGAGTAACTCAGCGGGACAGGCAGCGTCTCTGGAGAGAAGGAATGGGTGACGTTTCGGGTCGAGACCCTGCTTCAGACTGGGACAGTATTATTAGATTGGACTGGATAGCACACAAGGGAAAACTTTTCACGGCATCTCGGTCCGTGTGACGATAATATATCAATACCAATTGACACCTTGGGTCAAGATGGAGCCATACACAATTTTCACTGTTGCAATGTACATTGACGGAGTTCTCTGTGATCACCAGCTCCTGCAGAGTTTGCATCAGTCTGATTACTCGGCAAAGTGTCCACCGTGAACTCTTCAACAGCAAGGAAATAAAATGTCAAATGTGTTCATTTCTTTAAAATTGATCACATCTTCAGTTAGCCCTTCCCATAGCTATCACCTTTGTCAAGGACATAAAAGAATTGCTTGAGCAGCTTACACCCCAGCGGTATGAATATTGACTTCTCTAACTTCAAGTAACCCTTGCTTTCCCTCTCTCTCCATCCCTCCCCCTTCCCAGTTCTCAGATCAACTACATTATCAGTCTGACTACATCTTAGCTTAGTTGTCAGCTTCTCCCAGCTAACAATGGTCTATTCTACATTCTCCTTGATCTGCATCTCTTTTGATCTTTTACAAATCCTCGTCTCTGTAACGGGGTGGGAGATTGCAACCTTCACGTGGTCCGCTCTGTTTCCACGAATGCCAGCAACCAGGCGTCACAATCAAATGAGATCAAATAGAACAAGTAATGACATTAGAGGGCATCGCCATAAGGTGAGAGGGGGAAAGTTTAATGGGGATGTGCGGGGCAGG
This sequence comes from Okamejei kenojei, assembly GCA_035221665.1. NCBI lineage: Eukaryota > Metazoa > Chordata > Chondrichthyes > Rajiformes > Rajidae > Okamejei > Okamejei kenojei. The sequence continues at coordinate 87,025,373 of CM069139.1, forward strand.
TTTGTTTGTATACACAGAGGGTGGTGGGGACCTGGAACACGTTGCCAGGGGTGGTGGTGGAGGCAGATACGATAGTGGTGTTTAAGAGGCTTTTAGATTGGCACAGATACAACTTTCACTGTACCTTAATTGGTACATGTGACAATAAACTGACCTTGAAGACTTGAAGTGCAGGGTGTGGAGGGATAGAGATGATGTACAGGCAGATGAGATCACTTGAACTTGGCATCATGTTCGCCACACACATTGTTCGAGTGCTGTCCTGTTCTATGTTGCTACAGACTTTCTATTGTGCAACATTTGTTCTCTAAAACCATGTTGCTACTTTGGTCAGCATATCCCAGCTACACTAGTCCCAACTGCCAGCGTCTGGTCCATATCCCTCCAAACCTGTCCTATCCATGTTCCCGTCTAACTGTTTCTTAAACGTCAGGATAGTCCCAGCCTCAACTACCTCCTCTGGCAGCTTGTTCCATACACCCACCACCCTCTGTGTGAAAAAGTTACCCCTCAGATTCCTATTAAATCTTTTCCCCTTCACTTTAAACCTATGTTCCCTGGTCCTTGATTCCCCTACTCTGGACAAGAAACTGTGCATTTACCCGATCTACTCCTCTCATGATTTGCTACACCTCTATAAGATCACCCCTCATCTTCCTGCTGTTATTGGAATGGAAATGATGTGCCCATGGCGTGGTAGTGAACAGGGCACGCACATCCCACTAGAGCACTTTGCAAATGTGGCTCGATTCTTCGCTACATATTATCTGTGCTGGTAATTAGAGGGTATAATAGTAAGATTAAAAGAGAACTTACCAGTTTGAAGTTTGATCCATATTTTATGAGGAGTTACATTGAGGGATTACGTGAAGAAGCCCCGCCAGGCGCATGCGCGTCATACTTCAAAGCTGCGGCGTGAAAACACAGAAAACAAATAGCCAAAGTAACATGGTAAGGCTTTTAGAAGACTAGAACTACCAGATGATCTCTTAGATTATGAGGGTGGGAGCGGAGGGCACGTAATCCCTCAACGTAACTCCTCATAAAATAAGGATCAAACTTCAAACTGGTAAGTTCTCATTTATTCTTACTATTTTACTTCGGAGTCACGTGAGTGACTATGTGAAGATTTCAAAGCTCTGTGTTTTCATGCCGTAGATGCACTCCATACGACAATCTGCTTCGGTTGACACAGCAGTGAATAAATAATATATTAACCATATAACCATATAACAATTACAGCACGGAAACAGGCCCTCTCGGCCCCTCCAGTCCGTGCCGACCATTTGTTTTCCCCTAGTCCCATCTACCTGCACTCAGACCATACCCCTCCATTCCCTTCACGTCCATATACCTATCCACTTTAGTCTTAAATGTTAAAATCGATCCTGCCTCCACCACTTCTGCTGGAAGCTCATTCCACACAGCCACCACCCTCTGAGTAAAGAAGTTCCCCCTCACGATACCCCGACAGTTCTGTCCCTTAATTCTCATGTCATGCCCTCTTGTTTGAATCTTCCCTACCCTCAATGGGAAAAAACGTATCCACGTCAACTCTGTCTATCCCTTTCATCATTTTAAAGACCTCAATCAAGTCCCCCCTTAACCTTCTGCGCTCCAAAGAATAAAGACTTAACTTGTTCAACCTTTCTCTGTAACATAGTTGCTGGAACCCTGGCAACATTCTAGTAAATCTCCTCTGTACTCTCTCTATTTTGTTGACATCCATCCTATAACTAGGCGATCAAAATTGTACACCATACTCCAGAATTGGTCTTACCAATGCCTTGTACAATTTTAACATTGCTTCCCTACTCCTATATTCAATGCTCTGATTTATAAAGGCCAGCACATGATTTGATTGTACACAGAACATCTCCCATTTCTTTATGTGAACCACATATTGTTTTTGAGTGCTATTTCTCCAGGCTGCAGTGATAACCTCCATGGTCCTGTTCAACAATCCAAGGCCTTGGAATGGTCTGGTCAGAACCTGCAGACCAACAAATTAATATGGTCATGTAACGGGTGACTTTCTCCTGTAACCGAATGCACCAACAAATTACTGCAGCTGGGAATCAGCATGAATGGCTGAGCCATCATTCGGAGTACTAATGGGAACCATGGTTTGCGTTGGCCAATCTGGGACCACCAAAACGCCTGTGGCGGAGTCACGCTCTTATTTTGGTGAGACATTTCTTGATCAGACAAAATGGAGGAAATGCATAAAAGAATGAGTGCCCCCAATGTAACGAGAATGCATCCACGGCTGCTGCTCCTGGATCTGACTCCCATTAAACAGATTTAGACAACTGGTAATTTAATCTGGATGCAAACAGATCAATATCTGGCAACCCAAATCAAGTGACAATTGTTTGAAAAATTTCAGAATTCAACATCCATTCTATATTGTCATTAAACATTAAACTATGGTCTGCCATCACATTGTCTATACCTGGTAGATAGATGGTTGAAACCCAGGTGTTCCTTGAAATACACCAATGCCACATGGGGTTAGCCAAGTTATCACGTGATACTGATCTTGCTCCTCCCATATGATTAATATATGCCACTGCTGTGGTGTTATCAATCTGGAGTTGAACGTGTAAATTATTCATTGTGGAGCAATATGCCTTTAACCCATAAAATGCCCCCAATAATTCCAAATAATTTATCCCTTGTGTGTGGAGAATCAAACCTTCTTGTTCATTCCATCTACCCCCACAGCTAGACTCGGTGCCCGTAGCCCCCCATCCGAGAGCGCTTACATCAGTCTGTAAGATCACTGAAGGTTCTTGCACCAAAATGTTATTGGTAGCTTGACTAACATTTAACAATTCACCACTGCAATTCTGCTAGATCTGTGGTTGGTAACTGCATAACCCGATCAAAATGGCCTGCATGCTCTTTTAGTGCTTGTTCTCTTGCTCTTTGCAAATTTGATAATGCAAAGTCTGAACTGTACTGCAGGGAAAAGCTGCTACCAATTTCCCAATGACCTTAGCGACTTCTCGGATGGAGGGATAAAGTTTTTGTGTGAGGCAAGTACAGACATTAGCAATATCCACAACCTTGGCTGTTGGTAATGTTACTGTCATATCAACTGAATCAATAAGAAATCCCAAATACTCAATATTTTGGGTTGGCTGTAACCTGGATTTAGTTGGATGGACCAAAAACCCCAATGTTTCAAACACATTTTTTGGTTGCTGCAACCGACTCTTCAGCTGACTCTTTAGTGTTGCTGATAATTAAGATATCATCTAAATAAGCCATGACAATGTGATTATGGGCCCTCAATAGCCCCAGCACAGGTTTTAAACAATTTAGTAAATAGCCTAGGTGCTGAACTTAATCCATTAGGCAATGCTTTGTTTTGCCACAGCTGTCCCATCCAATTAAATTTCAAGTACCTGCGATAATGAGCATGAATTGGCACTGAATAATATGCATCTTGCAAATCAATAGTTGCCATATAACAGCCCTGTGATAACAGCTGTTTAGCAGTAATGAAGGTGTCCATTTTAAAATGCCTATATAGAACTGAAGAATTTAAGTGAGTGAGGTCCAGAATTACTCTACAACCCCCATCTTTTTTAGGTCTGGGGAATATATTAGACACAAATTGTTGAGGATGATTAATGGCTTTCTCAATCACTCCTTTTTGGCATAAATTCTTAATCTCATCGTTTACCTGTTCAGTCTCTGGAGCAGAAAACACCAACATTTTATTAGGCTTGTGCTGTTGAGGTGGATCTATCCCTGAGATAAACTCAATGGTAGAACCTGACACAGTATTTAGTATAAACATATCAGATGTTATACAGCACCATTCATTATAAAATAATTGTAATCTACGTCCAATAGGAGCTTGTCCAGAAACGTTATCGTTAACAAAAATTCCCTGTACCTCTACAGTTGGCCTGTAAGTCTGTTGCCTGCCCATATTGGGGTTGTAGCCGGTCTGTCTTGGTGGGTAAACTCGTTGCCCCACTGGCCTCCCCCTGCAGGGCCCAGCACCTGGATCCGACCTTCGGTACATTAAACCAGGCTTTCGAATAGGTGGCCTTGAGATGTTTGGCTTCATTAAACCAATTGTCTTAGCCTCATCATCGATTTCTCGAATTTGTTTGACGAGGTCTGCTCCAAATAGGAATTCAGGCGTTTGCACATTAGTCGCCTTACATAAAGCAGCAAATTTTGATTTGGTGTTGGCCTGATGGCGATTTTCCTGATGCAAATCACCTCAAAAAATGCACTGCATAAAAGGACCAACATATCTTTCTGGGTTTGCGTGATCATTGTCCCTTTGACCATTTTGCCAAATGCAGTAATTGCTGCAGCCACCAGTTGGAGGACGTGTTGAAACCAAACCTCCTGTCCCCTCTTAGATGCACTCATGGGTGCCCAGATTGCTGGGTTCACCGTGGGCACCTTGAGTAATGCACAATTGACAGGTGTCTTATATTTACCAGTAGTCTCTTGCATCATAGTTTGTTGGAGCTGGTGAGACACCAAATAATTTATATTGTTGGCAAGATACTCGTCCATTGCTTCACCAGTCCCTTCCGGAATGGCAAAACTCATTGCTATTTCCGGGACACCCGGAGCGTGGCTCTTGTGCTCTGGTGTATGCACATGAGCAGGGACACCAGAATCAGGGTCAGCTTCATCCTGCCCTGCTTCTCCCAAGTCATACTGTAGGGAGGCATCCTCCAGTCCTAAACAAGGCGCTGGAAGGAAATCCCCTTGCTGATAATCCACATGCCTCGTATGGGCCTCCTTGACCAGCTGTCTGGGGAATCAATGGGGCCTTTGACCCTTGGTTAATCAAAGTTGGGAGCGTCTTCTCCATGTTTTGCATCCTCCCCCACATTCTTTTATTATCCCGAGGGGAGTCTCCTTCTTCTTCAGACCCGTCAGACAAAACGGGTCTGCCAGACTTTCTTTTAGCTCTCCTATGGCTGTCAGTGGCTTCAGGCTCCTGAGTCCCTGGAGCTGGTGTGGAGAGTTCACTAGCTGGTATAACGGCGTCGGTAAAACGGCACCCGGTATCGGAACCGGCGTTGCCTCTGTAATCTGCCGACCCGATCTAATTTGCGAATCCGCATCGCTGGACCCACACTTGCTGCGAACTCTCCTACCTGACCGCTCCATACCACCGACTCCTACTGACTGCTCGAGCCAGCTTGACGGAGTTGAAATACCTCTAGGCAAAGTTTTTAAAACCCTTACCTGTGAAGTTCCTACTTACCGCCGGTGGAGCTGCGCTCTCCAGCCCGTTCAGTGCAACATGCGCGGACGTAATGAAGCGCATGCGCCTGGCGGGGCTTCTTCACGTAGTCACTCACGTGACTCCGAAGTAAAATATGAATTCCATATTCACGAATTACAACTATTTAATTTTCTATCAATAATTACTTAATAGAATGAGCCCAACGCTCTCTGTGTGGGGCCGTCAGAGATGGCAGTCTCGTCAACGGTCTGTCTGTCTTTTTGTCTTTTTAGTTATTTTTAGTTTGTTTTAAAAAGTTTGTGTTAATGTTCTCTGGTTTGTTTTATGTAGCGGGTGGGGTCAGGGGAAACTTTTTTTTCAATCTCTTACCTTGCCGGAGATGTGATTTTATTCGGGATCGTACCTCCAATCGCTCCGCGGCCTAACATCGTGGAGCTGGCGGCCTTGCTCGAGACTGACTTGGAGCCCCACCGCGGGGCGTGGACTTACCATCAGAGCCTGCGATCCCTTGCCTGGGATCGACGCTCCAACCACGTCCTGCGGACTTCAACACCGAGGAGCTCGCAGCCTCGGGTAGAGACGGATGTCAGGAAGCTCCAAAGTCGCAGAAGGTTCAACTCGACCCCACCCGGGATCCGATCGCCCGGCGCGGGAAGCTGAGATCCCCCCCCCCCCGATGCATGAGCTTGATCGCACCGATGCAGAGGGCCCGACCGCTGGTCACGGAACCGTCAACGGAAGGCTCGAGGCCCCCGACCACAGGAGGACAAAGAAGGGAAGAGATTGAACTTTTTTTTCGTCTTCCATCACAGTGAGGAATGTGGAGGAGTCACTGTGGTGGATGTTTATGTTACAATGTATTTTGTGTGTTCTGTTGCTTTTCATTGGTATGTCTGTACGGCAAATCAAATTCCTCGTATGTTGCAAAACATACTTGCCTAATAAAGTCTGATTATGGTTATGATACAACAGTAAAGAATTTAGTTTAGAGATACAATGCAGAAACAGGCCCTTCGGCCCACTGAGTCTGCCCCCGACCAGCGACCACCCTGTACATTAACACTATCCAACACACACTAGGGACAATTTACACTTTTACCAAAACTTTTACAAACCTGCATGTCTTTGTCGTGTGGGAGGAAACCAGAGCTCCCGGAGAAAACCCATGTGGTCACGGGGAGAACATACAAACACTGTACGGACAGTATTCATAGTCAGGATGGCACCCGGGTGGGCCCCTGGCATTGTGAGGCAGCAACTCTACCACTGCGCCACCGTGCCACTATAAAAGGTTCAGTAAAGGGCTGAATTGTGAAGAGCTCCAAGTGCCCCATTCTCTTCACCCACAGGTGAGGAAGTGACATTTAAAGACTCTGATCACTACAGCTGGTACGATCCCAAAAACTGGCAGACATCATTCTCTGTGACTGGGCTGGAACAAGACCAATACGCCTTCCCCCTGGATGAAGAGAGAGTGCCTTGCCAACATGACGATGTTGTTTTTCACCCAGCGACATCCTTCTGTGTGGACTTGGACAGTGATGCACTAAATATTCATGTTAAAACTATCTCGTTAATGAATAAGGTAAGTGCTTCACTTCTTTGAATGCCAACTGATCAGATTGTCTGATAGAAGGGTCTCGACCCGAAACGTTGCTTATTTCCTTCACTGCATAGATGCTGCCTCACCCGCTGAGTTTCTCCAGCATTTTTGTCCACCTTCGATTTTCCAGGATCTGCAGTTCCTTCTCAAACGATTTATCTTGCCATGTCATTAGAGCAGCTTAACTTCGAATATGGGGGTTATGCTTTAGACTTGAGAGGTACAATGTGGAAAGAGGCCCTTCTGCCCACTGAGTCCGTGCGGACCATGGATACTAGCACTATCCTACACACTAGTGACTACTTACAATTTTACCAAAGCAGTTAACCGTCAAACCTGCACATCTTTGGAGTGTGGGAGGAAACCAGAGCACCTGGAGAAAACCCACGAGGTCACAGAGAGAACGTATAAACTCTGTAGAAACAGCACCTGTAGTCAGGATTAAACCCAGTCTGTGGCGCTGTAAGGCAGCAACTCTACCGCAAAAACTGAATGAAGACTAAATAACAAATGTGTTCAGGTCAGTTGCCAGGAGCCAGTAGACTAGTAGAGCTACTTAAACTAAACCCGGGGCATTCATCAGAAAATACTGGAAATGTCCACAGAAAGAAATAGAGTTAATGTATCAAGTCAACAAACTTCTGCAATGTGAGTGGCCCTGAACAGAGATGATAGTGGAAATAGTCACAGAGTGCTGGAGTAACTCAGCGGGTCAGGCAGCATCTGTGGGGAACATGGATAGGTGACGTTTCACAGAGTGCTGGAGTAACTCAGCGGGTCAGGCAGCATCTGTGGGGAACATGGATAGGTGACGTTTCACAGAGTGCTGGAGTAACTCAGCGGGTCAGGCAGCATCTGTGGAGAACATGGATAGGTGACGTTTCACAGAGTGCTGGAGTAACTCAGCGGGTCAGGCAGCATCTGTGGAGAACATGGATAGGTGACGTTTCACAGAGTGCTGGAGTAACTCAGCGGGTCAGGCTGCATCTCTGGAGAACATGGATAGGTGACATTTTGGGTCGGGACCCATTTCCAGACCCCGACCTGAAATGTCACCATGTTCTCAGAAGCTGCCGGACCCGCAGAGTTACTCCAGCACTCTGTGTCTCTCGCTGGTGTAAAGCCGCATCTACAGTTCCTTTTTATGACATTAGAGAAGATGTTTTCTAAATGTTCTAAAGCAAAGTGAGTCCCATGTGAAGAGGTGAACGTTAACTACACCATGCTCCTGGCGGCTGTGGCTAGTGCCATGTCTATTGTCCTATCTATGGGTGCTGTCTGTATGGAGTTTGTACGTTCTCCCTGTGACCTGCATGGGTTTTCTCTGAGATGTTCGGTTTCCTCCCACACTCCAAAGACGTGCGGGTTTGTAGGTTAATTTGCTTGGTGTAAAAGTAAAATAGTCCCTAGTGTGTGTAGGGTAGTGTTACTGTGCGGGGAACGCTGGTCGGTGCGGACTTGGTTGGCCGAAGGGGCTGATTCTGCGCTGTATCTCTAAACACACCCATTACAGTAAAAGGTTAGCATGGATCTGATGGGCCGAAGGGCCTGATTCTGCGCTGCACCAAGCTTAATACTAGTTTGCATGAATTTTTGGGACTGAATTTGAAAGGTCACGTGTTAAAATGTACAACTTGGAGGACAGATTTCACCAGGCTGAGGAGAGTGTTAGTAGTGGGAAACTAATTGTGTCTCTGAAGAAGCACCTCGCCCCGAAACGTCACCTATCCATCTTCTCCGCAGATACTGCCTGACCCGCTGAGTTACGCGCTTTGTGCCATTTTAGATCGCATGCCATGTTCATACGTTACAGGAGTAGAATTAGGCCATTCGGCCCATTTAGTCTACTCCACCATTCAATCACAGTTAATCTCTCCCTCTCAACCCCATTGTCCGGCCTTCTCCCCATTCCCCCTGACACCTGTACTAATCAATGCCAACTTGTTTTTTGCCCATGTAATTAATGATTAATTGCTGGTTTTATTTTGCGTGGCAGAAGTTTGCCAGCAGTGAAGACTTCCGTGAGCATCGAGAGTCCCACACGGGAAGACTGCAGTTCCACGGAAATGGCTCCGTCACTGTGACCAACAGCAAGTGTGAAGACGCATCAGGCTGTCAATGCGGTAACTCTCGTGTAAGAAGCAATTTACTGTGTTAATCTTATTTCATTTTTCATGTTAATTTTCATTAGGCGAGAAATAGTATTGGGTAGGCTAATGGGACTGAAGGATGATAAATCCCCGGGGCCTGATGGTTTGCATCCCAGGGTCCTCAGGGAGGTGGCTCTAGAAATAGTGGACGCATTGGTGATCATTTTCCAATGTTCAATAGATTCAGGATCAGTTCCTGTGGATTGGAGGATAGCTAATGTTATCCCACTTTTCAAGAAAGGAGCAAGAGAGAAAACGGGGAATTACAGACCAGTTAGCCTGACCGGTGGTGGGAAAGATGCTGGAGTCAATTATTAAAGAGGTAATAATGGGGCATTTGGATAGCTGTAAAAGGATTAGTCCAAGTCAACATGGATTTATGAAAGGGAAATCATGCTTGACTAATCTTCTGGAATTTTTTGAGGATGTGACAAGTAAAATGGATTAAGGGGAGCCAGTGGATGTAGTGTATCTAGACTTTCAGAAAGCCTTTGATAAGGTCCCGCACGGGAGACTGGTGACTAAAATTAGAGCACATGGTATTGGGGGTAGGGTGTTGACATGGATAGAAAATTGGTTGGCAGACCAGAAGCAAAGAGTAGGAGTGAACGGGTCCTTTTCAGAATGGCAGGCAGTGGCGAGTGGAGTGCCGCAAGGCTCGGTGTTGGGGTCACAACTGTTTACCATATATATTAATGATTTGGAAGAGGGAATTAGGAGCAACACTAGCAAGTTTGCGGATGACACAAAGCTGGGTGGCAGTGTGAACTGTGAAGAGGATGTTAGGAGGTTGCAGGGTGACCTGGACAGGTTGAGTGAGTGGGCAGATGCGTGGCAGATGCAGTATAATATAGATAAATGTGAGGTTATTCACTTTGGCGGCAAAAACAAGGGGGCAGATTATTATCTCAATGGGGTTAGGTTAGGTAAGGGGGAGGTCCAGAACCAGGGGCCACAATCTTATGCCCCTGTCCCACTTAGGAAACCTGAACGGAAACCTCTAAAGACTTTGCGCCCCACCCAAGGTTGCCGTGCGGTTACCGGAGGTTCACGGAGGTTTTTGTCCTCCGGCAATCACCTTCAACTAGCATCGCAACTGGCTTCGACTAAACAATTACCGATTTTCAAAACGGAAACCACTTTCGACCATTAGGGAGACTGACAAAAACCTCCGGGAACCTCCAGGAACCGCACGGAAACCTTGGGTGGGGCGCAAAGTCTCCAGAGGTTTCCGTTCAGGTTTCCTAAGTGGGACAGGGGCATTAGAATAAAAGGGAGGCCATTTAAGACTGAGGTGAGAAAAAACTTTTTCACCCAGAGAGTTGTGAATCTGTGGAATTCCCTGCCACAGAGGGTAGTGGAGGCCAAATCTCTGGATGGATTTAAGAGAGAGTTAGATAGAGCTCTAGGGGCTAGTGGAATCAAGGGATATGGGGAGAAGGCAGGCACGGGTTATTGATAGGGGACGATCAGCCATGATCACAATGAATGGCGGTGCTGGCTTGAAGGGCCGTATGGCCGCCTCCTGCACCTATTTTCTATGTTTTCTATTTATACAGCTAGTGTGTACTCTATGTTCGTGAAGAAGTTAGAATCGGACCCATCAGTGCAGAGGCACATTCAGGGTCAAGGGATTTTGGGTGGCACAGTGGCGCAGTTGGTCGAGCCGCTGCCTCACAGCGCCTAGAGACCCCGGTTCGATCCCGACCTCGAGTGCTGTCTGTATTTGAAGTTTGCATGCTCTTCCTGTGACCGTGTGGGTTTTCTCCGAGATAATAGACAATAGGTGCAGGTGTCAGCCATTTGGCCCGTCGAGCCAGCACCGCCATGCAATGTGATCATGGCTGATCATCCCCAATCAGTGCCCCGTTCCTGCCTTCTCCCCATATCCCCTGACTCTGCTATCTTTAAGAGCCCTATCTAGCTCTCTCTTGAAAGCATCCAGAGAACCTGCCTCCACCGTCCTCTGAGGCAGAGAATTCCACAGACTCGCCACTCCCTGTGAGAAAAAGTGTTTCCTCGTCTCCGTTCTAAATGGCTTACCCATTCTTAAACTGTGGGCCCTGGTTCTCTACCTGCACCAACATTGGGAAAATGTTTCCTGCCTCCTGCTTCCAAACACTTAACAAACTTATATGTTTCAATGAGATCCCTCTTATCCCTCTAAATTCCAGAGTGCACAAGCCCAGCCGTTCCATTCTCTCAGCATATGACAGTCCCGCCATCCTGGGAATTAACCTTGTAAACCTACACTGCACTCCCTCAATAGCAAGAATGTCCTTCCTCAAATTAGGGGACCAAAACTGTACACCTATCCATGTTCTCCACAGATGCTGCGAGAGCTACAGAGTTACTCCAGCACTCTGTGAAACGTCACCTATCCATGTTCTCCACAGATGCTGCCTGACCCGCTGAGTTACTCCAGCACTCTGTGAAACGTCACCTATCCATGTTCTCCACAGATGCTGCGAGAGCTACAGAGTTACTCCAGCACTGTTATTCCTGTAAATAATGCCGGCCCACCTGAAACCACGATGGACCTTTGCTTTATTACCTCCACCTCTGTCAATGTACAGAAGTGTATAATGTCAGGAGTGGAATAGACAGAGTGAATGCAGTCTCTTACCCAGAGTGGAAGATTCAGGAACCAGAGGGCATGGGTTCAAGGTGAAGGGGGAAAGATTCAACAGCAGCCTGAACAGTAGTGGTGGGTGCATGGAACAAGCTGCCACAGAAGGTAGTTGAGGCAAGGACTATCATAAGATTTAATAAGTATTTGGACATGTACATGGATAGGATAGGTTTAGAGGGATATGTGCCAAACACAGCCAGGTGGGACCGGTGTAGATGGGACATGTTGGTCGGTGTGGGCAAGTTGGGCCGAAGGGCCTGTTTCTGTGATGTATGACTATATCACACTCTCTACCACACCCCACTCTCTCTCTCTCCCCCCCACTCTCTCTCCCCCCCCCACTCTCCTCCCCACTCTCTCTCTCCCACTCTCTCCCCCCCCCACTCTCCTCCCCTCTCTCTCTCCCCCCTCTCTCTCTCTCTCTCCCCCTCTCTCTATCTCTCCCCTCTCTCTCTCCCCATCTCTCTCTCTCCCACCCTCTCCCCCTCTCTCTCTCCCACGCTCTCTCTCTCCCCCTCTCTCTCTCTCCCACTCTCTCTCTCTCCCCCTCTCTCTCTCCCACTCTCTCTCTCCCCACTCTCTCTCTCTCCCCCTCTCTCTCTCCCACTCTCTCTCTCTCTCCCCCTCTCTCTCTCCCACTCTCTCTCTCTCCCCCTCTCTCTCTCCCCCTCTCTCTCTCCCACTCTCTCTCTCCCACTCTCTCTCTCCCACTCTCTCTCTCCCACTCTCCCCCCCACTCTCCCCCCCACTCTCCCCCCCACTCTCTCTCCCACTCTCTCTCCCCTTTCTCTCTCCCCCTCTTTCTCTCTCCCCTCTCTCTCTCTCCCACTCTCTCTCTCCCCCCCCACTCTCTCTCTCCCCCACTCTCTCCCCCCCACTCTCTCTCTCCCCCCCCACTCTCCCCCCCACTCCCCCCCCTCTCTCTCTCCCACTCTCTCTCTCCCCCCAACACTCTCCCACTCTCTCGCTCCCACTCTCCCACTCCTCCCCCACTCTCTCTCCCTCCAACTCTCTCTCTCTCCAACTCTCCCCCCCAATCTCTCCCCCTGACTCTCTCTCTATCCCACTCTCCCACTCTCCCCCCCCACTCTCTCTCCCCCCAACTCTCTCTCTCCCACTCTCCCACTCCCCCCCCCCCCCCACTCTCTCTCCCCCCCACTCTCTCTCTCTCACTCTCCCACTCTCCCCCCCCCACTCTCTCTCCCCCCCCCACTCTCTCTCTCCCACTCTCCCATGAGTCTACATGTATCAGCAGTGGCAGCCCTGACCCACACGTCCGTATGCAGTGGTGTGTAGACTGCACGGTCACTGTGAATTCTCTGTGTGCTGTGGCAAACCATGTTTCCATTTGCAGAACCTCAGGAGGATCTGTGTGAATTTGCTACGGGAGTTTGGCGGCCACTGTCCGGAGCTCGATTGTGCAAACCCCTTAAAGCCTCAAGGACACTGCTGTGAGATTTGTGGTACGTTTAGCTTCAGCTTGGATCCACTTTATTCCAATAGAATTGAAAGTCATATTTTAATAATATTGAACAGTTTCAGGCAACTGAAACATCCAGCCGTCAACTGGAGAGCGGCCCTGACCTGACTTATTCTACTTATTCCTTCAACTTTGTCCCCTTTGATGTCTCGTTTTCAAACCTTACCCTTTGTCACCCGTACTAATCAAGAATCTATGAATCTCCGTTTTAAACACCCTCCGCTTTCAACTTGGTCTCCACTGCCGTCTGTGGCAATGAATCCCACAGATTCACCACCCTCTGGCTAAAGAAATTCCTCCTCATCTCCGTCCTTTTATTCTGAGGCTGTGCCCTCTGGTCCAAGACTCTCCCACTAGTGGAAACATCCTCCCCATATCCACTCTATCCAAGCCTTTCACTGTTCAGTTTCAGTGAGGTCCCCCCCCTCAGGATGTCTACCCTTATCCTTCTAAACTCCAGCGAGTACAGGCCCAGTGCCGTCAAACGCCCGCCATATGTTGATCGTACTTGTTCATCAAATGTTCATCAGACATTAACCATACGTGTGTGTAGGAAAGAACTGCAGGCGCTGGTTTAATCGAAGGTAGACACAAAGTGCTGGAGTAACTCAGTGGGACAGGCAGCATCTCTGGAGAGAGGGAATGGGTGACGTTTTGGGTCGAGACCCTTCTTCAGACCTTACATATTATACATACATGTACTCATGCATGTTACTACAAAATAAGGAATATTATAGCATGTTTGAAAGCGAATGGTATGTTGGCATTCATAGCAAAAGAGAAAGCGAATGGTAACCATATAACCATATAACCATATAACCATATAACAATTACAGCACGGAAACAGGCCCTCTCGGCCCTTCCAGTCCGTGCCGACCATTTGTTTTCCCCTAGTCCCATCTACCTGCACTCAGACCATACCCCTCCATTCCCTTCACGTCCATATACCTATCCACTTTACTTTTAAATGTTAAAATCGATCCTGCCTCCACCACCTCTGCTGGAAGCTCATTCCACACAGCCACCACTGAGTAAAGAAGTTCCCCCTCACGTTACCCCGAAACTTCTGTCCCTTAATTCTCATATTATGCCCTCTTGTTTGAATCTTCCCTACCCTCAATGGGAAAAACGTATCCACGTCAACTCTGTTGGTATGTTGGCATTCATAGCAAAAGGATTTGAGTACAAAAGCAGGGAGGTTCTACTGCAGTTGTACAGGGTCTTGGTGAGGCCACACCTGGAGTATTGCATACAGTTTTGGTCTCCTAATCTGAGGAAAGACATTCTTGCCATAGAGGGAGTACAGAGAAGGTTCACCAGACTGATTCCTGGGATGGCACGACTTCCATATGAAGAAAGACTGGATAGACTCGGCTTGTACTCGCTGGAATTTAGAAGATTGATGGGTGATCTCATAGAGACTTACAAAATTCTTAAGGGTTTGGACAGGCTAGATGCAGGAAGATTGTTCCCGATGTTGGGGAAGTCCAGGACAAGGGGTCACAGTTTAAGGATAAGGGGGAAGTCTTTTAGGACGGAGATGAGAAAATCGTTTTTCACACAGAGAGTGGTGAATCTGTGGAATTCTCTGCCACGGAAGGTAATTGAGGCCAGTTCGTTGGCCGTATTTAAGAGGGAGTTGGATGTGGCCCTTGTGGCTGAAGGGATCAGGGGGTATGGAGAGAAGGCAGGTACAGGATACTGAGTTGGATGATCAGCCATGATCATATTGAATGGCGGTGCAGGTTCGAAGAGCTGAATGGCCTACTCCTGCACCTAATTTCTATGTTTCTATGTTTCTAATTTTCCAAAAGTCTTGAACAATAAAATATATTGCTGTCCCCTTGATTACAGGTGCAGTTATTTATTTAAAATATGATGATAGATTCAACCTGGAATTATACAAGGACCACCTCATCAACACATTCCTTGGTTTGGTATGTTGTCTCGCTGTTTATATCTTGAGCCAAGTTATTGACCACCAAATAATTTGCAATGCTTTGCTTTGTTCTATATTTTGTGACCATGCAGTGATTTGCACGTGGAGAGACGATGGCATCTTAATCACCTGCCGACCTGTGTTGCAAACTTCAGACCTCTTTAGACATGGCCACTAATATCCCTCGGTTCCTCAGTGCTTCCGAAGTTGCAACCAATCATTGACTGTATCATTGATACAGCATGGAAACAGGCCCTTTGGCCCACTAAATCCTCGCAGCCCAGCGATCACCCCGTACACTAGCACTATCCTACACACCAGGGACAATTTACAATGTACAGAAGCCAGTTAACCTACAAACGTGTACGTCTTTGGAGTGTGGGAGGAAACCGGAGCACCCGGAAGAAATCCACGCGGTCACGGGGAGAACGTGCAAACTCCGTACAGACAGCACCCGTAGTCAGGGTCAAACCTGGGTCTCTGGCGCTGTGAGGCAGCAACTCTACCGCTGCGCCACCGTGCTGCCCTATTGTGTATACAGTGCTTCCATACCATTTCCTTAAATAGAATCCCAAATTTCCTGGAATTTGATGTTATTTCCTGAAATTTTCAAAAATGCTTCCTGCGTGCTATTTGCTGTTGGGTATTTTTCTATTGTTAACAACACAAAGAAGAACAAGGCAACACAGATCTGTTTAACTACACTGTAGCTGCCTGCTTCTGTCACTCGCGTGTACAGTGTTATGCAAGGCAGCTTTTGTTGCCTCCAACACCTTTCGTTGTCTTTGTTTTTTCAACCTGCTCTCATGTGTCTCAATCTCTGCTCTCTCTCCCTCCCACTCTCCCCCCTCTCGGCTCCTTGAGGCCACCCACTGTTCTGTAAGATCAAGGCCAATCCCCATGTACCTGCAACCCAACCCCCTCTGGTAACTTTTCAGTGGTATGGCTGATCTATCTCTCCCTTTCAACCCCGTTCTCCTGCCTTCTCCCCATAACCCCTGACACCTGTACTAATCAAGAATCTATCTATCTCTGCCTTAAAAATATCCAGTGAGTTGGCCTCCACAGCCTTCTGTGGCAAAGAATTCCACAGATTCACTTGGGCCCCCAGGGACACCCACCTCCATGTTCCACGTCCCACCTCCATGTTTATTCAATGTTCAACCTGAATCCACACAATCCCACCAGGGTTTCCCTGTTTGTCCCTGGATTCTCTCTCGCCATCTGTTACTTGGATCGATAATTCTGCAGGAAATAGCTTTGGAGATTGTGTGTCACATTGGAGTTGTTGCTTCCCACTGATACAGGACGACTACAAAGATATGCGGATATCTCTGACCAAAGTGCACCCACAACATGTTTCCAAGGCAGCGCTCTCCAGCGACACACCTGCCTGCATCCAGATCGTGTTAATTGATGGGGCCTCCAGTGCAGCAACAGGGACATCTGCTGCTCGCCTGGCAGAAGACATTGTGGCAGACATCACCTGGCAAGGTAGTTCTCTAATAACTCTGCTGAAGACCTTTATAACAACGCAGTGCGCCTCGGGAAAATCCTTGCATATTTCACTGCCACACGCCAGGTGCTCGTCACGCACGCCAACCAGTTTCTGATGTCGCGTAAATGACATGCAAATGATGCCCACGTGGGACAGGCCCTTAACTCAACAGTACAGGCAGCATCTCTGGAGAGAAGGAATGGGCGACGTTTCATAGAAACATAGAAAATAGGAGCAGGAGGAGGCCATTCGGCCCTTCGAGCCAGCACCGCCATTCATTGTGATCATGGCTGATCGTCCCCAATCAATAACCCGTGCCTGCCTTCTCCCCATATCCCTTGACTCCACTAGCCCCGAGAACTCTAGCTAACTCTCTCTTAAATGATGATGATGTGGCGAGATAAAGCACAATGAATGAAAGATATGGAAAAAAGTAACAATGATAAAGGAAACAGGCCATTGTCAGCTGTTTATTGAGTGAAAACGAGAAGCTGGTGCGACTTGGGTGGGGGGAGGGATAGAGAGAGAGGGAATGCCAGGGCTTCCTATGATCAATATTCATACCACTGGGGTGAAAGCTGCCTAAGCAAAATATGAGATGCGGGGTGGTTTGGTGGGAAGGGATGAGTTACCAGGGAATTGTAGAGGGAACAGTCTCTGCGGAAGGCGGAAAGGGGTGGAGATGAGAAAATGTGGAGGTGGCGGAAATGTCGGAGGATTATGTGTTGTTTGCGTCGGCTGATGAGGTGGAAGGTAAAGACTAGAGGGACTCTGTTTATGTTGCGATTAGGAGGGAGGGGGAGCAAGGGCAGAGCTGCGGGGTACAGAGGAGACACGAGTGAGGGCCTCATCTATGATGGGAGAGGGGAACCCCCATTCCCTTAAGAATGAGGACATCTCAGATGTTCTTCACACTGTCAACATTGTCTTTCTGTTGACTGGTCAGCACGCAACAGAAGCATTTCACTGTACCTCGGTACACGTGGCAATAAACTCAACTCAACTAGGCAGCATCTCTGGAGAAAAAGGATAGGTGACGTTTCAGGTTCGGACTCTTCTTCAGACAAGGGTCTTAACTATCCATGTTCTCCACAGATGCTGCCTGACCCACTGAGTTACTCCAGCACTCTGTGAAACGTCACCTATCCATGTTCTCCACAGATGCTGCCTGACCCGCTGAGTTACTCCAGCACTCTGTGAAACGTCACCTATCCATGTTCTCCACAGATGCTGCCTGACCCGCTGAGTTACTCCAGCACTCTGTGAAACGTCACCTATCCATGTTCTCCACAGATGCTGCCTGACTCACTGAGTTACTCCAGCACTTTGTGTCCATCTTTGTTATAACCCAGCATGTGCAGTTCTTTGTTTCTACAGTTAGACGTGAAAGTAAGCATGCAGGTACAGCAGGCAGTGAAGAAAGCGAATGGCATGTTGGCCTTCATAACAAGAGGAGTTGAGTATAGGAGCAAAGAGGTCCTTCTGCAGTTGTGAGACCACACCTGGAGTATTGTGTGCAGTTTTGGTCTCCAAATTTGAGGAAGGACATTCTTGCTATTGAGGGAGTGCAGCGTAGGTTTACAAGGTTAATTCCTGGGATGGTGGGACTTTCATATGTTGAGAGAATGGAGCGGCTGGGCTTGTACATTCTGCAATATAGAAGGATGAGATGGGATCTTATTGAAACATATAAGATTATTAAGGGTTTGGACATGCTAGAGGCAGGAAACATGTTCCCCATATTGGGGGAGTCCAGAACCAGGGGCCACAGTTTAAGAATAAGGAGTAAGCCATTTAGAACGGAGACGAGGAAACACCTTTTCACACAGAGAGTAGTGAGTGTGTGGAATTCTTTGCCTCAGAGGGCGGTGGAGGCAGGTTCTCTGGATGCTTTCAAGAGAGAGCTAGATAGGGCTCTTAAAAATAGCGGAGTCAGGGGATATGGGGAGAAGGCAGGAACGGGGTACTGATTGGGGATGATCAGCCATGATCACATTGAATGGCGGTGCTGGCTTATAGGGCCGAATGGCCTTCTCCTGCACCTGTTGTCTCTTGTATATTGTGTATTGTAATGATGTGCAAGCATGCTGTGCCTGTTCGGTCTGCCTGCAGGTGGTGCGATGGGCATTGTGGGCGCTGAAGTGCAGATGGGCACCAGTGTGGACCAGCCAGGAAAGATGGGCGCGGGTACAGTGGCTGGCATTGTGATTGGTGTTCTCCTCGCTGCCTGTTTCACCGCCGGCCTGGCCACCACCTTCACTTCGTCAAAAATCAGGTAAAGAACAAGGGTCTCCACCCGAAATGTCACCCATACCTTCTCTCCAGAGACGCTGCCCGTCCCGCTGAATGTTACTCCAGCATTTCGTGTCCGTCAGATGAAAGTACAAGGTCGTGGAGAGTTTGTAGTTTTCCAAAGCTCAGGCTGAAACCAGGCAGACAATAGCTCCAAACCACATAGACGTGGGGGCATTATATTTGTCTCTGCGCTATCATAGTTTGTTTAGGCTCAATGATATGCAGGGAAGGAAGGCCTGGATAGAGTGGATGTGGAGAGAGCGTTTCCATTAGTGGGAGAGTCTAGGACTAGAGGGCATAGCCTCATAATTAAAGGACGTTCCTTTAGGAATGAGATGAGAAGGAATTTCTGTAGTCTGGGGGTGGTGAATCTGTGGAATTCTTTGCCACACAAGGCTGCAGAGGCCAAGTCAATTAATTTTTTTTTCGGCAGAGATAGATAGATTATTGATTAGTACGGGTGTCGGGGGTTATGGGGAGAAGGCAGGAGAGTGGGGTTGGGAGGGAAAGATAGATCAGCCATGATGGAACCCGGGTCTCTGGCGCTCTAAGGCAACAACACTGTGCTGCCCTAACCTTCCTGAGAGCATTTACGAGCTATGCAAGTTCCATTATCTGGAAATTAGTAATGCAGAAACTGTTAAGGCCAGGGACTATTTTTAAGAAACGATGAGTAATCTCTTTCCACGAATGTTTTTACAGAGTCAAAATTCCATTGGCCTTTGTCAATGTGAAGAATCACTTGAACTGTTACGCTGCATTTAATGAGGATAGCGGATTCAGCAACCCTGTGTTTGATCCATCAGTAAACCTGTCCCCCGTAAGTATTAAACCCTGCTCCTTTCCCTTTGCTGGTCAGGAAATAAACAAGGGTTTTTGTATGAGATGAACAATAGACAATAGGTGTAGGAGTAGGCCATTCGGCCCTTCGAGCCAGCATCGCCATTCAATGTGGTCATGGCTGATCGTCCCCAATCAGTACCCCGTTCCTGCCTTCCCCCCATATCCCCGGACTCCACTATCTTTAAGAGCCCTATGTAGCGCTCTCTTGAAAGCATCCAGAGAACCTGCCTCCACCACCCTCTGAGGCAGAGAATTCCACAGACTCACCATTCTCGGTGAGAAAAAGTGTTTCCTTGTCTCCGTTCTAAATGGCTTACTCCTTATTCTTAAACTGTGGCCCCTGGTTCTGGACTCCCCCAACATCGGGAACATGTTTCCTGCCTCTAGCGTGTCCAAGTCCTTGACAATCTTATATGTTTCAATGAGATTCCCTCTCATCCTTCTAAACTCCAGAGTGTACAAGCCCAGCTGCTCCATTCTCTCAGCATATGACAGTCCCGCCATCCCGGGAATTAACCTTGTAAATATACACTTGGAGATATAGAGTAATAGAATCACAAATAGGTCCTTGGACCCAACTGGCCCTGTCATAAAAGGCATCTGGAATGGAGACTTTCACACACCTCCTCCATGCTGATCATTTGGCCACTCTTGGCCCATATCCCGCTCGATAAATAACTTTCCTATCAATGTACACACAAGAAGCTGGAGTAACTCGGGTCAGGCAGCATCAGATGCTGGACTGGTCTGAGATGCTGGGCCAGTCCAGCATCTCAGAAGGGTCTGGACCTGATGTTTCAAGATCAGATCCCTTCGTCAGACAAAGCCAGGGGAATCCCTATCAATGGAACTGTTCAAGTGTCTTTTAAATGTACTTAAAAGACACTGGAATAGATACAACTGTCTATCCAAGACACGTGTACCTATCCAAGTGTACCTGCCTCAACTGCCTCCTCTGGCAGCTGCTTCCACCCCCCAATTACTTGTACTGCAGATGCTACTGGAATAATTTCAGCAAAACTGCGGAAGAGCTTGTTCCCCAAGAACTCATTTTCATTAAATGTCGAGGCACCACTGGGGACCTCAATGAGTCTGAAGAAGGGTCTCCATCCAAAGTGTCACCTATTCCATCTCTCCTTCCCGCTGAGTTACTCCAGCATTTTGTGTCTAACTGGGGACCATGTTCTTCATTCCCCTGCATTTGAACGATGTCATGGGCTCCAGTTTGAAGTCACCACCTTCATTCAATGGGCAGTGATGTGGTTGAAGGTTCTGACACTTCACTGATTGTATTCCTTAAAAGGTGGGATTTGTCCTTGCAATAAATCAATGTGAGAAAAATAGATCTTTGAATAAGGGGCTCTTCAACAAAGAGCTTCTTGTTGGCTCAGTTTAGTTTATTGTCACGTGTACAGCTTTTGTTGCGTGCTATCCAGCCAGTGGAAAGATTATACATGATTACATTTGAGGCATTGACATGATTAAGGAATAACGTTTAGTGCAAGCCAGCAAAGTCCGATCAAGGATAGTCCGAGGGTCATCAAAGAGGTAGATAGTAGCTCAGGACTGCTCTCTTGTTGTGGTGGGATCGGTTCAATTGCCTGGGGTAAAGCCCATGTGATTTCATAAATGTATAGCGAACGGGAGACTTGCGCATTAGAAGTGCTCGCTCCAGTAGGAAGGACTGTTGTGCATCATTTCATCAGGTTAAAACCTGGTTCTCATTGATTTGTGAATGTATGGAGTTGCCATGCATATTATTCCTGAAGCTATGTTAGCTAGATATGAATCATATCTAGCTAACAATGATCTAGTCTACATTTTCCTTTAGCTTTTTAACCCTTTTTAATTCCACTTTGATGTCTCATTTTCACACTTTACCCTTCCATATCTCTGTGTCTCCTTCTCCACTGACTCCCAGTCTGAAGAAGGGTCTCAACCCGAAATGTCACCCATTCTTTCTATCCTGAGTTGCTGCCTGGCCCGCTGAGTTACTCCAGCATTTTGTGTCGATCTTCAGTGTGATCCAGCATCTGCAGTTCCATCCTACACTTGAATCATTCTACGGTTTGCAGTTTGATGTTTATTATGAAGATTCCAGGTGCTGCTTCATATTATTCATGTTATTTGCACTCAAAATGAGGTTCACCGTGAATAAATATGAATTGTAAGCGCTGGATAACGTGTATGTATCATCCTTGCAGGCCCATCTGCAGCTGAATTCTATGATAATGATAATATGATGTGTATGATAATACATAATAGATCAGCAGCACTTAGTGTCTCCCTACGTCATAGGAGTAGAATTAGGCCATTCAGCCCATTGCCTCTATTCCCCCATTCAATCATGGCTGATCTATCTCTCCCTCTCAGCCCCATTCCCTGCCTTCCTGTAACCTTTGACACCCATACTTCCAAGAACCTAACAACCTCCACATTAAAAATACCCACTGACATGGCCTCCACATCCTTCTGTGGTAATGAATTCCACAGATTCACCACCCTCTGACTAAAGGTTCCTCCTCATCTCCTTTTTAAAGGTAGGTCTTTTACTCTGTGGCTTTGCCCTCTGGTCCCGAGTAGGAAAGAACTGCAGATGCTGGTTTGCCAGTTGGAAATTCTGACCTTGCTCCTGAGGTTCACATTCCACCTGCCTTACTCCAGTCAGTGAAGATAGACACAAAATGCTGGAGTAACTCAGCAGGACAGGCAGCATCTCTGGATAGAAGGAATGGGTGACGTTTCTGGTCGAGACCCTTTTTCAAACTGAACCCATTCCTGCCTGTCCTCGCTGAGTTACTCCAGCATTTTTGTCTATCTTCAGTGACTGGAGTAAGGCAGGTGGAATGTGAACCTCGGGAGCAAGGTCACAAGTGCCAACTCTAATGGGCCTGTCCCACAGGCAATTTTTTGGGCGACTACAGGCGACTGTTGCGAAATTTTCAACATGTTGAACATTTTTTGGCGACAGTGGCGACAAAGATTTTTGCTGTCGTAGGTTGTCGCCAGGTGTCGTAGGTGAATTCCATTAAAACTAGTCCCTGTCAGTCGCCTAAAGAGTCGCCTAATGGGCCTGTCCCAGTTTGGCGACTACCGGAGACTGTGTGGCCGCCACATGTTTGCGGGTGGTTGCTGGGGAGTCGCCTTCATGGTCGTGAGTACTGAGGTCAGACTCGCGACAAGTCGTAACGCCATTCTGGTTGCCGCTAATTCTTTCAGCGTGTTGGAAACATTAGCGGCGACCAGAATTTTGATGGCATGGAGAGTAGCGAGAATTCTCGTGGTGCAGTGGTCGTAGGTTGTTGCCATTGGCGATCGGTGAATTTCATTGGCTCATTGGAAAAACAACATAATCAGTATTTTTCAGAACCAAGGTTAACCGACCGATAATGTTAATGTCCGCTGAGCTTCACTCTGATAGTCGCCGTTGCAGTTGCTGGTTTTTCAGCGACCTGCTACGACTTAACAGTCGCCGGCAGTCGCCTGCAAAATCGCCTACGTGGGGCAGGCCCATAATAATCTGATACACATTTGGCAACGCTGTGATTCAAACACATCCCCATCCAGCCAGATCTCCTGATGGCCTTGTACATATTTTAATTCATATTCCTCTTTATTTGCAGGATTTATGCAGCCCTTTCACTGGAGAGGATGTTATTCACATCGTTCCAAGCCAACCAGGGACCTATATCACTAATCCGCTGTTTGATCCTCATGGCTTTGGAGAGCAAGAATGTTAAAATCTTACGTATTGCTTGTATTAATTTTTAATGTTGTAAAAAAGCAATTTAACCTCGGAGTTATTTGTGGACCAATCATGTGATGTTTTTTCTTGTAAATGAAATGTGTGCTGAGACGATAGTTACTGTGATTTTCATTTTCAGACGCCTCAATTAAAGCTGTGTCAGGTTTAGTTTAGAACCACAGCATGGAAACAGGCCCCACCGGGTCCGTGCCAACAGACAATCACCGGCACACCAGTTCTATCCTACAAACGTGGGCCAATTAACCTACAAATCTGGTAGACACAAGATGCTGGAGTACCTCAGCGGGTCAGGCAGCCTCTCTGGAGAGAAGCAAAGTGTGACGTTTCGGGTCGAGACCCTTCTTTCAGACTGAAGAGTCTCGACACGAAACGTCACCCATTCCTTCTCTCCAGAGATGCTGCCGGCCCCGCTGAGTTACGCCTGCATTGTGTGTCCATCTTCAAATGACGTCACGCGCTCCAGACGTCTGTACGGTTGCATGAAGTTGCGCGGGACCGTCGCGGCTCAACGCGACCCTGAGGTCGCGTAATTTGCGGGCCAAGGACACGCAAGTGGAACAGGCCCTTAACTCCAACATCTTGTGTCTACCTTCGATTTAAACCAGCAACTGCAGTTCTTTCTTACACAACCTAAAAATCTGCACGTCTTTGGAATATGGGAGGAAACCGGAGCACCTGGATTAAATCCATCCGGTCACAGGGAAGAAAGTCCAAACTCCGTACAGATAGCACCCGTAGTCAGGATCGAACCCGGGTCTCACCCGCTGTAAGGCAGGAACTCTGCTCCTGCTACTGTGCCACAATGGTATACACGTTGGAAAAAGTTGAGTAAATAAAGGTGTATTTTCTCCAGTCAGGTTTTTTAAATATAAATTATGTTCTTCCCATTCAATCTGCAAATGTTAGTTCATCCTACAGCGGGCCTATGCAGCACAGCCATTTGACAGTGTAGAAGCAAGGAATTGCAGATGCTGGTTAAAGCATGAAAGGACACAAAGTGCGGGAGTAACTCAGCGAGTCAGGCAGCATCTCTGGAGAACATAGATAGGTGACTTTGGGTCGGGACCCTTCTTCAGACAGTGCATGTCCCATGCGTCTATGACCCAAGGCATGGCAACACATTTTGTACAATGTGGTCACTGTCACCCATAGTCACGGAGATGAGGATACAGAATGGTGTGGGATTATTCAAGGGGGGATCGTATTGAAACATATACGATTATTAAAGGGCCTGTCCCACGAGATTTTGAACATTTCAAGATCCAGCGGCGACAAAAGAAATGTTGCGACACTTGAAAAAACGCCGCGCGTCAACCGTCATCACGCTGCATCACCGGCGCGCCAAGCTGCGGATTGTTGGTGACCGGATACGTCAGTCAATGATGCCGGCAGTCACCAGAAACATCGCCAAGGGGGACAGGCCCTTTAGGCTTTGGACACGCTAGAGGCAGGAAACATGTTCCCCATGTTGGGGGAGTCCAGAACCAGGGGCCACAGTTTAAGAATAAGGGGTAAGCCATTTAGAACGGAGACGAGGAAACACTTTTTCACACAGAGAGTGGTGAGTCTGTGGAATTCTCTGCTTCAGAGGATGGAGGAGGCCAGTTCTCTGGATACTTTCAAGAGAGAGCTGGATGGGGCTCTTAAAGATAGCGGAGTCAGGGGATATGGGGAGAAGGCAGGAACGGGGTACTGATTGTGGATGATCGGCCATGATCATATTGAATGGTGCTGGCTCGAAGGGCCGAATGGCCTCCTCCTGCACCTATTGTCTATTGTCTCAAGTTGCTAAAACTCTGCTGATTTCGGGAGCTTGATATTTCAAGGACGGCTGTCATAATTCCGTATTGCAACCCTGACCTTAGTTCAAAAGTGGTCCATTGGTAGGTAATAAGTTGCACCTGTGTATTGTCTTTAGTAGAGTAAAATATTCAAAGGTACTCCCCAGGCGAGTTCATGGACACAATGTAGATGTTAAAGGACACTAAGTACGGGAGTAACTCAGCAGGTCAGGCAGTATCTCTGGAGAAAAGGCGTTTCAGGTTGGCACCCACAATCAGTCCAAAGAAGGGAACGTCACCAATTCATTGAAACAAAAGCTTTTCACTGTACCTCGGTACACACAACATTAAACAAAACTCAACTCTACGTCACAACTAACTCTCCCATTTATTCACGGATCACAATCTTGTTGCTTTTTATGAGATGTGTTCGGCTGCAAAGCTGGTGCAAGTTCTGCTTTACGGCAATAAGTGTACGTAACAATGTATTAAATGGCTGGCCTGAGATTGTCAAAGCAACTCCTTAGACTTGTCTTTATTTATATTGTATGGATTTGGTTCAGCTATCGATAGATGTGCAAAGCCACTGCTTTAGGCTGTCACCGGACTGCAACACAGTCAGTTTCACGATACTGAAACGTCACCTATCCATGTTCTCCACAGATGCTGCCTGACCCGCTGAGTTACTCCAGCACTCTGTGAAACGTCACCTATCCGTCTTCTCCACAGATGCTGCCTGACCCGCTGAGTTACTCCAGCACTCTGTGAAACGTCACCTATCCATGTTCTCCACAGATGCTGCCTGACCCGCTGAGTTACTCCAGCACTCTGTGTCCTTTGTGTATTAACCAGCATCTGCAGTTCTTTGTTTCTACAATTTAGACGCAGCAAGGTTTTAAAACGGTCTTTCTTTCACTAACCTTTTATAGATTTCTCTACTCCTTCCTGACTCTCAATTGCTGCCTTGTTGAACAAGGAGTATTTTTCCACACTCAACGCTTGCAAAACAAATGCATTGCCTTTGCTTTCTGTCAAATGTTTTATATAAATTAAAGATAGACACAAAAAGCTGGAGTAACTCAGTGGGACCGGCAGCATCTCTGGAGAGAAGGAATAGGTGTTGTTTCGGGTCGATTCATTATATAAATCAGATGTGAAAGGATGTACGTGCATTAATATTGCCTCCTTCCAAAATAATATTTCTGTGACTTGAAAGAATGAAAATCTATCATTTCACCACATTACGCTCACTGCTCAGGAACCATCTGTACTTGTTAGTCGTGGGTCAGCTAAATAGCAAAGTTTTTACATTGTGAAGGATATTGTTTCTGAGGGAGAAACGAATGTTGGTGCCAGCTAAATACAGAGTGCTGACAACATGAGATCACCCCATCCTTTCAGCTCCTGTCTGTGGGAAGCTGACATTGGTGAACTGGTGGATGACGAGGGATGTGATCACCAGCCTCAGTGACGCAAATGGTCTGTTGTTTCATGTCACTTTGCGCCAAACGTTTTTTCAAAAGGTCTAACTTCTAACGTAATAGTATTCCTCCCCTGCGCGGGAAGGAACTGCAGATGCTGGTTTAAACCGAAGATTGACACCAAATGCTGGAGTAACTCAGCGGGACAGGCAGCATCTGTGGAGAGAAGGAATGGGTGACGTTTCAGGTTGAGACCCTTCATCAGACTGATGTATTCTTGTATTCCTCCACTTCTCTCATCTACAAAGACCATCCGGCAATTTCTAAGAAAATTATAAAACTTTAACTGGTGGTCAACAAAT
Source organism: Okamejei kenojei (assembly GCA_035221665.1). Taxonomy (NCBI): domain Eukaryota; kingdom Metazoa; phylum Chordata; class Chondrichthyes; order Rajiformes; family Rajidae; genus Okamejei; species Okamejei kenojei. The sequence continues at coordinate 87,052,379 of CM069139.1, forward strand.
GTAATTGCAGTTGATCGAGCATTTCAATTGCTCACGCTTTTCCTTCTCGGAGTAGAATTAGGCCATTCGGCCCAACAGGCCATTCAATCATTTTTTCCCACTCAACCTCATTCTCCTGCCTTCTCCACATAACCTCTGACACCCATACTAATTAAGAATCTATCTATCCCTGTCTTAAAAATATCCATTGACATGGTCTCCACAACCTTCTGTGGCAAAGATTTTCTGACTAAAGAAATTCCTTCTCATCTCCGTTCTAAAGGTACATCCTTTTATTCTGAGGCTATGACCTCTAGTCCGAGACTCTCCCACTAGTGGAAACATCCTCTCCACATCCACTCTATCCAAGCCTTTCACTATTCTGTATGTTTCAATGAGGAGGCCCCTCATCCTTCTAAACTCCAGCGAGTACAGACCCAGTGTCGTCAAACGCTCATCATATGTTAACCCGCTCATTCCTGGGATCAGTTTAACTTTCAGTGTAGTTTTAGTTTGTTAATTGAAAAATAAATAATCAAAGGAAATGGCCCAGAAGAGCCCCTAGCAAAGGAGACATTTCCATCTATTTAGTTTATTGTTTACATTAATATTAACATAGTTCTTTCACAAAGTTTGGGTTCAGGAGTGTCAATAATTCTACTTTATTATACCTTTTAGATGTGCCTCATTTTTTCCCCACCAATAATTAATTTGAAATGCATAGTTATACAGTGTGGGAACAAGCCCTTCTGCCCAGCTTGCCTATGTCGACCAACATGCCCCAACTACACCTGGCCCACCTGCCTGTGTTTGGCCCATATCCCTCGAAACCTTTCCTATCCATATACTTGTCCAAATGTTTGTAAACGTTCTGATAATATCTGCCTCAACTACCTCCTCTGGCAGCTCATTCCAGATACCTACTACCCTTCTGTAAACAAAAGTTCCCCCTCAGGCTCCTATTAAATCAACCCCCCCCCCACCCCCACCCCCCCCCACACACACCTTCAACCTATGGTTCTGGATTCCCCTAGTCTGGGCAAGAGATTGTGCAATTATCGTATCATACTCTCATGACCTTGTCTGTTGCTATAGGATTACCCGTCACCATCCTGCACCAAGGAATAAAGTCCTGTCATAACATGCCAACAAATGGACAATGTATTGATAGTTGTTAATGAAGGTGTTTTTAGTCATGTAATAATGTTGCTTCAATTATCGGGAGCGATCTCTGACCCTCTCTGAACTGTTGTACTGTTCTATTTAAGGGGGTAGTTTAATAGTTGGAAAGATGATACTTCGATATTTCCCACAAAGGGTGCAAATAAATGAGATGCTGGAAGAAAGATTTGTGTAAATGGTTGTTGTGGACTCAGTGGGCCAAAGGGCCACTCTCTGCACTGTATGTCTCTGTGATGCATGAAAAAAGTCAACTTTAATGAGCTGGCTCGGGATGCAGTAAACTCGCTGCCTCACAGCGCCAGAGACCCGGGTTCAAACCTGACTACGGGTGCTGTCTGTACAGAGTTTGTACGTTCTCCCTGTGACCGCGTGAGTTTTCTCCGAGTGCTCCGGTTTCCTCCCACGCTCCAAATTCGTGCTGGTTTGTATCTTCTGTACAATTGTAAATGGTCCCTTTTGTAGAATGTTAGTGTATGAGGTGATGGCTGGTTTGGTGGAACTGAGGGTCTGTTTCTGCACCACATCTCTGAAGTCTAAAGTAAAGCCTAAGGATAGGGCGTAGGGAAGGAATAAAGGAGGACCTGGCGTGGGGGGAATGCTGTGAGGGAGAGGGGAAAGAACAAGGGGGAACTGGCGCGGGGGGGGGGGGGGGGGGGGGGGGGGGGGGGGGGGGGGGGGGGGGGGGGGGGGGGAGATTTGTAAGTGCCCTTAAAGGGAGACTATTTGCATACCTTGGTACGGTTTGCAAGCAAAGAATTTCATTGTGACTTATCTGGTGACGATAAAGTATTCAATTCAATTCAAAGGAGAGCTGAAAAGCCTAAGTTACACCCCGTCCACTCCCTGCATATCTACATGCCTACCCTATCTTTGTATTTTATAGTGGGCTTCATGTAGTATTGATTGGCCAACATCACCTGCAATGAACCAGGGTCACTGTGATCACTGAGTATGTATGTGACTATCTTCCCCAGCAAATGTCATGGTTTCCTGTTGCTTCTGACTCAAAACCCCCTAGTCTCCAACTGACAGTGATCGCAGGCTGAGGCAAGTGGAATTTATTTTATATATCAGTTGCTGGATCCAATGCAGGTCTGCGATCAATGAACTAGGAAAATATCGAGAAGTCAACTATTAAGATAAACAGCTGGAAACAGTAATTATTTGTGATGGTTCAGATGGCTAGTCTTTGTTGGAACATGTTTTTAACTGGAGTGCCGTTGAGGTAGGAGTTTGTGCACTGCAATTTCTTCCTTGGACAGGAGGTACATGGCATGCTTGCTATCCTAGGTCAGGGCATTGTATGAGAGTCGTGTTATATGCAGGTAGATAAGTGATGGTCTTGGCCTTGTGCTCAGGCCCAACATTGTGGGCCGGAAGACCTGTTCTTGTGCTGCACTGTTCTATTTAAGGGGGTAAACATGTACCTGGTGATAAAACAACAGAGTGCTGGAGTAACTCAGCGGGTCAGGCAGCATCTGTGGAGAACATGGATAGGTGACGTTTCACAGAGTGCTGGAGTAACTCAGCGGGTCAGGCAGCATCTGTGGAGAACATGGATACGTGACGTTTCACAGAGTGCTGGAGTAACTCAGCGGGTCAGGCAGCATCTGTGGAGAACATGGATAGGTGACGTTTCACAGAGTGCTGGAGTAACTCAGTGGGTCAGGCAGCATCTCTGGAGAACATGGAGAGGTGATATTTCGACATGGAACCCTTGTCAGTGTCAACTCCCGAGATGCTGCCTGATCCGCTGATTTGCTCCAGCACATTGTGTCTTTTCTTTGTAAACCAGCATCTGCAGTTCCTTGCTGGCTCATAAGTTCGTAAGGAGCAGTATTAGGCCATTGGGCCCATCAAGTCTACACTGCCATTTAATAGTAAGATTAAATGAGAACTTACCAGTTTGAAGTTTGATCTTTATTTTATGAGGAGTTACAATGAGGGACTACGTGAAGAACCCCGTCCAGCCACACGTGCGTCAAACTTCAAAGCAAAGGTGTGAAATCACAGGTAATAGTGACTGAAGTATAATAGTAAGATAACAGAAGACCAGAACTACCAGATGACATTTATGAGGGTTGGGAGCAGAGGGCACGTAGTCCCTCATCGTAACTCCTCATAAATAAAGATCAAACTTCAAACTGGTAAGTTCTCATTTAATCTTACTATTTTACTTCGGAGTCACGTGAGTGACTACATGAAGATTTCAAAGCTCTGTGATTTCATGCCGTGAGAAACGAGTCTACACAACCACAACTGCTTCATTGACAAATGAGGGAAAACATTCATAATGCATACAGTCATGACATAGATTTAAAACATGCTGATGCTGTTTAAATGAAGTAATAATAATAATATTCACATCTCTCACCCGGATGGAAACTATAACTAGAACGTCATATGGAGTTGACAAATACCCCTGGTCTAGCAATGGGTTATTATAAAATGTTTGGAGATTCGCTCGTTGGACCACGCTGCAGCCGTAAGGATGTGGTCCAGCGGGACGTAAATACCCTTGCTGCTGATGTTGTAGCAGCCCTGGTGGAATGAGATCAGGAATCAGTATCTACTCCTGCATAAACCAAACTCCGTTTTATCATCTGGAATGGCCTGAACAGGTACGTTCTTCTAAGTTTTTGTGACTAACAAACACTGCTAGTTCAGAGCCTCGAAGACTCTTGGTGACCTTGACGTTTTGTTGTATTTTCTGTGTGTTCACATTACCAAAGGTCCCCTGGCATGCCTTTAACTATTTTGAGACCTGACACCCTTTCTGCTCTGCTTAAGTAATTATAAACATAAAATATTATATATTATTATTTACAGATGTAATCATCCTGTACCATCGCAATTATGTAGCAACTGAACCTACTACACTAAACCAGCGCCAGAAGGGTAGCTACCTTATGAGCTCCGGCCAAAGTTAAGGATGTAGCTGGAGCCCCCTGGTGGAATAGCGTTCACAAAATGTCAACATCCCATACGGCATTGTACTGGTCCTGGGAGACCTTGTGTTAAAGATATCCTTACAAACTTGATATCCGGGGTGAACCCGACAGAGCGGGTCTCGTTTGCTGCAGCCAATTCAATGAGAAGGCACGTTGGCACAGTTAATGATAATTATTGACAAAACTCAATTATTGGCAAAAGATCATTTAACATGAACTCTAAACGTCAGTAATCTATACCATTTTCAATGTAACATGAGCATTAAACAAACTCTTTTAATCGCCTGGAAAAAAAAAGTCCTGCTTTTTGGTGCTATCCAAGCACTCTGAACACATAGAAGGATAGATGTAACAACCCAAGCCATAGGGCAGTCTATTGCATCTGCAGAACATAATTTGATTTTATCATGCAACAGCTGATTTCCCAAGCCTCAGGCTGAAACAGCAAAGTTACGTTTAAAATAACCATATAAAGTTGTATTATTATTCCCGACAAATCGGGAATCAAGGTTGCATAAGCCAATCACACAACAGGAACCTAAAGCGGTCTCTTAATGAATTTATTTGAAGCCCCGATTGATGAAGCAAAATGGAGGAAGACATAAAAGACCTTCCTTCTTGTAGCGAGAATGTATCTTTCGCCACTGTTATGCCACATATTTTGCAACTTGTGAATAAGCATGAAAACAAACATATTTATATTTGGTGTTCCATTGAACCAGAGTTTCATAAATACGGTGTGATTCAACACCAATTCTGTGTTGTCATTGACCTATACTAGATGATTCTCCTATGGCAAACGAGATTATGTAACCATTACAGGAGTCTTTAATTGATTGCACCCACGTGACTAACATAGGCCACCATCATAATGTATCAACATGAAGTTGAGCATGCAGATATGCATATTCGCTCAATCACTCTTTAACCCATACAATGCCCGTAGGGTCTATAGATAGTTGATACCAATAAGTGAAGAATTGGTAAGTCATGCAAATTTGCTCCGCCTCCAAACTAGAGATAATAGTCACAATTTCCCATCATAGGGCCATTAGCATCATTTTGCAATACAATGAAATATTTACTGAACAAACTACTGGAGCAATACTGAATACTGTTCGTCCATCATTATGACTTTGGTAGCTTCAGCTGGTAATAACAAAGTTATGTTAACAATGACCTACACGGCACTTTACAGTTTACCATTTAGCAGGATGACAGTTCTCCCACTTGCACAGCTGAATTACATCTATTATATTGCCAATTAGTCTTAATGAATAGAAGGCTGCTTTATAACAACAAGGCTGTTACAGGAGTCTATTGACTGCAATCTCTTGCCCAGGCCGGCGTCAATGGACAATTGAATAGCTAAAGGTAAATCCCAATGTCCAACAAGTCTATTTGATAACAACTTAATCTTAACTGGATAGAGGAGCCCAATTTCTCAAATATAGTTTGAGATTTAAACAGTGGATTTTAGCAAAATACAGCGTTAAAATATCATCGAGACAATACAAAACCAATGTTTTTGAACTCTTTGAATGTAGTCCTCTTTGAATGCTTTCTTGTCATCATTCTGTTATATTGCCTTATCATAGTAATGCCTCCTCCAAATATGCCCCATGATCACTGTAAATGGGATAGACTATAAAATCAGTTGTTAATCAGCCATCTTTCATAATGAACAGGCCATGCCTACCATCATTTCGTGTCTGCCGTGAATGGCAACTCTGGCCCGATTTCCGAGTCAGTCTTGCAAGACAATCCTGGCCATTATACTGAGCCTGCCTAATTCCAACCTGCTTGGAATGCTAGTATTGTCCAGTTTTACATGGTTAGACCCCTCGAAGTAGATGATAATGTCTCATCATTTGTATTGTACAACCAAGTGAACATCTTACCAATTTGTAAGTGGTCCCTTAGTTGTAGAGTAGCACAGGTAGAGTGCGTGGAACCTCTGGCCAGCTTTCATGCTGCCACCAGTTTCAGTGAACCGCTTACTGTCGATGAAGACATGGGGTGCGTTGTCGCCAAAACTATGAAGCATTACTCGTTGTTGGCCTTACTTGGTCCAATAGCTTGTGCTTCGTCCTCCAGGTTTCGCATATGAATAGGTCTTACCTGAACAGAAGATTCGGCGGTCGGCTCTAATGTCCCCCTGATAGCGGTGTTGACTGCATATGTGTTGGGATGGCAACCTTGCTGCCAGGCATGGTACCTCTGGTACGTGCCCTTCATCCCTTGGGCATGCTCCACGGCTATACCCTCAGACTCGGCGTTAGACTATACTGATCCCGCATGCTCTCCTCTTACATGGGGGAGACATTAAGCAGCCCTGCTACAAGGCACTGCTGGCGTGGCCTCTCCCATAGGCCACACTGCCATAGACTTGGCATCCCCACTAAGCAGCCCTGTCTAAGGTGCTGCTGGCGCGGCCTCTCCCATAGGCCGGTGAGGCAGCCCTGTGCAAAGGTGCTGCTGGCGTGGGCTCTCACATTGACCCACGCTGGCACAACTCCTGCTGTAGGAGTGTATCAAGATGGAGCCTCCTCTCTATTAGGAGCTCCATCCTGGCTAACCTCCAAAATTGTTCACATTCCCAGAGGGGAACCCTCCCAACATCCGGGCTGACCATTCTTGTTGCCTGTCCCCATATCCTGGGGACCACTGCGGTTTGGGAACTGCATTGCTGCTGGATCTTCGCTCCCCGGGAACCCCAGGGTCCATATACATACCCGTGGTAACCCTCCCGGCACCCGGGCTGACCGTGCAGGTCAGTTTAACCCCATATCCTGGTCTGGGAACCGCATATTATTGGATTTTTCAACTCCCCGGGAACCCAACGTCTAGAGTCACTGACCCTTTTTATCAGTGACCCCAATCACGAAACCCGACATTCGCCAGTTCCCCGCTTCCGCAGTCGGACCAGGGTTCCCTCGTCGGCCGTCGCGAAGCCTCCGGCAACCTCTGAAACAGAGGTTCCTGCAGGAGACCTAAAACAGGTAAGAAATACAACTCACCTGAAGTTTAAACTTACCGCTGGAGGAGCTCTGCTGCTCCAACCGGTCGCCTGCACCAATGCATCTGACGTAATGACGCACCTGCGGCTGGATGGGGTTCTTCACGTAGTCACGCACGTGACTCCGAAGTAAAATCATGGCTGATCTATCTTTCCCTCTCAACCCTATGTAAGTGAGAATCATATTTAAATGCAAAATAATAACTGCTAGCGTTTAGCAGTGGGGTAGTGTACAAATGGAATAATTAAGTGAGTTACAAAGAACTAAGAGGAAGCTAAAGGACCTGTCCCACTTTCACCACCTGATTCACCACCTCTGCCGAGTTTGCCCTTGACTCATACTCACAGCATGGTCGTCACGAGGTCGTAGGTAGGTTGTAGCAGGCCGTGATGCTAGTCGTAGGTACTCGTGGCATCAAGAGGTCGGAGTGTTTTTCTAGGCTGATGAATAATGTCCACGAGTAAAAAAGGTTGTGAATTAGGTCGTGAAAGTGGGACAGGCCATTCAGTGTTCTTTCCATGTTAACCTTTGTTTAACACATCTGACCGGCAGCTAAAAATAACAATTCCCGCCACATGGTCCCATAATCTTCAGCAAATGAAACCTGGTGACCTGTTAGCTTTAGATTTTTATCCACTAAACTAACTGCAAACCTGTCAAGTAATGAATTGAAGGACAATGTGTCTTTGCTGGCCACTGTCTGTGAAACCCTTTAACTGTAGACGCAGTTCATGTCTGGGCAGGGTGCAGTCGTGCTTGATTTAAAATAAAACATCTCACTTTACGTGGAATACTATAAACATCCAGGTCATCGGAGACATTTTTTTTGCAAGTGCAGATTATTTAGGACTTTCTAAAATAGCAGAGCCTGGTGCAATTCTTAGTGGGTTACATTTCTGGCAGTTACTGCCGATTCTAATATTTCAGCCTGTCAAAGAAATCGACAAGGCACATTCAAAACCAACTTGTCAACTCCAGTGAAAATAAAAAGGATTAACTAAAGTGGTTTATGAGGATACTGGAGTGTATTTAAAAGTTGAGTCCAGTGACTATGCTATCTCACTATCTTATTACAAACACAATGCTGTCAGACAGGGATGTGCCCCCACATGCATTCATGTTGTGGTAATGATACAACTTACAAGTTATTCACCAGCTAGTTTTTCTTTGCTTTATCTTATTTTACTTCAGAGTCACGTGAGTGATTACGTGAAGAAGGCCGTCCCCACGCATGCGCATCATTACGTCTGACGCATCGCACAACAACTGACTGGCGGGCGCGTCGCTCCCTCCAGCAGGTAAGTTTAAATACTCAGGTAAGTGTTCCTAACTTAGCAGAGGTCGTTGCTCCCGGTCCGGGGTGTTTTGCTTACCTTTTTCAGCATCGGACTTCGGGAGACCATGTCTAAAGTAAAGAGGCGGGCCCTCTTCCCCTCCTTCTATGGGCAGCGTCATTGGCAGGCTGGCCCACATGGAGAACCTAGTGGAGAGGTTACTCCAGTACGATATGCTCCTAAGGACGGGGATTACAGAGAACCCGAGGCAGCAGCACCTGTGTCAGGGCTGCAGAACATCTGCCTCTCTAATGAGGGGAGCGTACGAGGTCAGTGCTATACTGACCCAGAGCACAGAGGCACAGTTGGGTGGCATGAGGGAACATAGGGTGTACCATCTATGGCATCCAGAGGCACAGTTGGGTGGCATGAGGGAACATAGGGTGTACCATCTATGGCATCCAGATTTGCTATCCCTGCCATAACAGGGGAACCATTGGATGAAGAGATCGCAATGAGCATAAATTATCTGGCTTCCCATCAACTCCAAGACCAAACGATGGAGGAGACAACTGCCAAGTATCATACTCCACTAAACTGTGCCTCACTTAATGTCCAGGTTGTAAACCAATCTATCTGGGGACACATTGGAGGGGGCGTCAGAGCCCAAGAGGTTAAAATTCAAAAAATCCTCAGGCTACTTGCCTCGGGCATCACGGCCTTTGCCAGTGGCCCCGCTCTGATACTCAGCAGGACGCAATGGCATTAATGTGCAATGCACATTTTGAAATCAATTGTGTCAGGAAAAATGCCATCCGTCCTGCTCTAAACCCTAAATTTGCTGGGCTGTGCAAGCCGGGGAATGTGCAACTCCCAAATCTCCTGTTCGGAGAAGACCTGTCTAAACAGGTAAAAGAGCTGGATGAGGAGGCAAAAACTGTTGGCCTCATGAAGGCACCTCCAAAGGTTTTGTCTTTCCGGAGACTGTATCCCTACCCTCCTCTCCATAGTAGACGATTTGCCGGATATGGTGGACGTGGTGCCGAGCAACAAGCTCAGAGGCCTTTTTTAGGGCAGGGCCCAAGCCGGGCGTTGTTCAAGATGCGGCGTCCTCCAACAGCCCTACCCCCCAGACCTCGGAGGCAGAAGCAGAGACCATACCGCCGGTAATCACTAAGGTAAGTGAGCCTGCAATGGATCAATTACAAGTTGGGGGGAGATTGCAATTTTTCTTACATGATTGGCATTGGATAACATCTGACCCATTTATACTGCACAGTATACAAGGTTTCCAAATTGTGTTCATTTCTGACTCACCTCCACCCACTCAGCATACACCTAGCCGCACTTTTGTTTTCACAACAGGAGTGTATGAGTGCACAAGGAGAACTTGAGTCTTTGTTCAAGAAATGGGTAATTGAGAGGTCAAGTCGTGAGTCTCACCAGTTTGTGTCCAACATATTTACTAGGCAAAAGAAGGATGATGTCGAATTATCCTTGATTTGACAGAGCTTAACACCTTTGTGCAGTAGAAACGTTTAAAAATGGAAACATTTGTCACTGCCAAACAACTGCTTTCCAAGGGATGTTACACGGCGAGCATTGACCTCAAAGATGCTTACTATTCAGTGGCCATTCATGAAGATCACAGGAGATTTTTTAAGTTTAACTGGATGGAGCAGTTGTGGCAGTTTAAAGCATTACCTAATGGATTAACTTCACCCCCGAGACTATTCACTAAATTGCTAAAACCAGTACTGGGGCTACTCAGGGCACAGAATCATATTGTCATGGTATATTTGGACGACATCTTAGTCATTGGGAGGACTTTGGAATTAGCTGAATTATCTGTGTCAGCTACAAAACACGTTTTTGAAAAGCTGGGGTTCTTAATCCATCCAGTTAAGTCTAAATTGGTGCCATCTACGATAATTGACTATTTGGGATTCACCATTAACTCAGTACACATGTCAGTGACTCTGCCTTGGGGCAAGCAATTAGAATTAATTGAAGCCTGCAGGAAACTCATTGTTGATAATCAACCTTCTATTCGACATGTGGCTAGTATAATTGGGAAAATTAGTGGCGGCTTTCCCAGCTGCTCAGTTCGGGCCTTTGCACTACCAAAGCTTATAGCGTGCAAAGGAACAGGCACTCAAGCTTCAGAGAGGTTGTTTCGATAGACCCATGCAATTGCCAGCTGAAGCCCTGGCTGAGTTACAATGGTGGATTACCAATATTCAATGTTGTTCTCGTACTATTTTAATCGATACACCATCAGTTATCCTGCAGACTGATGCCAGTGCACTAGGATGGGGTGCTATCGATACCGTCTTGAGCTGCGGTGGCAGATGGGATCTGCAGGAATCATCGATGCTTCAGTCACACGGTATTATCTACTTAGAGTTGTTGGGAGAACTCTATGGGTTAAAGGCTTTTTGTGCCAACATGCATCATGTGCATGTCCAACTTCAGATTGACAACACCACCGCAGTAGTGTACATTAATCACATGGGTGGAAGTAAGTCTGTATCCTGTGATAAATTGTCTAATCTCATCTGGCACTGGTGTATTACGAGAAACATCTGGGTTTCAGCTATCTATTTACCAGGTAAATATAACATGGTGGCAGACACCAGGTCACGAGAGTTCAATGACAACAAAGAGTGGATGTTAAATCGCAAAGTGTTTAATGACATTGCTCTTCGTTATGGTGAACCGGACATTGATCTGTTTGCTTCCAGGCTTAATCATCAGTTACCAATTTACATGTCTTTTTTTTTTCTTTTTAACAAATGCTTTTATTTAAAACAACAAGTACAAAACATTCAAACAATCAGAAAATGCCTATATTTGGCATTTTACAAACAAAGTTTCAAATTAAAATATTATCATTTTTATCTATAATGCCTTCGACCTCCCTCGGTGACCAGCGTTCGCGGAAAGCCTCCACAGTCCCCGTGGACACCGCGTGTTCCCTCTCTAGGGACACGCGGGCACGGACGTAACCCCGGAAGAGGGGCAGGCAGCCGACTGCTGTGCGGCCGTCGACTGCCCGCTGCCTGGACCCGCGAATGGCCATCTTGGCCAGGCCCATGAGCAAGCCGACAGGGAGACCCCCTCCTCCCTCCCGACCCTCCCCCCTCTGTACCGGGTGCCCAAAAATAAATAGTGTTGGACTAAAATGGAGCCAAAACTTGAGGAGCAGCCCCTTCAGATACTCGAACAGGGGCTGCAACCTCTCGCACTCCAAGTATTCATGGAACACGGTCTCCTCCTCGCCGCAAAAGTGACAGGCGCGGACGAGTCCGTGAACCGGCTCAAGTACCTGTTGCATGCCACGGCTTTGTGCAACACTCTCCACCCCAGGTCCCCGATGTAGAAGGGGAGGACTCCTTATAGAGAGACCTCCACTGAGGACCTCTCCCCTCGTCAGGTGGTAACACGGACCGCCAGGGCGTGTCTGGACGGAAGACGAGGGCGAGGAAATGGAGAGTGTGCAAGAGCAACCTGTACAACACGCGCCTCTCCGCATCACGGAACGGCACGCTGGGCATCTCGGAAAGGCGGCTCATGTTGCGTGGGGCCGGCTCTCGGGGAGGGAGCCGGGCCATGGGTCCCATGAACAATTCCGATGGAGCGGGGGTAAGCTCATCCGGAATCGCTCCACGCACACGCCTTTCCTCAACACCCCCCATCACAGCCACAACGCCCCCCTCCCCCTGAGGAGCAGCGCCCTGGCTGAAGGTGACCAAATTCCTGGCCTTCAGGAGGTCACGGTAAAAGCCAGGCAACTCCCGCCGAGCGCGTCGACTCATACCCGCTACTGGGAGCTTTGAGCCCTCCTGAAGGCAGCGCCCCTGGCGGAAAAAGTACGTGGCCAGCACGTGCCATTTAGGAGGGTAGTCTGAGTAGACATATCTCCGCAGGGTCCTTAGTCGGAGAGCCGCCACCTGGGTACGAACACAGACCAGCGCCTGACCACCCTCCTCCAATGGGAGACTCAGAACCCCGCAGAGGACCCAGTGGTTCCTCTCACCCCAGAAGAAGTTGACCAATCTCCTCTGTATCCTGATTATAAATAAAGAGGACGGGACCATAGTGGCCAGCCGGTACCACAGCATAGAGGCCACCAGAGGGTTTATAACTACAGCCCTGCCCCGGTAAGAGAGCACACCAAGGAGGCCTGACCAACGTCCCAGCCGGGCGACCACTTTCGCCTCCAGCTCCTGCCAGTTCGCCGGCCACGCCCCCTCAGTGGGACTCAGGTAGACCCCCAGATAGAGGAGGTGCGTGGTGCTCCACGCAAAACCTGCCATCTCCTCCGGCAGGGAGTCCACCTCCCACTGACCCACCAAGAGACCAGAACATTTCCCCCAGTTGATCTTGGCGGAGGATGCAGCTGAGAAAACCTGCTGGCACTCACGCATCCTCCGCAGGTCAACAGGGTCGGTGAACATCAAAATGACATCATCGGCGTAGGCCGAGAGAACCACCTCCATCTCCGGCCCCGGCACAACCAGGCCCGTCAACCGCCTCCGGAGAAGGCACAGGAAAGGTTCTACACAGATGGAATACAGCTGACCGGACATGGGACATCCCTGACGAACCCCCCTCCCAAAGGGAATGGGGGCCAATAAAGAGCCGTTGACCTTAACAAGGCACTCTGCAGCAGTGTATAAAAGTCGGACCCAGGACACAAAATGCGGTCCAAATCCGAACGCCTGCAGAGTCCCAAGAAGGTATTCGTGCTCCACCCTGTCGAACGCCTTCTCCTGGTCGAGGGAGAGATAGGCGACTGACTGTCCAGCGCCCTGGGACAGATGGATCAGGTCCCGGAGCAGATGGATATTTACATGTCATGGGAGCCAGACCCAGGGGCTGTAGCATTAGATGCATTCTCGCTACACCAGGGTGGGAAATTTGTATATGTTTTTCCCCCATTCTGCCTCATTAGTCGATGTGTGGCCAAAATTCAGCAAGATTCCGCCTCTGGCATACTGGTAGTACCAGACTGGCCTACTCATCATTGGTTCCCTCTGGTTCAAGCTTTAATTACACAGCCTTTTACGGCAATGTCCAAGAGCAGAAATCTGCTGGTACACCCGGTGACAGGGGAAAGCCACCCTCTTCATAATCGTATAAATTTGTTGGTTTGCAGATTCTGAGGAGACCGTTCCTGGGGCTCGGGCTTTCAGAGCGTACCATAGATGTTATCACTGTGGCCTGGAGGACGAGCACACAGAAACAGTACATCACTTGCATAAGGAAATAGGAGATGTACTGTTCCCGCTCTAATATTTCATATGACACGGCTTCTATTACGGACGTTTTTGGATTTTCTTTCGGCAGTTTTTCAAGATAAAATGCTCAGTTACAGTGCCATTAACAGTGCCCGGAGCACTTCGTCAAACTATTTATGGCTGGGGTCAGTGAACAACACGGTAGGATCTCACCCTTTAATAACCAAGTTTATGAAGGCCATTTTTAACTCCACTCCCCCTAGGCCCAGGTACACACATATATGGGATGTGAGCGTGGTTCTCACGCTGCTCCGTCAGTGGGCACCAGCTTCATCTCTGTCTCTGCACATCTTACACTCAAAGTAGTCATGCTCATGGCGCTGGCCTCAGCATAACGGGTCTAGACTTTACAAAAACTCAGACTGGACAGTATGGGTACATCTTGTAATAACATCACCTTTTTCGTTCATGATCTCGTTAAGCAGAGCAGGCCAGGGATACAGGGGCTCAAATTGAGTTTTATGGCATACCCCTCAGATCCACGAGTGTGTGTAGTGTCACACAATTCAATACATAAAGGTCACAAAGAGCCTGAGAAGCTTGGAACTCTCCTTCTTTGTTAGCTATACCAAACCTCACAAAAAGGTTACGGTGCAGACCATTTCTAGATGGTTAAACAGGTTCTAGCATATGCAGGATTGGACACTGACATTTTTAAACCTCATTCCACCAGGGCTGCATCGACATCAGCAAGGGATAAGGATGTCCCTCTTGATCACATTCTAGCGGCTGCGGGATGGTCAAATGAGAGGACGTACCAAAGGTTCTATAATAAGCCTATCGCTAGACCTGCGATTTTTGCTGATTCTGTTTTAAGTTCTGTTTCACAGTTTCCCCCTGGGTGAGAGGAGGGGTCACTGTTAATTTTTGTTCTTGTTATTAAAGCATTAGTATTGTTAAAACATGTCATGTTTGAATGCATTAATTTTCTCACTCGTCCTGGTCATATGATGCAGTTGTGACGCGTGGACTCGTTCCTCGGCATGAAATCACAGAGCTTCAAAATCTTCATAGTCACTCACGTAACTCCGAAGTAAAATAGTAAGATTAAGCGAGAACTTACCAGTTTGAAGTTTGATCATTATTTTATGAAGAGTTACGATGAGCGATTACGTGCCCTCCGCTCCCTACCCTTGTAACATAACGATCTTTCTGTAAGTTCTAGTCAACTCTGATCTTACTATTTTGGTTCAACACCTTTTTTCTGTAATTCCACACCGCTGCTTTAAAGATTGACGCGCATGCGTGGGGACGGCCTTCTTCATCTAATCGCTCATCGTAACTCCTCATAAAATAACGATCAAACTTCAAACTAGTAAGTTCTCATTTAATCTTACTATTCTCCTTTCAATTTAACTTTCAAAGGAATTGGATTGATCTTGCCTGATTGCAGGTGACCACTTGCCTTCTCCTGTTGTTTGGCTGGTCAGGTAACATCTTGCCTGCAGGTGATGCTTATGCAATGGGGTCGATTCTTTGCAATGTTTCTGCCCTTGTGCTTGCTTCAACTCGAGATGCAAATAACTCCAAGTGGTGACAATGGAGCGGTGGCAATGGCAGAAGTTCGCTGTTGCAGTTGATGGTGGATATGAGGATGGGCTGTTAGAGGGTGCACGTGGGAAGGATGGAGTGCACCTTTTAAATAAGTTGCCAAGAGATGTGATGTCCTTCGTTAGACATGAGTGGCTTTGGAGGAAGACAAATTAAGTGCGTGGAACTGACTTTGCGATCATCTTTGCTAATTGGACGTGTACATTGAGCAGCTTGACACAAAATGCTGGAGTAACTCAGTGGGTCAGACAGCATCTCTGGAGAGAAGGGTGACATTTTGGATCGAGACCCTTCTTCAGACTGGTGTAGTTTCTTCCTACACATTAAGCCGCTTGTATCTCTTCTTTCATCTAGGAGTGGGACACAAAGCCAAGCCACAGCTTTGTGTCGGACAGAACTGCAGATGCTGCTTTACTTTAGACGCAAAATGCTGGAGTAACTCAGCGGGTCAGGCAGCATCTCTGGAGAAAAGGAATAGGTCATAGGAAATTGGAGTAGAATTAGGTCATTCAGCCCATCAAGTCTACTCTGCCATTCAATCATTGCTGATCTATCTCTCCATCCTAACCTAATTTCCTGCCTGTTTGAAGTGTCTCGGCCCAAAAAGTCATCCATTCCTTCTTTCCAGAGATGCTGCCTGTCCCGCTGTGTTACTCCAGCATTTTGCATCTATCTTAGATTTAAACCAGCATATGCAGTTCTTTCTTACGCACCATTTAAGATTCTGGACATCCTACAATGACGAGGTGCAAGGCTAGTGAAAAAATGTAGCAATTTTGAGCATTGCTTTCCACAGCATTATTTAACACTTTAAAATCACATTGATGATGACCCTTGCAGACTGAGCGTTGGAGCTTTGCATCTGGTTTCCCCCATGCAGGGATGCCACATAGTGCAGTGGAGTAGAGGGGAATCACTACTTCACCTGGAACAATGGGAAGAGATGGGGTGAAAGGACAAGTGGCAGATGCAGTATATATAGATAAATGTGAGGTTATCCACTTTGGCGGCAAAAACAAGGGGGCATATTATTGGGGTTAGGTTAGGTAAGGGGGAGGTACAGCGAGTCCTGGGTGTCCTTGTACACCGGTCACTGAAAGTTGGCGTGCAGGTACAGCAGGCAGTGAAGAAAGCTAATGGAATGTTGGCCTTTATAACAAGAGGATTTCAGTATAGGTTCTTCTGCAGTTGTACAGGGCTCTGGTAAGACCACATAGAAAATAGGTGCAGGACGAGGCCATTCGAGTCAGCACCGTCATTCATTGTGATCATGGTTGATCGTCCCCAATCTATAACCCGTGCCTGCCTTCTCCCCATATCCCACTAGCCCCTAGAGCTCAATCTAACTCTCTCTTAAATCCATCAAGTGATTTGGCCTCCACTGCCGTCTGCGGCAGGGAATTCCACAAATTCACAACTCAAGGACACCCAGGTTTCACTGTACCTCCCCCTTATCTAACCCCATTGAGATAATAATCTGCCCCCTTCTTTTTGCCACCAAAGTGGATAACCTCATATTTATCTATGTTATGAAGGCCAACATCTGGAGCATTGTGTACAGTTTTGGTCTCCTAATTTGAGGAAGGACATCCTTGTGATTGAGGCAGTGCAGCATAGGTTCACAAGAATGATCCCTGGGATGGCGGGACTGTCATATGAGGAAAGATTGAAGAGACTAGGCTTGTATTCACTGGAGTTTAGAAGGATGAGGGGTGGATCTTATAGAATCATATACAATTATAAAAGGACTGGACAAGCTAGATGCAGGAAAAATGTTTCCAATGTTGGTGAGTCCAGAACCAGGGGCCACAGTCTTAGAATAAAGGAGAGGCCATTTAAGAGGTGAGAAAAAACACCCAGAGATTGTGAATTTGTGGAATTCCCTGCCTGAGGGCAGTGGAGGCCAAGTCACTGGATGGATTTAAGAGAGAGTTTGATAGAGCTCTAGAGGCTAGTGGAATCATAGAAAATAGGTGCAGGAGTAGGCCATTCAGCCCTTCGAGCCTGCACCGCCATTCAATATGATCATGGCTGATCATCCAACTCAGTATCCCTTACCTGCCTTCTCTCCATACTCCCCGATTCCTCTAGCCACAAGGGCCACATCTAGCTCCCTCTTCAATATAGCCAATGAACTGGCCTCAACTACCTTCTGTGGCAGAGAATTCCACAGATTCACCACTCTCTGTGTGAAAAATGTTTTTCTCATCTCGGTCCTAAATGACTTCCCCCTTATCCTTAAACTGTGACCCTTTGTTCTGGACTTCCCCAACATCGGGAACAATCTTCCTGCATCTAGCCTGTCCAACCCCTTAAGAATTTTGTAAGTTTCTATAAGATCCCCCTTCAATCTTCTAAATTCTAGCGAGTACAAGCCAAGTCTATCCAGTCCTTCTTCATATGAGAGTCCTGACATCCCAGGAATCAGTCTGGTGAATCTTCTCTGTACTCCCTCTATGGCAAGAATGTCTTTTCTCAGATTTGGAGACCCAAACTGTACACAATACTCCAGATTGGTCTCACCAAGACCCTGTACAACTGCAGTAGAACCTCGCTGCTCCTATACTCAAATCCTTTTGCTATGAATGCTAACATACCATTTGCTTTCTTCACTGCCTGCTGCACCTGCATGCCTACTTTCAATGACTGGTGTACCATGACACCCAGGTCTCGTTGCATCTCCCCTTTTCCTAATCAGGGGATATGGGGAGAAGGCAGGCACGGGTTATTGATTGGGGACGATCAGCCATGATCACAATGAATGGCGGTGCTGGCTTGAAGGGCCGAATGGCCTTCTCCTACACCTATTTTCTATCTATCGCCTCTGCTTGCATGGGAAGGGGCAGAGGGGTTGGCATGGAAGAGTGGTGGGGGGTGGGCACTGCATGGTCCCTGTCACAACCAGAGAGCAGTGCTGAGCGACTATCTACCTCTTTGGTGACCCTCAGACTATCCTTGATCACTTTGCTGGCTTTACCTTGCACAAAATGTTATTCCGTAATCCCGTATCTGTACACTGTAAATGAATCGATTGTAATCATGTATTGTCTTTCTGCAGACTGGTTAGCACGCAACAAAAGCTTTTCACTGTACCACGTGACAATAAACTAAACTGAACCTCCATAAAAGGGAGAGAAAATGTGACGGTGGGATGGACATTGTGGTGTAAAAGAATTGATCTTGAAGACTGAGTGTGGAGGTTTACAACAGTCACACCCCCAAAGTTGTGATACCAAACAGGCCACCCCAGTCACATCTTTCCCCGCAGCTGTCGTCCCTGCCCCCCCCCCCCCCCCCACCACACACACATTACTTGTCCACAGGCCAGTCTGCAGTTTGGTACCTTCTGTTTATGCTTTATTGACTGTTCAATTTTCAGTACTTTTCATCAAAGCACAATTCCATAATTACAAAGAGGTGATTTTAAGATGACCCACTTTCACTAATAAAGAAAAGGAACTGAAACTACTGCACCAGTAGTGTTAGGTTGATCATTCATCAGAAAAGAGCAGGGTCCTTGATATTTTTTATCAGTGTTATCCTCTCTTGAAGATGCCGCCTGTCCTGCTTAATATTTCCAGCATTTTATGTTTTATTTCACACTCCAGTTATAAGACTGCAAAATTAATCATGTAGAGACAAAAATAAAGAATTGAGTTTTTCTTCATAAAGCCTACAAGGATAATAGGATTATTGGTGAAGAATAGACTCATTCATCCTTTCAGGCCTATTACATGGAGAAAGCAATATCAAAGCATATTATTAGAAAACAGATTATTATTTATTATTAAGAAACAGATGCTAGCTCAAACATTCTACATCTATACAGCGGCACAATGGAGCAGCGGTAGAGTTGCTGCCTTACAGCGCCAGAGACCCGGTTCCATCCTATCTACAATGCTGTCTGTGCGGAGTTGGCATGTTCTCCCTGTGGGCTTTCTCTGGTTTCCTCCCACACTACAAAGATGCACAGGTTTGCAGGTTAATCGGCTTTGGTAAAGGTTGTAAATTGTTACTTTATATTTAATCCATTCCGAGTGTTTGATATTCTAAGTGTTATTTTTTTCTTTTGTGTATGTGAATGTGTCCACTTGTGTCATCTCAAATTACAGCTCCAAGTGCCCGCCATAATGTTTGGGAAAAAGACCCATCATTTATTAATTTGCCTGTGTTCCCCACATTTTGGGTTGTCTAATAGAAAAAAAATCACATGTGGTTAAAGTGCACATTGTCAAATTTTAATAAAGGCCATTTTTACACGTTTTGGTTTCACCATGTAGAAATTACAACAGTGTTTATACATAGTCCCCCCATTTCAGGGCACCATACTGTTTGGGACACAGCAATGTCATGTAAATGAAAGTTGTCATGTTTAGTATTTAGTTGCATATCATTTGCATGCAATGACTGTTTGAAGTCTGCGATTCATGGACATCACCAGTTGCTGGGTGTCTTCCCTGGTGATGCTCTGCCAGGCCTGTATTGCAGCCATCTTTAGCTGATGCTTGTTTTGGGGGCCAGTTCCCTTCAGTTTTCTCTTCAGCATATAAATGACTTGCTCAGTTGGGTTCAGATCGGGTGATTGACTTGGCCACTCAAGAATTGACCATTTTTTAGCTTTGAAAAACTCCTTGGTTACTTTAGCAGTACATTTGGGATCATTGTCTTTCTGTAGAATGAACCGCTGGCCAATGAGTTTTGAGGCATTTGTTTGAACTTGAGTGTATTAGGATGTGTCTATACACTTCAGAATTCATTATGCTACTACCATCAGCAGTTGTATCATCAATGAAGATAAGTGTGCCAGTACCTTCAGCAGCCATACATGCCCAGGTCATAACACCCCCACCACCGTGTTTCACAGATGAGGTGGTACGCTTTGGATCTTGGGCAGATCCTTCTCTCCTCCATACTTTGCTCTTGCCATCACTCTGATATGTTAATCTTTGTCTCATCTGTCCACAAGACCTTATTCCAGAACTGTGGTTGCTTTTAATTACTTCTTGGCAAACTGTAACCTGGTCATCCTATTTTTGCAGCTAACCAGTGGTTTGCATCTTGCAGTGTAGCCTCTGTATTTCTGGTCATGAAGTCTTCTGCGGACAGTGGTCATTGACAAATCCACACCTGACTCCTGAATAGTGTTTTTCTGATCTGTCGGACATGTGTTTGGGGATTTTTCTTTATTAAAGTGAGAATTATTCTGTCATCAGCTGTGGAGGTCGTCCCTGGCATACCAGTCCCTCTGCGATTAGTAAGCTCACCAGTGCACTTTCTTCTTAATGATGTTCCAAACAGTTGATTTTGGTAAGCCTAAAGTTTGGCTGATGTCTCTCACAGTTTTAGTCTTGTTTCTCAGTCTCAAAATGGCACAACGTTAGTCCTCATGTTGATAAACAGTAATAAAAGTTTCCAAAGGTGATGGAAAGACTGGAGGAAAGACTAGGTTCTGAGAGCTCTCTTATACCTGCATTAAGGAGGCAATTAAACACACCTGAGCAATTACAAACACCTGTGAAGCAAAATTGGATTTCCATTGTCAGCTGTTCATATTTATAACAGACATTTCTGTCCTTGTAAGATGATCCAGAATACACAATGGTTTAAAAATGAACAGGATAAACGGGATGCGGTTACCTGCGGCTGTGCGTGTGATGTGCGGCTTGTTCCGCTGCTGCCTGGAGAGGTTGGAATGGGAAAATCACTTTTCTTTCATCTGTTTGTCCTGTGACGCTGATGAGACGACACTCTGCAGCAACAGGTAGGAAATTACACTCCATTCCATCTTCTTCACTGAGAAGCGCTCAACACCTGATTAAACATTGTGCCTTACCAGCGTTTTAATTCCAGGCTATAGCCAGCTGCAAGATGGGATAGAATTCCCACCCAAAGGAAGGGAGCTGAATGGAGTCATGTGGAAGACACGTTCATACTTGGTTGGAAGAGATATCAGGAAATTGTGTTGTTAAAGAATTGCGTGTGAAGACTGAGTGTGGAGTGTGGATACCAAACAGGCCACCCTCAGTCACATCTTTCCCCTCAGCTGTCATCCCTTGCCCCCGTCACCCTCTCCTCCCGGTACTTGTTCACAGGCCAGTAAGCAGTTTGGTACCTTCCGTTTATGCTTTATTAGACAGTTCAATTTTCAGTACTTTTCATCAAAGCACAATTCCATAATTACAAAGAGGTGATTTTAAGACTATCCACTTTCACAAATTATCAAAAGAAACTGAAACGGTTGCACCAGTAGTGTTAGGCTCCACAGTGAGCCCTTTGAAGTAAATGAAGATTTGTAGTTTGATGAGTTGCTTGATGTGGCACGTCACAATTACCATCCGCTCAGTCCGGGAGCTGGATGACTACAACATGAAATCTCTTTACAGTGATCTTGAAAGGGGAACTCATACGGCATCTGTATGAACAGTAATTTGTCAAATACAGCACAGAAGGCACACAGGTGTGATAAAACAGATAAACTAGCTGTAGTATACAAGCCTTTAATGCAATTTGGACAAAATTCTATGAATAATGTTTATCATACACTGAACATGAGATATATACACTGACATACACACACTAACTCCATTCACCAGGAGCATATCATCTGGGTGCATATCAAAATGTACAAGACTGCCATGAAGTTTCTGTTTTTACAATAACATAACAATACAACACTTTTTTGTAGGAATGTATATTCATGCAATGATGTGTGTTTTTTTAAAAAAAGGATCAAATTAATGTGGCTTCCTTATATCCCGAGACCACTGGTTCTCGAAACATCTATGCTACCTCAATCAGCAAGAGAACAATCACACTTTAAAAAGAACTCTTTTACAATAAGTATTTTAAAGATGCAGCAGGTCCACGATTGGCGTTCCCAGCATTAATGCTTCTCCATTGGGTCCATCAAGATTTATAGACAGATGTGGTCATTCACTAAAATGCTAGCACAAAGCACATCTACTTCAGAGATTAAAAACAGTAATACAAAAGGCAACTAAAATTCTTATTCACAGTATTATTTACTGGTGTCATGTATACCCTGAAGAAAACATTTTTTCTTTAATATTTATAAACTAAGATGCACAAACAAGGACAGTTTTATTTCACCTTTTACCAACTATTAGAAATTTAGAAGGAAAGTTTGGTGTAAAAGAATGTACAAGCCTCGCACTCCCAAATGTATTTGGCTGTTGAAGGTTCCAATTTATAAACACAGCACACAACCATAATCACCAAAGAATATGAATGATACCTAGTCATATATCAGGCTGCAAAGTAAGCTGGAATTGTTCATAGACGAGCTTGAATACATAATTTAATGTGCAATCAGCAAGAATTAAAAGAAGAAATTATTCTTCATTCTTGGCACTTTCTTGTAGCAATTTAAAAAAAAAATCCATTTGTCTAGATTGAGTAAAAATGGAAATTCCTATTGGTTTGTGGCTGTAAGCACTGCAAAGTGTTACTGAGATTGCTCATCATGCGTCACAGGTGGAGTGGTCCAGACCGTCAAGTGTAATCTGGTTTCTGTGAGGAGAGTTTGGGCTCGGTGGACTACTTGGGTTGGAGCTGTTCGAAGGTGTTGAATGCCTCGTGGAATCAGAGTCCTGAAGGGAAAGAAGCAAGTGTGCTCATCAGTTTATGCTTGGGAACATATCATTGAACAAGGACAAGTACTGTCATTATCATGCAAGTGAACCGAGCCTGAACAACCACACGTCAATACTTACCTCTCGCTCAAAATCTTGGTCAGGATCAGAAATATTACGGGATGTCATTACAGCCTCCCCACCTAAGTACAGGAAATAAGTACCTCAAATGAAAGTGCCTTGACATATTTAACGAGTAGCACAGTTAGTTATAAATGGCATATAAAGGTTAGATAGAACGAGTAATCTAAGTGGGGAATAATGGCCAACTATAAGTCACCTAATAAATGGAACTACTTGATCTACTGAGAATGAATAATTCTCAGATATTGCTGAAGTGATATCCTGAGCTGGCTCAAAATTATATCATCTGGTCTATTTAGAGTTCAAAAAATGATTACTAATTGAAAAATAAGTGGGTAGTGAACAAAACATAAAAGATTAAATTGTGCCTGCCACCCTTTCGTACAACAGTGTAGGAATGAACTGCAGATGCTGGTTTACACCGAAGATAGACACGAAAGGCAGGAGTAACTCAGCGGGACAGGCAGCATCTGTGGATAGAATAGATTCCTTCAGCATTCTTACAATTGATAACATGAAATGCTGACTGTTTCTCTTTTATATATACTGCCTGTTCCACTGAGTTTTTCCAGCATTTGCCAATATTTTAAATGTATTTTTAATTGAAAAAGCCAAATAGAGATACAAATTCAGATGAGCCCTCCTGCATCTATTGTGCTGGAGTGGGATGTTCTGGAAAATCGGAATTTCCATCAGCTCCAAATCAAATATTGTTACTTGAGTTATGTAGCTGAGAGTTGTGAACACTAACATAGCTGTCGCTGGTAGGGAATGGGGTTTCCGCTCACGGCTCTTACCACACTGTTTTGCCTAAAACTAGCGATGAGGAAATTGACACCTATAATTTTTCTTCATTTGAATGAATAATCTTTTCTCAGGATAATTCCTTTCTCACACAAATGCAAGCCCAGGAGATGGAGCTGAGTAATAGACTTTTTTTAGTTTAGAGATACAGCGTGGAAACAGGCCCTTTGGCCCACCGAGTCCGCACTGACCAGCACACTAACACTATCCTACACACTAGAACAATTTACAATTTTACCAAGCCAATTAACCTACAAAACCGGAGCACACAAAGGAAACCACACAGGTCACGGGGCGTACGTACAAACTCCGTGGTCAGGAGTGTTTCATTAAATTGTGTTAGGAAAACTGGATTTCCATTGTCAGCCGTTCATATTTATAACAAACATTTCTGTCCTTGTAAGATGATCCAGAATACACAATGGTTTAAAAATGTCCTTCTTTCTCAATGACGAGGTTACGACTTGCTAAATGAACAGGATAATCGGGATGCGGTTACCTGAGGCTGTGCGTGTGATGTGCGGCTTGCTCCGCTGCTGCCTGGAGAGGTTGGAATGGGAAGATCGCTTTTCTTTCATCTGCTCGTCCTGTGACGCTGATGAGACGACACTCTGCAGCAACAGGTAGGAAATTACACTCCGTTCCATCTTCTTCACTGAGAAGCGCTCAACACCTGATTAAACAGTGTGCCTTACCAGTGTTTTAATTCCAGGCTATAGCCAGCTGCAAGATGGGATAGAATTCCCACCCAAAGGAAGGAGGACGGGAAGAGGAAGGGAGCTGATTGGAGTCATGTGGCAGACATGTTCATATTTGGTTGGAAGAGATATCAGGATATGATGTTGAGAATGAATGGGGAGGAAACGCATTCTACGTTAAGTCAACAAAAGGAAACAGACTACCTAATTATCTCAGGGAAACACGGAAAAAAAATGCTACTCTGCAATTCCTGGAAACAATTAAAACATGGTTTTCAGTTTTAGTAATTAATAGAGAATATGAATAAAGTTTCATACGTGCAGTAAAATTCCAACTTGCGTTGTACTCGTTTTGGAGTGTTAATATTTGAATGGAATGGCAATCGCTTGCTTCATGTTTTAACTTCTGTCTGTTCAAATGCAGAGATTTGTCTCGCTATTAAACAGTAGAATGCTGCTTCACTATTGCAAATTGACTTATGAAATATTGTATTTGACCCATCAGAACCTTCACTGGATCTTTTCATATAACTTACCTTTTATGCAAATACATAATTGACATTTTTGCTCTCGCCACCTATTGGGAAATGTTCACATCTACTCACGTAGAAACGGAAAAATTATTTGGTGGAAAGACTTGAATCCTTTTTAGGATGTCTCTAAATGGGTTAGTTTAGTTTAAAGATACAGCACGGAAATATGCCCTTCAGCCCACCGAGTTTGCATCGACCAGTGATCTCCGCACATTAACACTGCCCGACACACTAGGGACAATTTTACATTTTACAAGCCAATTAACCTACAAATGTGTACGTATTTGGAGTGTGAGGGGAAATCAAAGATCTCAAAGAAAACCCACGCAGGTCACGGGGAGAATGTACAAACTCCGTACAGAAAAGCACCCAAAGTTAGGCTGGAACCCGGGTGTCTGGCGCTGTAAGGCAGTAGCTCTACCTCTGCACCACCGTGGTGTAGTCAATAAAATCCTTCAGGGGAGTTAACACAGTTGCAATGCAGAAATGGCATGTTAATTTGTCACCAGAATCCCATTAAGTGTAATGTTCTAACACCTAGATAACCAAATGATTCTGGTGAATTTAAACATCAGGATACTCACTGCTCAAAACCCTCCCATTTGATTGTTTATGTCTTTCTAAGGGAGCAGGTAAAGTCCTGATTGAACATTTAATCTGTGAGACAGCACCTCAAAACAGCTCTCAGTGCATTCCTGCAATGCTAAGCTATTTATGAGCTCAGATCTCCAGCAAGATTTGAAACTGCAACCTTTTGCTTCAGTAGCAACAGTGCCAAACAACTGTGCTGCTGCTACTGTGAACCCCAGGAATCAACACATTATGTTTGGCTTAAGGTGCAGAGATACTCCCTAATTATAAACAATGACGGCATGCCAAGCTAGAAACAAAGTAACGTAGCAGAAAATCGAGTGAACTCAGATATAATGTAGAATAAGAGAGTTTAAAATGTGCAATATTGTATGGTAAATTTTAAATACTTTGTATGATAAAACTTACTGAACACTTCACCTTCAAATACAGTTTTAAATGTATGTGTGTGGATATTTTAATAATTTGCATGAATGCACATATGCAGTTGATCTTTAGAGATTGAGACGCAATACTTATTAATAATCCCCATGCTAGATTCAAGGACTAAGCAAGTGGTGAATACACATTTCAGTTGGGACAAATATTGCTGTTGACAATTGTTTCTTATATTTACCAGTGGAAGATCCATAAGTACTTGCATGCCATCTCCGGGCCCCATGTGAGCCACGTGATTGAAGTTTGTTGGATTTGATATCAGCTTCGACCGCATCTCAGGATCTCTCAGCATCTCACTGTCATGAAAATATGGAAAATACATGCAATTCAATCCTGAAATTGGTCACCAAATAGTTTAGTTTTAGTTTAGTTTAGTTTAGCGATACAGCGCGGAAACAGGACCTTCGGCCCACTGAGTCCGCACCGACCAGCGATCCCAACACACCAACACTATCCTACACACTAGGGACAATTTACAACGTTATCAAGCCAATTAGCCTACAAACCTGTACGTCTTTGGAATGTGGGAGGAAACCGGAGCACCCGTAGAAAATCCACGAGGTCACAGGGAGAACGTACAAACTCCGTACAGACAGCACCCATAGTCAGGATTGAACCCGGGTCTCTGGCGCTGTGAGGCAGCAACTCTTCCGCTGCGCCACTGTGTTGCCTGAATAGTTCAATAAGTTTGAAATGACATAGACTGTAGAGCCGCTGGAGGACAATATCTTACCGACGCTGTTGTAAACGTTCCTCTTCTGGTATCCTGAAAGCAAATCTCTTCTTGCTGCGTGTTCTGACCATCTGCTTTCTGCTGTTGTCCGATGTGTCAGGCACACTCAAGCTGACTCCATCTGTGAACGATGCCCAGCACAAAATATTGTCACACAATCAACACATCAGGCCTCCGTGATACGCGTTTAATGACACAAGATGCTCAAAGGCTCAAGTCAATTCATCAGTAGTTTAGTTTATTATTGTCACGTGTACCAAGGTCCAGTGAAGAGCTTTTTTGTTGTGTGCTACCTATCCAGCGATAAGATTCAGTGATAGAATGGAGTGGCTGGGCTTGTACACTTTGGAATTTAGGATGAGAGTGGATCTTATTGAAACATATAAAATTATTAAGGGTTTGGACACACAATAGGCAGGAAACATGTTCCCGATGTTGGGGGAGTCCAGAACCAGGGGCCACAGTTTAAGAATAAGGGGTAGCCATTTAGAACTGAGATGAGGAAATACCTTTTCACCCAGAGAGTTGTGAGTCTGTGGAATTCTCTGCCTCAGAGAGCGGTGGAGGCGAGTTCTCTGGATGCTTTCAAGAGAGAGTTACATAGAGCTCTTAACAGTAGCGTAGTCAAGGGATATGGGGAATAGGCAGGAACGGGGTACTGATTGGGGATGATCAGCCATGATCACATTGAATGGCGGTGCTGGGTCGAAGGGCCGAATGGCCTACTCCTGCACCTATTGTCTATTGTACACGATTATCATTAAAATTATTTATACATGATTACAATAATGCCATCTACAGTGTACAGATACAGGATAAAGGGAATAATGGGATCAAGCTACATTACGCACTGTATTGGTGTTTTTGCAGGACTATAGTCTAATGTTACAAGAGTTTGTTTTTAAAGAAGGAGCTGCATATCCCTGGCAGCTCATATTGCGTATCCCCGAGTAAGAAACCTCTCTGAGAACAAGGAAAGCTGGGTGGCATTAAACGTTCCTCCACTGTGGACTTTCCCAATTTAGACTTGCAAAGCGCTCTCTGATGATGCGATTGTTAGTAATTCGCAAATAACCATACCTGGAATAAACACAACATATCTGTCCCCTTTCAAAAAAAATGTCTCCCAATTGCTACTACCTCTTGAAAGTGAAGTCAGTTAACAGGCTCAAGAGGGTAGGCCACACATTGCTTCGGGACAACTAGAGATAGTTAGAGATACCCACTTTCAGGACAAAATGGCCAGTATTCAAAATTCCAAAAGATTGGCTTGAAATAAAAGATCCAATTCCCCAACACACATGGACAAGCATTAATTCCAATTGGGCGATATAAAAATTAATGAAACAAACCTGAAAAGTTATTCTTGAAATATATTAACCGTGGAGGTTCAGAGTTGAGCTGATTTAGTGTACCTTCAGCATTCAATGGTCGAATCTAGTTATAAAAATAAAATAAATATTATGAATGAGATCAGTGCGCTGTCATGACAAGAACCGATCTTTGCATCTAGACATTGCGACCGTCTACAATACCTTTCTAAGAGGAATTGTTTGGACCCATTCCATGGTGTTCACATCAAAGACATCAACACCATATTCACTGTAGATGGTTAGATATGACGTAGCATGACCTGGTGTAGGTGCAAAAAGTCAATTATTAGTTAAGCTGAGCAAAGGATATCTTTCCAATGAAATTTGTCCAAAATTGGCTTAACCCATGCACGGAGTAGAGAAATTACAGGTGCAGTTACATCCACTGCAAATGTAACTTTTTCTCTGGTTTAACCAATATCACAGTAGAGAGGGCCTCAGTTCATCGCATTATGTAAAAGATGAGAGCCCAAGCAGGAGTGCTATATTGTCAAGCTGGAAAGAGTACAGAGAAGATTTACGAGGATGTTGCCAGGACAAGAGGTGGACAGAGAGAATGTTAAAATTTCACAGATCTCACGAAGGATCTTTGACCTGAAACATTGGCTCTCTGCCCACAGATGTAATCTGATCTGCTGAGTACTTTCAGTATTTTCTGTTCTTCTTATAGAGGATGCTTCCTATTAGGGGAGAATCTAGAACAAAGGGATGAATCTAGATTGAAGGGGAGAATCTAGAACAAAGGGGGAGAATCTAGAATCCAGAACAAAGGGGAGAATCTAGAACAAGGGGGAGAACCTAGAACAAGGGGGAGAACCTAGAACAACAGGGAGAACCTAGAACAATGGGGAGAATCTGGAACAAAGGTAGAATCTTGTACAACGGGGAGAATCTGGAACAAAGGGGAGAATCTGGAACAACGAGGAGAATCTAGTACAACGGGGAGAATCTAGAACAACGGGGAGAATCTAGAACAACGAGGAGAATCTGGAACAAAGGGGAGAATCTAGTACAAAGGGGAGAATAGATCAAAGGGGAGTATCTGCAGCCATTTAAGATAGAGATAACGTAATTATTTTTCTCTGAGTACATGGCAATTTGACATTCCTGCTGCTGCTGCAGCTATTTTAAAAGCAAGGAGGTGAAAGATTACCACAGGTAGATGAGAAGGGTTACAGTCAAATAGATAACAGAATTCTATAGCACAGGAACAGGTCCATTGGCCCACAATGTCCATGTCAAACATGATGCCAAGTTAAACTAATCTCCTCTGCCTGCATGTGGCCGTATCCACCATTGCATGCATATCCATGCATTTCTGAAACGTCTCTTTAAGGCCATTGTCATATCAGCCTCTATCACCACTCCGGCCTGCTCCAGCCACCTACCACTCTGTGTAAAGAAAATCTTGCTCCGCACAGCTCCTTTACACTTTCCCTTCTCACCTTAAAGCTATGCCTTTCACATTTTTTGATTTTTCCGCTGTGGGGAAAAGGTTCTGACTGTTTTCAGTTGTGATGAAATACTTCCTTGATCCATTGTACTCCTCCTGAAGAAGCTTACCGCCTGCTGGTGGCACTTGTGGCACTTGGTCCTGAACTACAATCTACCTGATTGGTGAACGTCGGACTATCCTTGATCGGACTTTACTAACTTTACCTTGCACTCAATGTTATTCCCTTATCATGTGTCTGTAGACTGTAAATGACTCGATTATCACTTCCATTCTTTTCAAGAGGACCTAAAGTCCTGCTCCAACAACTCCAAATACACAATCGAGCAATCTACTTGAGTAAGGGTTGAGTAATCCTTCAATCATCCCCTGATCATTATCCCCCTCAGTCACCAACACACAATGGCTATAGTACGTGCTATCTACAAAATGCATTGCAGCCACGATCGACCACTCCAAAATGACCAGCTCCGCAAAGCTCTGCACCATCTACCAACAACATAAATGACTAGTACCATCTGCAAGTTTCACTCTGAGACATACAACATCTGACAAGATGTGTAGGAAGGATCTGCTGGTTTAATCGGACAATAAATAATTTCCATTTCTTCATTATCAAGTTTAGTTTATTGTCATGTGTACCGAGGAATAGTGACATTATGTTCTTTGATATTTGGCTAACAATCAGTGGTGTTCTTACCAAGACACACCTTTAAGTGGGGGTGATTAGCCCACCTAGATTATATTCTGTTCCATCGCTATTTTCATTGTTTAATGTGGAGCAACACTGATTCATCAGCTGAAGGACGATAGGCAATAATCAGAAAGTTTTCTTGCCATTTCTGAACTGATTCCATTAGACTTTTCGACATACAGGGTGGAAACAGGCCCTTCAGCCCACTGAGTCCGCACCGACCACTGATCACCCTGTGCCATTGTACTTTCCTACACACTAGGGACAATTTACCAATTTTACAGAAGCCAAATAACCCACAAACCTATACGTTTGTGGAGTGTAGGAGGAAATCAGAGCACCCATCACAGGGGGAACGTACAATCTTTGTACAGACAGCATCCGTAGTTAGATCAAACAGGGTCCCTAGCGCTACAAGGCAGCAACTCTATTGGGCACTCTGCTGCCCAATTAAACTTAATGGAGCCTGGAATCAGCGTTGAAGGCCACTTGGGCTGCCCTCTCTCACACTAACACCACTGTAAATCTCCACCTCAAAGAGCAGAACCAAAAACACCATCACCATTTAGCTTTTTCTATTCCGATGTAATACTTTGAAAAGATACTATGTGTGATGCAAGATCTTTGGCTGTCCTGAGAAGGTGGTATGAATTCTGTGTAAACATTTTCTGTTTAAAAGGTTAGTCACATAATCAAACCTGAATTAATATATTCCGGTTGTATACTTTTTGTTGTCGAATAAAATATTATAAAAAGGCAAAGTATTAAACTTTAGACTTTACAGATACAGATTGGAAACATGCCCTTTGGCCCACCGAGTCCGTGCCAGCCAGCAATCACCCATACACTAGAACTCTCCTGCACACTAGGGACAAATTAATAAATAAATTCAAAGCCAATTAACCTAGAAAGCTGTATGTCTTTGGAGTGTTGGAAGAAACCCGAGTTTATGGCGCTGAAAGACAACTCTACCGCTGCGCCATTGTGCCCCCCCCTAAAAGTCTATGAATACATATCTAGTTTTTTTAAGAAGAGGAATGTTAAATAAATACAAAGCGTGGAATACACAAAATCTTCTTAAATCCCTGCTTCCATAATAGTAGTTGAATGGAGAATTACTAAATTTCTTATACATGAAAGCTTTGGAAAATTTGAGGTAATGCATGCAAAGCCTTCCTATAAATAAAATGAACCCCACAGTGAAAAAGAATCTGCCTAAACAGAAAATGCAAAAAAAAAACTCCACATAATAGCAACGAATGTAATGAGCAAAAATATAACATACATACCACAAGCGATAGGAACTGCAGGCCACATTAACTCTTGCAAGCGTGATCTTCTGCCTTGCAAGTCCACATATACACCAATGTGGCTAAAGCAAAGCAAGTATTCTTTATTGCTAATTTGCATAGCACACAGGGCATCGAAAGGTTGCTGTGAGAGAAATGCCAGCGACGTGTCCATTACATTTATAAGGTTAATGGAAGGTCCATCGCCCTGGACGTTAAGCAGCGAAAATCCAGAGGGGTAGCCAACGCATAGCCTTTCTTCAAAGACTGTCATCCATTGCACGTTGCCTGGGGCCTGAAGCTCATTGAATCTCTTATAGTAAGGTTTAGTTCGGCTGGTTTCGTAGCACAAGATCTGCCGTTTCACTGCCACAAAGAGGCAACTCACAACACCGTGCCGCAAAGATCCAGTCACCATAGTCTGGCAGCCTTTTGTTTCAGCGAGTTTGACGTCAAAGGTGGTCTCAGGTCCATCAAAAGCAGCCCAGGGATACAAATGGACATGTCGGTTTCGGCCACAAATAAGGACAATGAGATTTTCTTTGGGAATAAGCTCAATCTGGTGGACCTTTTTACAATCCGCTGCACGCACGATCACTGCAAGAAAAGAATATTTATCTTATATAGTGTAAGACAAGGTGCACTCAAAATTTATAATAATAATGCTAAGTTTATAATCATGATCATTTACTGACTTTAAAACCTTTTTACTTTCAGCAAAAGGTCAGAGAAATTATTTTCTATCATTTATTTGGTTTAATTTAGTCTACTGTCACGTGTACCGAGGTACAGTGAAAAGCTTTTTGTTGCATGCTATCCAGTCAGCGGAATGACTAGACATGATTACAATCGAGCCATTCACAGTGTATAGATACATGATAAGGAATAACGTTTAGTGCAAGGTAAAGCCAGCAAAGCAGTAAAGGCGTAAAAAAGTGTTACTGTCGGAATAGAGATTTAAGAGTGTGGAGCGATTGTGATATGTGATTGTAGACCTGCTTCTGTGGTGAGCACGCAAATAGTCACCTGGGTTGGGCGCCATCTTGGAAGCAATTTTAACCTGTTACAAAATACACTTTTGAAATGGGTAATATCGTTCAGTTTTAATGACTGAATTACTGCCGAGAGCCTACAGTTAAAATAATAGATGATCTATTAGCTTACTATCTCGTGTCAGCTCTACTGCATAAAGGCCTTCATCCGTGCCGAGAGCTATACGCTCACGATCTAGGAGACAAAATGGAGTGAGATTGGGCAAAAAGGAACTGTAAAGAACACTATGAGAAATAATGTTATTTTTACGATATAAAGAATATGCCAATTAACTTACCTATAACAGCAGCAGACAAACTTGTTTTAATATAAGGCAGTGTACTATCATATGCTTCTTGCGGTGTATAGACAACTCTGTTTCTAAGTTTATTTTTTTGTAGAATAGTTTGCAGGCCTTCCAGGATTCCAACCCATTTCCTCTTCTCACTTTCATTCTCTGTTAGAATAAGCAATGAACAGGTCCTCGGTGGCGAGGAGAGGAGCAGAGTGGTCACCTGCGGAACAAATCAATGGCAGTTATATTTATCAATAAATCACATTGATATATATAATTTGTGGCGGAGTGGTGGTGTAGCGGTACAGTTGCTGCCTTATAGCACCAGAGATCCGGGTTTCATCCTGACTACGGGTGCTGTCTGTACGGAGTTTGTACGTTCCCCCCATGATCTGCTTGGGTTTTCTCCGAGATCTACGGTTTCCTCCCACACTCCAAAGACATACAAGTTTGTAGGTTAATTGGCTTGGTATAAATGTAAAAAATGGTTCCAATTCTGTGTAGGATAGTGTTAATTTGTGGGGTTCGCTGGTCAGTGTGGACTCGGTGGGCCGAAGGGCTGTATCTCTAAACTAAACTATTCCACATAATCAACCTTTCTTCCTGTAAAAATAAACAGTTTTTGTGTTGATTGTTTCACAAGTACAAAACAATTGCTATTCTTGTTATTTGATTTAAAAGCATCAATCTTCATCTTCCACAGTTTGATGAAATATAGGATTATGCCACTGAACTGCAAAACAATCACTAATTTGAGTAGGGACATTTAGGGCAGCACAGTGGCATTGCTGGTAGAGCTGCTGCCTCACAGCACCAGTCAATCAGGTGCCATCCTGACCTCAGGCACTGTGTGGAGTTTGCACATTTTCTTTTGATCTCATGGGTTTCGAGGAACATAGAAAAATAGGTGCAGGAGTAGGCCATCCGGCCCTTCGAGCCTGCACCAATATGATCATGGCTGATCATCTAAAATCAGTATCCTCCACAATCACTTGCCAGTGGAGAGAAAGTGAGTTGGGAAGAGGGTCTCCAGGGGTGAGCCAGATAAGGAGAGTGGGCTGTGAAAGCAGGAATTGGTAGAGGATGAAGTTGGAGAATTGATCATATTTGGAGGGCCCGGGCAGGGAAAAGGGGAAGGAAATATGGAGAATGATCACACAGATGAGGGCCCAGGAGAGATGAGAATCAGTAGGGAAAACCAATGGGGTTGAGGTGATTTGGGGATGATGACAAGTAGAAGATCCTATTGAAGCTCGACAAAAGAGGATTTTGTTCAATGGATTTTGGACATGTCCTGTTACTCATTAATTGTATGAAAGCAGTGCACTAATTAAGAGCTTCCAAGCATAACTGAAACTTTTATTCCTATTTCATATATTCCCTTTGAGTCCAATGTCAGAGAGGAGTCCCAAGAACTGCATAATTATCAGTCTGATTAGGAGCCTAATCTCAATAATAAAATTATTAGGAGTCTGACGAAGGATCCTAACCCATCCTTTTTCTGCCTGACCGGCTGAGCTACTCCAGCACTTTTGTGTCTATCTTAATTAGGATTCAATTTGTGTGATGAATGCTAACCTTGAAGATGCAAGGAATATCCTTCCGGGTGGCATGAATTACATCGGATGCAAACACTGAACTCACAGAAAAAGCTTCATCCCTGCAAATCAAAAGTTTACAGCGTTAATCACTTCACCCACATTTCAATGAAATCTTAACAACACAAAAGATTATCAGGAAGATTTCTCCAGTTTCTTACAAATAATTTCACAAGGATGTTGCCAGGACTCGAGGGTCTGAGCTATAGGAAGAGGTTGCGTAGGCTGGAACTCTATTCTTAGGAGCGCAGGAGGATGAGGGGTGATCATATAGAGGTGTATAAAATTATGAGAGGAATAGATCGGGTAGATGCACAGAGTTTCTTGCCCAGAGTAGGTGAATCAAGGACCAGAGGACATAGGTTTAAGGAGTAGGGGAAAAGATTTAAAAGTAATATGACGGGTAACATTTTCACACAAAGGGTGGTGGGTTTATGGAACGAGCTGCCAGAGGAGGTAGTTGAGATGGAATATGTTTTGGAGGGATATGGGCCAAACGCAGGCAGGTGGGACATATTGGCCAGGGTGGGCAAGTTGGGCTGAAGGGCCTGTTTCCACGCTGTGTCACTCTATTTCTCCATTTAAATACATTTATTGGTCCTTTGACAACATTATCAGTAGATAGTAAAAATAGTGGATGAAGTGTGTTTTGGTAACAAATTTATGGATAACCATTGGAACCTATATGTCTTCAATCATTTCTAATTATAGAATACCTCCCAAGATAATTCCAAATAAAACTGCTTGATTCAGTCAAGTGATCCTCCTCAGTCACTCTCTGTAACTTGCGTTTCCCATGATATTCCACCGAGGCTAAATATTTGAGCACGAATGCAGTGGGTAAAATCACTTGTAATGACTTGGGTTGTTTGGATTCAGACCTGGCACTGCACAATGGTTTTCTAACTTTTCCTCATTCTGAAGAAAGATTGTTGGCCTAAAATGTTAATTTATCTTTTTTTGCGTTCACCGCATATTCTGCCTGTTCTGCTGAACATTTCTGATATTTGCTGTTCTGATTTCACTTTGTTTAAAAATAGCCTTATCGCATTAGAGTTCAGCTCCCCTCCGAAAGGCAGCAAAAAATTGCATGCGAAATTCATTATACGGTTTATGCAATGGGATTTAGATTTGTCAAGCCACCTAGGTGAAATTAACTAGGGTATGGTGGCGTGGCAGTAGGGTTGCTGCCTCACAGTGCCAGAGACCTGGGTTTGATCCTGACTATGTAGTTTGTACGTTCTTCCTGTGACCTGCATGGGTTTTCTTCGAGATCTTCAGTTTCCTCCCACACTCCAAACACGTAGAGGTTTGTAAGTTAATTGTTTTGGTATAAATGTGAATTGTCCCTCGTGTGTGTAGGATAGTGTTAACGTGTGGAGATCGCTGGTTGGTGCAGACTTGGTGGGCCGAAGGGCCTGTTTCCGCGCCGTATCTTTAAACTAAACTCCAAGTAGTGCTTAGTGTTGCAGAACCCGTAAGCAGAGAATACTATGGATCTAAATCTGTAATTTTTAGGATTCATGAAGAAATAGAGAGTAGAGTGCTGTAGACTTGATGGGCCGAATGGCATAATACTGTTCCCATGTCTTATGGTGAGTCACAAATATTGATTGATTTTTTCATTGCACAAGCACCAGGTAAATCTTGCAAATCAAACAAAACATACATCAACATCTTCTATTCTTGAAAATCAGAATGAGTTAATATATGAAGAATTCACTCTTTATCCATTAAATATGTAAACTTACCTCAAGTCCAGCACCTGGCTTGCAACAACTCCAGGCTGCATAGATTTCCCTTCAGCTACGTCATACAGAAACAGCTTACAATCACACACAACTGCATATGCTCTCTGCCATCCCTTCTTCACCCCAGTCGGCTTGGGAATCTGAAGTACCAAACAGGAAGTAAATTTGAGTTCAATCAACATAATATTTCAGCATTTTTTTGGGGGGGGTGGGGGAGAACCACAGTGGCAAATCTCCTGCCTCACAGCACCAAAGCCCCGGGTTCCATCCCAACAACTGGAGCAGTCTGTGCAGAGTTTTTCGTTCTCCCTGTGCCCATGTGAGTTTTCTCTGGGTGCTTCAGTTTCCACCCACATTCCAAAGAAATGCAGGTTCGTAGGCTAATTGACACCAGTGGATAGGATGCAAAAGTGGAATAACATAGAACTAGTGTACGGGTGATCGATGGTCAGCGTGGACTCAGTGGGCCAAAGGGCCTGTATCCACACTTAATCTCTAAGCTACAAAAACTAAACAAAATCTCTGCAAAACCCTTATAGTCAACTGCCTTCCCTAATTAATTTTTGCATCTTTTTTATGCCTTTCTACTTCACCATTGAAATTTAGACACCTATTGCTTTTAGAATTTATTTCAGTTACAAAAATACGTGATATTATCCCTTACGAATGAAATCTCCAAAAATGGTGCGTTAACTTTGGAAACGGTACATTATCGGAAAGCAACACCATAGCAGTTACCTGTTGCATGAGATAATGTCGACGATGGGATGGCTTAATTTTGCTTAGTTTAAAGATACAGTGTGGAAACAGGCCCTTCGGCTCAACAAATCCATGCCGACCAGCGTTATACGTTAGTTCTATGTTATCCTACTTTCGCATCCTACACATTAGGAGCAATTTAAAGACGCCAATTAACTACAAGCCCGCACGTCTTTGGCATGGAAGAGGAAACTGGAGCACCTGGAGAAAACTCACATGGCTACAGGGAGAATGTACAAACTCCATTCAGGCAGCACCTGTAGTCAGGATGGAACCCGTGCGCTGTGAGGCAGCAGCTCCACCATTACGCTTCTGTGCTGCCCCGCGAGTCGCATGGACCGCCCATGTTTCTGCTGCGTGATAG
This sequence comes from Okamejei kenojei, assembly GCA_035221665.1. NCBI lineage: Eukaryota > Metazoa > Chordata > Chondrichthyes > Rajiformes > Rajidae > Okamejei > Okamejei kenojei. Next base: position 87,089,780 of record CM069139.1, read on the forward strand.
TGCGAACAACATTGGGTCTATTCCAAATTTAATAAATTCATATAGGGCACCTTCTCAGACACAGCTTCATCATTCAGTCCACGAACTGGAGGCATAGTCGCGCAGTGATAGAGTTGCTGCCTCAGTGCCAGAGAGCAGTGTTCGATCCTGACTATGGGTGCTCTCTGTACAGAGTTTATCGTTCTCCCTGTGACCTGTGTGGGTTTTCTCCGAGTGCTCCGGTTTCCTCCCACACTACAAAGACCTACCGATTTGTAGGTTAATTGGCTTTGGTAAAATTGTAAATTGCCCTTAGTGTAGATGATATGTGTATACACCTTTAATTGATAGTAACAATGTCCATGCTAACCACTCCCCCACCAGTTAGTATAATTGTAACCCACACGCCCCTAGCTCTCTCTCTAGTGATCATGACAGACCACGTAAAGCCAGGGCTATATATAATGTATGCGTAATAAAGTAGTGAAGACTTTAAGGTGTCTGTGTACCTTCTCTACATGGTGTCAGAAGTGGGATAGTGCGGGCGCCTGATGGCCAAGTTCAAGTCCTTAGGGTTGATGCAGATCCGTATTTCGCTCTTGTCTTTCTTCGCAGCGACAACCATAGTAGAAACCCAACGGGTGGAGTCCGCTACTGGCTTCAGGATGCCTGTGGCCACCATCTCGCGAAGAGTAGACTCGACCTTGCCCCTCATGGCAAAGGACACACGGAAGTCCAGCAAACAGTTGTTCCATGGTCCTTTGGAACACCTCGCTGGCAGAGTTGATCCCAAACGGCATGCGGAGGACGCGATACCTGCCGAAGGACGTGCTGAAGGTCGTCGGGTGCGAGGATCGCTCGTCTAGAGGTATCTGCCAGAACGAACTCTTGGCATCAAGAACCGAGAACACGGTGGCAGGGCCAACCTGTGCAGCAACATCCTCCACCGTCCGACTTTAAGGTGTCTGTGTACCTTCTCTACACTTAGTGTGCAGGATAGTGCTAGTGTACGGGGATCGCTGGTCGGTGCGGACTCGGTGAGCTGAAGGAGTCCGTTTCCGTGCTGTATCTCTCAACAAAACTCCTGTTCTTTCATCTTAGTGTTAACTACCAATATTGAGCAAACACCATGAATTTATAGATTCTTTGCTATACTTAAATGAGAAGCAGTTTTCATACCTTTACATAGCCTTTGTAGGCAGTTCCTATTCCCCTCTGAACATCTATTCCAAGCGGCCTCTTTGCTTGCTCAGATGGTATCGGGCACACTTGAGGGGCACTGTCCTTGCACAATACGTGGCAGATAAACGAGCAAACTGTGGAAGAAGTGAACTTTGGTTAACTACACAATCCAACATATGCAGGTCATTGCAGTGTGAGTACATTGAAGATGTTTTGCAGCAACCTGGATGCTGCCCAGTCACTACACTATTTTTCTGCCCAATGTTATCGACAGTGCACTGAATCAATAAGAATAGGTGCAAAATTAGTTCAACAAATGTATGTTTTAAACCATAAAACAAACATTAAATCTGAAGGGGAAGAATTCGGAGGGTCAGGCAGCATTTGCGGAAGGAAATGGGCAGTCTACATTTCGGGTGGAGGGCTTTCCTCAGGAGTGAGAGAGTGGAGGAAAGATTACCGCTGTCAAGCTGCAGGTGGATCCACAACCCGAGGACCGTCCGTCCACCCATCCATCCACCCACCCACCCATCCATCCACCCACCCACCCATCCATCCACCCACCGACCCATCCATCCACACCCACCCACCCACCCACCCCCACCCACCCACCCATCCACCCACCCACCACCCACCCATCCACCCATCCACCCACCCACCCACCCATCCACCCACCCATCCACCCACCCACCCACCCACCACCCCCACCCACCCACCCATCCACCACCCATCCACCCACCCACCCACCCACCCACCCCCCACCCACCCATCCACCCACCACCCACCCATCCACCCACCCATCCATCCACCCATCCATCCACCCATCCATCCACCCATCCACCCACCCACCCCCACCCACCCACCCATCCACCCACCATCCACCCACCCACCCACCCATCCACCCACCCATCCACCCATCCATCCACCCACCCATCCACCCATCCACCCACCCATCCCCATCCATCCACCCATCCACCCATCCATCCACCCACCCATCCACCCACCAACCCACCCATCCACCCATCCATCCACCCACCCACCCATCCGTCCATCCATCCATCCACAGTTTAGTTTAGAGAGACAGCATGGGAACAGGCCCTTCGCCCCACCGAGCACCAATTACCTGTTCACACTAGTTTGATGATATCCCACTCCCTACTGGGACTAGGGGAAAACAAATGGTCGGCACGGACTGGAAGGGCCGAGAGGGCCTGTTTCCGTGCTGTAATTGTTATATGGTTATATGGTTACTCACTGGTGGCAATTTATAGAAACCAATAAACCTACTTTGGGATGTGGGAGGAAACTGGAGCACTCGGATGAAACCCAGGCGGTCACAGGGAGAATGTGCAAACTCCACACAGACAACACCCAAGGTCAGGGTTGAAACTGGGGCTCTGGCGCTGTGAGGCAGCAGCTCTACCCGCTGCTCTCACTGCATCAACCCCACCCCATCCCGTTCCCATGTGCCCACCCTACCTCTCTTATTTGATCCCAAACTCAACCTTACTTTTACATCAGATTCCATCAGCATCAGCCCCTTGTCACATCGCATGCCCACCTGTCACGATCCCCGCCCCTCTCTCCTGAACTGAACTCCACCCATCAATCCACTCTTCCTCACCGCGTGCCAGCTCTTGCCCTACCCCCGCAACTCTTTATACCCGGCCATCTCCCCTCCACTCCTTCCGTCCACATCAAGGCTCAGGGCTCAAAAGGTATTGGGGGTGGAGTGCTGACATGGATAGAAAATTGGTTGGCAGACAGGAAACAAAGAGTAGGGATTAACGGGTCCCTTTCAGAATGGCAGGCAGTGACTAGTGGGGTACCGCAAGGCTCAGTGCTGGGACCGCAGCTATTTACAATATACATCAATGATTTGGATGAAGGGATTCAAAGTAACATTAGCAAATTTGCAGATGACACAAAGCTGGGTGGCAGTGTGAACTGTGAGGAGGATGCTATGAGAATGCAGGGTGACTTGGGACAGGTTGGGGGAGTGGGCAGATGCATGGCAGATGAAGTTTAATGTGGATAAACGTGAGGTTATCCACTTTGGTAGCAAAAACAGGAAGGCAGATTACTATCTAAATGGCGTCAGGTTGGGAAAAGGGGAAGTACAATGGAATCTGGGGGTCCTTGTTCATCAGTCTGTGAAAGTAAGCATGCAGGTACAGCAGGCGTGAAGAAAGCGAATGGCATGTTGGCCTTTATAACAAGAGGAGTCGAGTGCAGGAGCAGAGAGGTCCTTCTGTAGTTGTTTAGGGCCCTAGTGAGACCACACCTGGAGTATTGTGTGCAGTTTTGGTCCCCTAATTTGAGTAAGGACATTCTTACTCAAATTTTACTTAAGGGAATGCAGCATAGGTTTACAAGGTTAATTCCCAGGGTGGCGGGACTATCATATGCGGAGAGAATGGAGCGGCTGGGCTTGTACACTCTGGAGTTTAAAAGGATGAGAGGGGATCTTAATGAAACATGTAAGATTGTTAAGGGTTTGGACACACTAGAGGCAGGAAACATGTTCCCGATGTTGGGGGAGTTCACAACCAGGGGCCACAGTTTAAGAATAAGGGGTAAACCATTTAGAACAGAGACGAAGAAACACTTTTTCTCACAGAGAGTTGTGAGTGTGGAATTCTCTGCCTCAGAGGGCAGTGGAGGCCGGTTCTCTGGATACTTTCAAGAGAAAAGTAGGTAGGGCTCTTAAAGATAGCGGAGTCAGGGGATATGGGGAGAAAGCAGGGATGGGGTACTGATTGGGGATGATCAGATATGATCGCATTGGATGGCGGTGCTGTCTCGAAGGGCCGAATGGCTGACACCTGCACCTATTGTCTATTGTCCCATTTCCCTCCACAGATGCCACCTGAACCTACAAAGTTTGTCCAGGTGTATAAAATCATGAGAGTAATAGCTCGGGTAGATGCACAGAGTCTCTTGCCCAGGTGTACAAATCAAGGACCAGAGGACATAGGTTTAAGGAGGAGGGGTAAAGATTTAATAGGAATCTGAGGGGTAGCTTTTTCACACAGAGGTGTGTGTCGGGAACAAGCTGCCAGAGGAGGTAGTTGAGGGAGCAACTATCCCAACGTTTAAGAAACAGTCGGACAGGTACATGGATAGGACAGGTTTGGAGGGATATGGACCAAATGGAGGCAGGTGAGACTCGTGTAGCTGGGATGTTGGGCGGTGTGGGCAAGTTGGGTCGAAGGGCCTGTTGCCACACTGTATCACTCTGTGACTCTATGAGCTGAGTTTATTTTACTCCAGACTCCAGCATCGGCATCTCTTATGTCTCTATGTCTCCATTAAATCTGAAGAGTATAACAAGTCTTAATACTATGATGCTATTGTAGTACTCACCATCGCAGGCATAGCCCTGGCGTACTAAACCCACCATCAGAGAGGTGCAATGGCTACACTGGGTCGGGCTCGAGAAGTTTCGGATGCTGACTTGGTGGGCTTTAGGCTGTGAAATTTAAAGAAACATCGAAAGGATACAAAGTCAGAAATGGCAAATTGATGTACCCATGCACATCTCCACTGAACAAGACTGACTACATTATTTACCTTTTTAAACAGAGATTGGAATTAAGTTGACATTGAACCTGCCATTTTGAATATTTAATTTCATTTTACAGACATTATTCTGAAATGAGACATCAACTAGTCCAACCATCTCACGTTTCCTGCAACTTGGGTTCAGTTTGACTTGTGGAGAGTTTGCAAATTCTCCCTGTAACCATGCGAGGACCAGGGTGGGTCGGAGCCTCCGACGCTGTCAGGAGAAGGACACGGGGTCTCAGGGTCAAAGGGTGGGGGGCGGGGTCTCAGGGTCAAGGGGGACGGGGTCACGGGGTGGGGGTCGGGGCCTTGAGGTCACTGGGTGGGAACGGGGCCTCGGGGTGGGGACGGGGTGTCGGGGTGGGGGACGGCGTCACGGGGTGGGGGACGGGGTCAACGGGGTCACGGGGTGGGGGTGGGGGGGGGTGGGGGTGGGGGACGGAGTCTCGGGATGGGGGACAGGTTGGGCTGGAGTCGGACCGACGTGTACGGGGCCACATTGTCGAGAACGAAGGAGGGCCCGGCGTGGGGGCGCCAAGAACTAAGGGGAATGAAGAAGGGGCGAGTACTTTTTGTAACTTTGCCGCAGCCTTTGTGGCGACTCCTTTGTGCACTTTGTATGCAAAAACAAAGAATTTCACAGCCCCTCGCCAGCTGCAAGTGACAATAAAGTCTCATCATCATCATGGTCATGTGGACTTCCCCCGATACTCTGGTTTCCTCCCACTTCCCCAACAAGTGCTGGTTGTTGGGTTAACTGGCTGTTGCAAATGTTCTTTAGTGCAGGTGGATGGTTGGGGAATCAGAAGGGGTTTCATGGGCAGGTGTAATTTCATCATTGTCGAAAACATTAGCGATGCAGTGGTGCTGGTTTCCAATGGGAACAGTGACAGACGCACTTCACATCTCTGTCCTCCAGTTCCTGCAGAATTCCGCCGCTGGAAGTATAGGATTTTGGTGTGTGTGCGCTTTATCATCATTGCAAAATAGGGATGGGAGGCAATTGCTCTGAGAGCCAGCGGAACTTTATTGGGCTGAATGGCCTAGTAAGGAAACATGCAAGTACTTAAAGTACAGAAAATATTACCTTTGGCAAAGGAGTAGGTTGTACGAATATAGGAGATGTAGCAGCAGGAGTAGTTTGATGAGGTGTCAGTGGCTCCTGAAATTTAATAAAATAGAAGGAAAAGTTAAGGTACTAGCTTCTAGATTTTGGCATGTACAAAAATTAATGCCACCTTCCCAAGAAATCTTCACATATTCTCAGTAGATCAGCAAATTACTGATCATGAGTTTGGACTGCGATTACCGTGATGACAGCTATACAAACAATATTGCAGTCAGATCAGTGCAATAATCATTTTTGAACAAGACACAAAGTGCTGGAATAACCCAGTGGGTCAGGCAGCATCTGTGGAAGGAATGTAAAGGCGGAGGGAGGGATATGGGTGGAAAATAGGACAGTGGGAGAAATGAATGTGCTCCAGGTGGGAAGGGGGGAAGGGGGGGGGGGTTTGTGACTGGAAAAATGAGAATTTAATTGTTATGTTATCTTGTTAGCTTTTAACTAACGTGTTATAGATCAACAGAGGTTGGTGCCTTAGATTTTTACATTAAAAACTACTTAAAACTGTACCAAATAAGGATCACGGCATTCAAATGAATGGTACATTGTGTTGAAAGCATAATAAATCAGTTTTCTGAGGAGAATCCTATACTTCATAAGGTAGCTTTACAATTATTTCACTGGAAAGTTTGTTTTTAAATAAGTGCATAAATTTGATAGTACTTACATCCCTTTGACCCACATGGTAAGAAGCTGAGGGTGAAGGAGAAAGGGGAGATGCTTCTGGTTTCAGGGCCCCAATATCACACTCACTGACAGAACCACTCTAGAAAATATCAATTTGGAATAAAGTTCTGTTTTAAACATTCTGTTTCAAATCTTTGCTCGAAAAGAATTAGTTAAGTCAATCTACTTTCTGTTTGCAAGGAGGTGTTTCCGAGAAGTAACAATATTAAGTTTTAAAAACCATACCCAAAATTGCACTTTAAAACAACTCTAATGCATTATTTTTACAAGTGGCAGCAAGCTTCTTCAATCAAAAAATAAGCTGGGATGAAGAAGTGCATCTCCGGATGCCCATCAAATTATTCAATCTTAGATGTAAGAAATAAAAGGAGAAGGCTATTCACACCACAACCTTACTCCGTTTAATAAGATCATGGCTGAGCTTGCATGGAGCCAATTTTACACACAAACTCCATATACTTTGACTCCCTTCATGTCAAACACTCTATTGAACTGTGCTTTGGAATATACTTCGCTTGGGCAGCTTACACCCCAGCGATATGCATATTGACTTCTCTAACTTCAAGTAACCCTTGCGTTCTGTCTCTCTCCACCCCTCCCCCATCCTAGTTCTCCGACCAGTCTGACTGTCCTCCTGATTAAATTTTATCTCGGTTTGCTTCGTTGTCACCTTCCCCAGCTAACAATGATCTATTCTACATTTTCCTTGTGCTTCGTCCCCTTGGATGTCTCGTTTACACATTTCCCTTCCATATCTCTATGTCTCCCTCTCCCGACCCTCAGTCTGAAGAAGGGTCTCGACCCGTAGCGTCACCCATTCCTTCTATCCAGAGATGCTGCCTGTCCCGCTGAGTTAGTCCAGCATTTTGTGTCTACCTCTGAGATGAACCAACTTCTCCTCGCTTCTGTCCAGAACAATCACCTCTGATTTTGAGAAAGTAACCCGTTTCCAGACACTGCCACCAAAGGAAATGTGATTCCCTTACTCTCCAGCAAGCCCAGCGGAAATGTTGTGCATTTCAATAACATGACCTCTCATTTTTCTAAACTCAAACTGGTTTAAGACCAGTGTGTTTAATCCCTCCTCATATGACACACCAGTGATCGCAGGAACAAAGATGGTGTTAGTTACAGATCTCAAAATAAGCAATCAAACAAAAGAACCATTCTACTTGGTGCTGGAGTAACTCAGCAGGTCAAGCAGCAGTTCTGGGGAACATAGATAGGCAACATTTCGGGTCAGACTGATTGTAATAATGGTAGGTCTCAGCCTGGTGAGTGATAAGTGGATAGGCAGATGGTTCGACAAAAGCCAGAGATAAAAAGACAGAAGGTGCGAGATAGATTTCTTACTTTTCATTTCTGGCCTTTGTCCAACAGTATGCCATTCAACCCCCCCCCCCCCCCCCCTCACCTGTGTCCACCTATCGCAGGTGGATACAGGTGGACTTTGCCCCAGCCCCTCCTCTCCTGCAGCTTTATACCCCTACTACCATCAGCCTGAAGAATGGTCCCGACTTGAAACATCACCTCACCACATTCTCCAGAGATGCAGCCTGCTCGTTGGATTACTCCAGCACGTTGTCTCTTTTTTGGTAAACCAGCATCTGCATTCCCCGTGTCTACCATTTTACGCAGACTGCATCCCAAAGAGCCAAATTATTACCTCACAGATTCATTAAAATTATGTTTTGTACAAAACATTATCTCTTCCTTCACAGATTTTTAAAAAAGAATGTTGACATGTGGCAAAAGTGACAGCCAACGTGTAACAATAATGAAATAAATGATCAGATTATTTATTTTAGGTAGACAAAAAGTGCCGCAGTAACTTAGCGGGACCGGCAGCATCTGTGGAGAGAAGGGATGGGCGACGTTCCTTCTATCCAGAGATGCTGCCTGTCCCGCTGAGTTACTCCAGCATTTTGTGTCTATCTTTAGTGTATAACCGGTATATGCAGTTCCTTCCTACATATTTATTTTAGGTGCTGTTTCAGGTACAAGTATGCCCAAGGTGACTGGAGAAATACCTTAGCTTTCCTTCAAATAGTACAGTAATAGTATGGTAAATGTTTAAAAGAAGACACTATTTAAATTAGTTTCCTAAAGAGTAGTGCATTAACAATACTATACCATGCAATACTGTACTGGAGTACAAAGTCACTGAACAATATAGAACAAAAAAATTCCAGCATTTTTTATTTTATAACTTTTATCTTCATAGCTACTGGATCTTTGATCTCTATCTTTTTTGAGTTTAAAAGCCTTACACAACATCAGTTTGATCAGAGGACATATTTAAAAAGCACACAAAAATTTTTTAACATAAAGACTATTTTAAAATAATGATGAGGTTCATTCATATTAAGTAACAAGAACTACTTTACTTCAATTGTAATTTATTCTCGAACCATAACCTGGTCTACAACGTACTAAAGAATGGATGCTGTCAGGTACGGCAAAATATTTTCTTACATGTCTTTTCTTTGAAAAGCAGGGCTTGATGGAAGACCAAGTTTGAAAAAGATAGCCAGAAAACAAGAATCATTGAAACAATACATTAAAACAACATATCAGACAGGGAAGAGTAAATGTCAGGTCACCTAGCTTTTGTAAATTCCAAAACTCTAAGATGCAGATCAATTACATGATCGCTAAATGTAAAAAGTTACATTTGGAGTCAAATTTAGGAGTTCAAATAAGTGACTGTAAACTCCTCAGCGGACTCACGAATTCGGGACTAACGACAAAAGTACTATAAAATGTTTATCTTTACTAGATGAAAGTTTGAGACCACATCTGAATCACTCATAGATATATTATAAAAACAAGCTAAAACAATCTGAAATAATTAATGAGGGGAGATTGAAAGCATTTGTCTAATTTTATTTGAACTCCTGAGGCTGATAAATTCTCTCAAATGCACTGATTTCAAAAAAATATTTATAAAAAAATGCCAACATTTTGTGTTTAGTAGATTGCTGAATTATGTTATCAATGGAAGATTATTTTTCCGACTGAGTGTCATGGGAACAGCAATTAGGAAGTTAAGTATGAAATATCACCAGATATTTTAATAGCTTTCAAACACGAGCGGTGGGAATCAAGTAGAGGAAGTTTCACGTAAAGCGACAGAAGTGAGTAACACAGGAGGAAACACAGCTAGTTCTTAGGGTCAGGTTATGAAGTTTGTAACAGTTAGGGTGACAAAGCAAGCATTGAAACTTACTTCTTCCCAAAATGCTAGCAGAGATGATGTAGACGAGGATGAAATAGAGCCCTTAAGTGCAACAGATACGAGAAAAACACACTTAGTGAATTCCCTTCACAGACTGAAAGGTTTTCATCAGGACACCATCTCTTGCAAAGAGACTACTGCATTGGGATATAATCAGATTTCATTTAAAGGAAGACAGTGAGGCCACTAAAAGCAATACAGTTTACAGATTCTTGGGAGATGTTTGGAATAAGCATAACACCAAGCAATAAAGTGTACATCCAATTCCCTTTCAAAATTTTAATTTGTGGAGAATTAGCATTGGAAAAATGGAGTGTGAACTAAATCTGCATTCATTTTGATTTTTGGCTCAAACCTTGAAAATGCTTACGTCAATCACTTGAGTACATCAAAGATAGACACAAGATGCTGGAGTCACTAAGTGGGACAGGCAGCATCTCTGGAGAGAAGGAATAGGGGACGTTTTGGGTCGAGACCCTTCTTGGTCTCGACCCAAAACATCACACATTCCTTCAGTCTGGAGATGCTGCCTGTCCCGCTTAGTGACCCCAGCATCTTGTGTCTATATTTGGTTGAAACCAGCATCTGCCGTTCCTTCCTACAGTTGAATACTCCAAGTTACTTTCTACAATCAGAAACTATCTCTGCATAATTTAATTAATATTTCCAACCATGTACAGTTTTTTCTGCCCTGCTTTACTCAGGATGTATTTCTAATCTCTTCTCTGCTCTAATAGAACTTGTGATTCCATAATGGATAACATATCCTAACGAGAGTTTGACCTGATCACTATATTGAAAACACTTACTTTAAATCCCAAGTCATGTGGAACAGGAGAGGTGTTGAAGTAGTCAAAAATCGAGTCTTGAAAATCGGGGAGTTTGAGTCCTTTAATGGAAAAGGTAGAGCAGAAGTAACAGTTAATCACCGTACCGATTTAACATTTGCAAAAAAGCTGTACTGGAAACTCACAGTAAAGTAGATTCAAGCAGCAAAGATCACTAACCTTTTTCTGTTCTGGCTCTACTCTCTTCCAATTCTTTCTTTAAACTCAGTATCTCCTCCATGAATTGCTGGTTTTTGGCATCCGCTTCCTTCTGCTTACTATAAAATAGTTCATGAACAATAGAATGCAGAATAGCAAAATGAATTTGACGGATACAAGTTTTATATTTGAGTGGAATTTAATTTGATGAGGTTTTAATTCACGGGTGGGGAGGATTTACAGATATTCCATTTGTCACCAAAATGCTGCAATATGTGGTATTTTGGGCAGAAGAATCTTGATAGCCTAATGGACATTCTACACAAGAATATGTGGGCGGCACGGTGGCGCAGCGGGAGAGTTGCTGCCTCACAGCGGCAGACACCCGGGTTCCATCCTGACCACGGGTGCTGTCGGCACGGAGTTTGCACGTTCTTCCCGTGACCGCGGTGGGTTTCTCCGGGTGCCTCCCATATTCCACAGACGGCTTGCAGACAGACAGATGGCTTCTGTAAAATTGTCTCTGGTTCGTAGGATAGAATTAGCGTTTGGATGATTGTTTGTCGGCATGGACTAGGTGGGCCGAAGGGCCTGTGTCCACACTGTATCTCTAAACTAAACTAAACTTTTAAATTCACTTGGAAAGTCAGAATGGGGAGGATTCACAGCCATTCCATTGGCCACCAAGAAGCTGTAATATGAGGCATCTTTGGCAGAGGAATCCTAATGAACATTCCACACAAGAATATATAACCAGAAATTCCCTCTAGATTTTGCCCTTTTCAACATAGGCTGTGCCTTCTAGTCGTTGGCAATTCCACCCTTTGAAAAAGGTTGTGATTGTCCACTCTATCGATGAACGTTTAATATCAGAACAAGGCTTAAGTATCCACTGAGTACATTGAATATCATGGCATTGAAACAGGTCCTGTGCAGAGATGCCAACCTATCAGAGCACAAATCAGTATCATAAGGCTAAAAATCCTAATTTAGACAAAATCAGTAATTTTTTTGCGCGAAGCAATTTTTTTTCTGCATGATGGCAAGCGCGGCTCACAGGCATAGCATAATGTTAACATTAACTCCTGTATGTTCATTAGTTGGTATTACATAAACATGTATAACCACCATTGAAAATGCTCTATTGAAAGCACTGGATGAACGAGTTCATTATCAATATGTCCGTGATTGTTTTACACACACACTCACACATATATACGCTGCACACACACACAGACACACAGACCACTCCACACACAGACACACAGACACACTCACACACACACACACTTTACACAATGTTAACGATCCTGCACCACACAGACACACTCACACACACAGCCACACACCTCCAGTGATGGAAAGGGTTTAGGAACTAAGGGTACTCTGTCCGTGAAGCTGAGGTTTCTGTCTCTGTCTGTGTCTGCAGCCATCTCTGCTTTAGAATGAGGGAAGCAGGTTGATTGATCCCCCTAGGAGACTGTCTGATTGGGCCAAGTGAAGCGCATTATGTGATGGACAACTTGGCTGATCCCGATTTCATCAATTTTAAAGCTCATTGGACGCAAGTCCCCCCTTAACCTTGATTGCGCCACCAAAGGGCGCGAAAAATAAAAATAGGAAAAACTATTCAACCTTTCGATTTAAATCGGAAGAATAGTTGCCTGGAATCCCTGGCAAAGATACTAGTAAATCTCGCTCTAGTATCTTTGATTGCATTCCTTCCTATTGAAGAAGAACCCTAGGCCCGAAAAATTGTAATCCATTCCCTCCAGAATTGGCTCCTACCAGCACTCTGTGTTTTTTTATTCCCTAACTCTTGAAATTTAAGTTAGACATACAGCTGGAGTAACTCAACGGGACAGGCAGCGCTTTCTTTAGACTGAACTGAACTATCTTGGTGAGAGTACTTGTGATTACCTTCAGAAGGATCTCGACCAGAAAAGTTATCCACTCCTAGATCCCTCTGTTCCACCCCAGCCCCCCCACCCCCCTTATAATTTCCGTACTTTTTCTACTGCCACCCATTTGATGTCATCCTGCACCCTGCTGCTGGTCCCGGCCCGCGCCGATCTTTGTGTGTGTGTCGGAGTCTGAGCGGAGAAGCACCAAGATGAGTGAATGCATGGACAGACGGACGAAAGCAACTCATCGTAGAGCGCAATAGGTGACACTTTGGGCAGAGACCCTTCTTCAGACTGACAATCAAGGGAAAGGGAAACCATATCTTCCATTTGTTTGTCCTTAGTGCCATCTATACTATTGTTCCTCTTTCCCCTGACGTCTGAAGAAGGGTCTCAATCCGAAATGTCATCTATGATCGTTCCTTTCGCCCGTCTGTCCGATTGTTCATTGGATTAAGTAGCGCAGGATAAAGCTGGGAATTCATGCACAGGATGGAAACTGGAAACTGGAACGTAGGAGAACGTCGTCCCTCTGCGTACCCCCCCCATTTCCATCACTGGCACTCACACACTCACACACACACACACTCACTCACACACTCCCAAACACACACAAGTATTGCCTAAAATCCGGGATTTACGATGTGAAAATCACCGCCCTAATCCAATTTCCCTAGTCCGCTTCAAAATTCACGGTTTGTCAAACATGACCGTACCAGTTGGCATCTCTGCCTGTGGCCTACTATCAAGTCTTATCTGCTAATCCTATTTACCAACACACTGACGTCAAATAACTAGGTCTTTGCAATTGCTAGGTTTATTCTTTGAGTTCTTCATCAACCGAGCAGTCCGTTTACAGCTTTCTCCTCAAATCCCTCAATAACTTTTTCTCCTTAAACCCATGACCTCTGATCCCTCTGCTTTCACTCACTGCTAGGTTAAAGAATATTGACAATATATTTTACATTTTTGAGATTGAAAGCTTTTCATAAACTGCTTCAGACAACGTCCATGTCATTTTAAACATTGTGGCCAGATAATAATGAACATAAAGTAAACTCAATTGTACCTTATTACTATCCCAGGACATGCTTTGAAAATACTGGGATAGTAATATTGGGAGCTCCACCGTGGGTGCCACCCAGACTCCACATGCAGCAACTGATTCGGGTTTCCAGTCCAACTACTAATGAAGTAGTTTGAGGGAGGATGCTTATGCAATAGGTCACTGAAGCACAACACCCCTCTGTGCAGTGGTCACTTAGGAGAGCAGCAATCATGCTAATCTATCCAAACCTTTATCAGCAGTAATGTGGACCTGTAGGGCTGTATGTTTTCAGACTTGTCAGTGCCTTCCATGACTTGCTACCAACAAAACTTGTGCTTTCAGTCACAAGGTTTGCTGGCATCAACAAATGGAACTGATCGCGATAATTTACAGCCAATTGCATCTTTACTGCTATTCCTAAATTAATCCAACTAACCTGCACCTAAATTTATTTAAAACACATCTAATATTTTCTTAAAACTACATCGCTGTTGCAACAACCGAACAAAGAAATTTGCCTCACTTTTGCACACTCACAGATGATAACATTCAATTGAACACCCTTGATCACCATCTAGTCAATATGTAAAAAGTCCCTTCTTGCTTCACTCCATTAAATTCCTTCATAATTTTACAAAACATGGATCAGAATTCATTCAAGTTGTTCTTCACTTCTCTACTCCAAAGGAAGCAATCTTTAGAAACCATGTCTCATCTCGAAAAAATAGTATCTCCTCCCTAGTATTACCTTAGCGAATACACACCATGGGTAGATGTCGAATGACTATACCCCTTGACCGGGTAGACTAGATTTAGGGCATGGTCTAAGGAAAAGAGGTTAGGCCTTCAGGGGCGGTACGGTGGCACAGCGGTAGAGTTTCTGCCTTACAGCACCACAGACCCGGGTTTGATACTGACTATGGTTACTTGTCTGCATGGAGTTTGTATGTTCCCCCCCGTGACCTGCGTGGGCTGTTTCAGAGATCGCCGGTTTCCTCCCACACGCCAAAGACGTACAGGTATGTAGGTTAATTGGCATTGTATAAATATAAACTGTCCCATCATATCTACATACAGTAGGATAGTGTTAATGTTCACGGATCGCTGGTCGGTGCGGACTCGGTGGGCCGAGGGGCCTGTTTCTCTGTATCTCTGAACTAAACTAAACTTTAGAACCAAGATGAGAGATTTCTTCACCCAGGTTTCTCTGAAATTCTTTAACCCAGGTTCTCTGTTGTTGAATATATTGGAGACCAAAACTCAACAGATATTTGGAATCAAGGGATATTAAGAGGAGGGTTACACAAAATGCTGGAGAAACTCAGCGGGTGCAGCAGCATCTAAGGAGCGAAGGAGATAGGCGACGTTTCGGGTCGAGACCCAGAGGCTTGGGGGTTGCAATTCGGTAAGATAATGAGCATCGATCTCATGATGACCACCGGGTGGCGCCAGCAACGGCTGCCTCTTTCTGCTTTGTTGTTTTTTAGTATGTGTTAAATGTATGTTTTTAGTGTTCTTCAGCTTGTTTTATGTGGGGGGGAGTGGATTGGGGGAAACTTTTTCTAATCTGTTAATGGAGATTCGGGTACTGCAGCCTAACATCGAGGAGTTGGCGGCCTTTGCTGGAGACCGACCGGAATCTCCACCGCAGGTGCTTGCAGACTTAATATCGTGGAGCCCGCGATCCCTTTGCCAGGGGTCGACCTCTGAGCTCTACCGCGGGTGCCCGCAGAATTTAACATCGTGGAGCCCGCGGTCTCTGGTCAGAGACCGACTTCTGGAACTCCAAGCCGCAGGAGCTTCGATCTCCCCGACACGGGAGCTTTGATCGCCCTGACGCAAGAGATTCAACCGCTGGCTGCGGAAGATTCGATCGCCCGACGGATGGTTCGACTGCCCGATGACCGCGGGAGAAGAATGGGGGAAGAAGATTGGACTTTATTGCCTTCCATCGCAGTGAGGAATGTGGGATGTCCGCTGTGGTGGATGTTTATGTTAACTTTTATGTAGTTGTGTGTCTTGAAACCGTTGAAACCTTTGACACATCAGGATGGGGTCGGAGACAGGAAGGTTACATGGCCAGCTTCTGGTCTCGTTTATAAAAAATCATTCCACGTAAACACCCAAATTGTAAAAGTTTTAGCAAAAAAAAAGAAATTTAACAGCTGATCGATTTAAAGTTGCAACTGAGATTTAAAGTTAATAAATAAAAGATGAAAGCGTAACAAACAGTTATTACAAATAGCCTTCTGAAATATGATCTTCCAGCATAATACTTTAGATTAACATTTAGACTGGAATGGTCAAAGATGACATTTATATGGGCCTTTTCAGCGCTGTGAAAATGAGCAGAGTGCAACCGAATCCAAACTTTAATTTCTAGGAATTCTTAATAATGAACACCATACCTCTCAAAAGCCATGTTCGTCGCTTTCACCCGACTTAGCTCTTCCTGCACTAACTGCTTAGCACGTATTTCTGCTTCAAGCGCTGACTGTAACTCTAATCTAGCCGACATATCCAACTTTGCACTGCGTCTCACTTTCCACAGAGGATCCTGGAGAAGCAAACAAGAAGACGTAAAGAATTAACAAAGACCAGTTAACGCAATAATATTCATCAAGGGTAGTTGCTGATTGCTAACATACAGGGGCTGAGTTAACATTTGGTCACATTGAATGGCGGTGCTGGTTCCAAGGGCTGAATGGCCGACTCCTGCACCTATTGCCTATTGTAAAATTCAGCGTTAATTTATTTTTCATATGTCAATACTGATGCTAATTTTGTTTCCAATGTCATAAGGCCTTCAGTGATAGGAGCAGAATTAGGCCATTTGGCCCATCAAGTCTACTCCGCCATACAATCATGGCTGATCTATCTCTCCCTCCAAACCCCATTTCTCTTGCCTTTTCCCCATAACTTCCGTCACCCATATTAATCAAGAATTTATCTATACCTACCTTAAAAATAGTCAATGAATATCCAATGTCTCAAGATTCATTAAGTTAAGGCTGCATCAATGCTCATTTTTCTAAATTCAATAACAGGAAAAACTAAATGCACAACAAATTCCTAAAAGGGTCATGTGTGGGAAGGAACTGCAGATGCTGGTTTAAACTGAAGATAGACACAAAAAGATGGTGTAACTCAGCGGGTCAGACAACATTTTGGGAGAAAAGGAATAGGTGACGTTTCTGGTCGAGACGGGGTCATTGTCGGCAAGGCATTCCAACAGTTTAATGTCAATACAGTTTTCATATCCATAGCAGGAGCTCGGGACGGTACTTTGGGAACAGTTCTTATTGGGAATGGTCGCATCTAAGATGTGGGAGTCATTTAAAGGCCAGTTGATCAAAGGTCAGAGCTCGCAAGCTCCAGTGAAGTGGGCGGATAAAGATAGCAAGGTAGGGATGGCTATAAAGGTTGTAAATCAGGTCAAAAAAGAAAAAGGTAGTGCATGTAAGGTTTAAGAGTACGGAATCAGACAAGGCTTTGAGGAATATACAGCAAGGAGGAATCGTGGGTGATTGGTGGGGCCAAAAAATGGCTTTGTATGCGAGTTGTATTAAAGAAAATCTTTTGGCTTTTTACAGCTACATTAAAAGCAAGACAGCAACTAGGGAGAAGTTAGCAAGGAATGTGTGCTTGGAGTCTGGGGATATAGGCAAGGTACTAAATGGGTTATTCACCTTCTCCTTGGTGAAAACAGATGCAATGCGATCAATGTAGACAATACTAAATGCATGGGCAGATGTGTTTCAGAAGGAGATATTGGGGCTCTTTTAGAGAATTAAGGTGGATAAATCCCCAGCGCCTGAGTCCCAGGATCTATCTTAGGTTATCAAGAGAGACAAAAGACGAGTATTGACAAAGATCTTTGCGTCTTCTCTAGCCATGGGTGAGATTCTAGAGGGGGTTATATCTAGAACCTCATATCAGTGGCAAACTAAGAGGGAAACTATTGGAATGGATTCTTCGAGATAGGATTTGGAAGAGAATGGCATGGCTTTGTACACAGCAGGTCATGTCTTACTAACTTCATTGAGTATTTTTGAGATGGTGATGAAGGTGATTGCGGTGGGTAGGGTGATGGGTGTTGTCTACATGGATTTTAATAAATCGTTTGCTGAAGTCCTCCTTGGTAGATTAACCCAGAAATTTAAAATGGAGAGTATAAACAGTGACTTGGCCAAATGGATTCAGAAGTGGCTTACTTTTCGAAGACAGAGGGTGGTGGCGGGAAGACAATATTTAGGTTGGAGGTCGATGCCCAGTGGAGTTCCACAGGATTAGACACAAAAAGCTGGAGTAACTCAGCGGGTCAGACAGCATCTCTGGTGAAAAGGAATTAGGCGACGTTTCAGGTAGAGACCCTTCTTCAGACCACAGGGGGCTGTGCTGGGACCTCTGTTGTTTGTGATATATATTAATGACTTGAACAAAAACTTAGATGAATTGGCTTGTAAATTTGCAGATGACACCAAGACTGCTGGTAGACAGAAATGCTGGAGAAACTCAGCGGGTGAGGCAGCATCTATGGAGATGGGCAACATTTTGGGTCGAGACCCTTCTTCAGACTGATGTGAGGGTGGGGGGGGGGGGGGGGGGCGGGAAGAAGAAAGGAAGAGGCAGAGACAGTGGGCTGAGGGAGTGTTGAGAAGGGGAGGATAAAGCAGGGACTACCTGAAATCAGAGAAGTCAATGTTCATACTGCTGGGGTGCAAACTGCCCAAGCAAAATATGAGGTGCTGCTCCTCCAATTTGCGGTGGGCCTCACTCTGGCCATAGAGGAGGCCCAGGACAGAAAGGTCGGATTTGGAATGGGAGGGGAAGTTGATGTGCTGAGCCACCGGGAGATCAGGTTGGTCATTACGAACCGAGCGGAGGTGTTGGGCGAAGCGATCGCCAAGCCTACGCTTGGTCTCACCGATGTAGAGCAGCTGACATCTAGAGCAGCGGATGCAATAGATGAGGTTGGAGGAGGTGCAGGTGAACCTCTGCCTCACCTGGAAAGACTGCTTGGATCCTTGAATGGAGTCAAGGGGGGAGGTAAAGCGACAAGTGTAACATTTCTTGCGGTTGTAAGGGAAAGTGCCTGGAGAGGGGGTGGTTCGGGTGGGAAGGGACGAATTGACCAGGTAGCTACGGAGGGAGCGGTCTCTGCGGCAAGCAAACAGAGGAAGAGATGGGAAGATGTGGCAAGTGGTGGGATCCTGTTGGAGGTGGTGAAAATGTCAGGATTATTTATTGTATGTGACGGTTGGTAGGGTGGAAAGTGAGGACAAGGGGGACTCTGCCTTTGTTACGAATGGGGGGGATGGGGAGTGAGAGAAGAGTTACGGGGTATCAAAGAGACCCTGGTGAGAGCCTCATCTATAGTAGAAGAGGGGAACCCCTGTTCCCTGAAGAATGAGGACAGCGTTCTGGACCTCAGACTGGGGCAGAGGTTCACCTTCCAACAGGACAACGACCCTAAGCACAGCCAAGACAACGCAGGAGTGGCTTTGTGACAAGTCTGTGAATGTCCTTGAGTGGCCCAGCCAGATCCCGGACTTGAACCCGATCGAATATCTATGGAGGGACCTCAAAATAGCTGTGCATTGACACTCCCCAATCCAATCTGACAGAGCTTGAGAGGATCTGCAGAGAAGAATGGGAGAAATTACTCAAATACAGGTGCGCCAAGCTTGTAGCGTCATACCCAAGAAGACGTGAGGCTGTAATCGCTGCTAAAGGTGCCTCAACAAAGTATTGGATAAAGGGTCTGAATACTTATGTAAATGTGATATTTCAGTTATTTCTTTTTAATTACTTTGCAAAAAAAATTCTAAACACCTGTTTACACTTTTTTATTATGGAGCATTGTGTGTAGATTGATGATTAAGAAAAAATTAATCCATAAGGCTGTAACGTTACAAAATGTGGAAAAAGTGAAGCGGTGTGAATACTTTCTGAATGCACTGTCCATAACTCCCTGAAGATGACAACACAAGTGGATAGAGTGGTCAAGTACATGGTAAGCATGACTTCACTGGTCAGGGCATTGAGACAGGAGATCATGATGCAGCTTTATAGGACTTTGGTTAGACTGAATGTGGGGTATTAGGTGTAGTTCTGGTCACCCCATTACAGGAAGATTGTGGAGATTTTGGAAAGGATTCAGAAAAGGTTTACTAGAATGATGTCTGGATTAGGTATTACAGGGAGAGACTAGAGCGACTTAGATTGTTTTCTCTGGAATTTCAGAGATTGAGGAGAGATCTGCTTGAAGTATATAAAATGATGAGAGGCATAGATATGGTAAACAGTCAGAACCTTTTGCCCAGGATGGAAATATCAAAGACTAGAGGGCATAGCTTTAAGGCAAGAGAGGCAAAGTTTAAAGGAGATGTGCACAACAAGTTTATTTATACAAAATGTGGTGCCTGCATGGAATGTGCTGCCTGAATGGCATTTAAAAGGCTTTTGGGTAGGCACATGGATATGCAGTGAATGGAAGTATATGGATTAGGTGCAGGCAGTTCAGAGATGGTCTTGGCATCATGTTCAGCACAGACCTTGTGGGCCGAAGGGCCTGTTCCTGTGCTGTACTATTCTATGTTTTATATTCCAGACTTTTGTTTGTTACTCTATTATCAAAAATGTGGAGGCAAAATATTCATAACATTTTTCTTTGGTTGAAGATAGTTTACCATTAATCCACATGAAGAACAGACTATAATACAGTTTTCTGTTTAAATATTTTATGTGCATGACTAGAAATTCTAATGTTACATTTACGAGTTAGAGGCTGAGAGCAATATTTCACTATTTTGTATAGTTGCTGATGATGTAGATATACAGATGGATCTTGACAAAATGTTACTCATTGTGGAAAAGTACAGGCTTTATGCTTCATGCATGAAATTATTCATCACTAAATTGTGTTTTAGCATGCTTTCTAAAGAGCAAGATTTTTAGAAGGCTATAATTTTATATTTTTTCAACAAATTATTTCCTTTGGTTTGAAGAAAGACTACCATTCTTCAATAAATCAAAATTGTTTAAAAAATGATCAGGACCTCACACAGAAAATGACTATTATAAATCATACCAGTGTTCTTGAACCAAGGCTAGAATTGCGGAGGGATTCAAGTTCTTCTGTCATCTTAGAGGCCAGGGCTTGCAGATATCCTCTTGCATCTTTCTCATCACTCACCCTAAAAGTATACAGCACAAGTAGATTGAAGGCTCTACAATTGTGGGTTAGTTACATGCATGATCTCTACTCTGATTCCAATCTTTACACAATAATGAGGAGGTAAAGACATGTGAAAACGCACATCACCAGATTCGGGGGCAGTTTCTTCCCAGCTGTTATCTGGCAACTGAACTATCCTACCACAACCAGAGAGCAATGCTGAACTATTATCTATCTCTTTGATGACCCTTGGGCTATCTTTGATTGGACTTTGCTGGCTTTACCTAACCCTTATCGTACACTGTGAATGGCTCAATTGTAATCATGTATTGTCTTTCTGCTGACTTGTTAGCATGCAACAAAAGGTTTTCAGTGTACCTCAGTACACGTGACAATAAACTAAACTGAGCCAACAAGAAGCTCTTTGTTGAAGAGCCCCTTATTCAAAGATCTATTTTTCTCACATTGATTGGCATGACATCACGTGGCATGGACAAATCCCACCCTTTAAGGAATACAATCAGTGAAGTGTCAGAACCTTCAACCACATCACTGCCCTTTGAATGAAGGTGGTGACTTCAAACTGGAGCCCATGACATCGTTCAAATGCAGGGGAATGAAGAACATGAAGAACAAAAGGTTTTCACTGTACCTTGGTACACGTGACAATAAACTAAACTGAACTAATGTTTATTCAGAAAGACTGCTACCTACCATTGTATAATTTCTGCAATCTGAGCTTCCCAGTGAGCCACAGACTCTTTTCTGGCTGCAAGATCCTGCAATTCATCTTCAAGCCGCCTGTTTTGGGCTGTGAGCTTGTCCACAAATGTGCACATCTGAAAATCAAAAATATATTTTAGAAAATAGGACAAACAGAAATATGTACGAGTGGACTGTCTGCAAATATTCTACATGTCGAACCATAATACTATCTGATTCCAAAAAAAGTCTCAATGTCACAAGGGCTTAATAAATGTAATTCGATAATAGGATCATTAAATATAATTCCACAAGTTTGTGACAGCTCAGGAAAAACATGTATATTCCATAAGAGTTCAAGTTTCCATCCAATGTCCATGTATGAATACTTCCCCCAAAAAATATTGAGCAACCACAACAAGCCAAAACCAAGAGAAACTTTCCAATAGCAAACCCAGGTGGCATTGTAAATAAGCTGTGAGGAGCCAGAGTTCTGGGCCATCAATGTAAAGACAGACTTAAATTTCAGCATGTGTCGGAAGGAACTGCAGATGCTGGTTTAAACCGAAGAGAGACACAAAACGTTGGGGTAATTCAGCGGGGGTCAGACAGCATCCCCGAGGAAAAGGAATAGGCGACGTTTTGGGTTGAGACCTTTCTTCAGACCCGAAATGTCATCTATTCCTTTTCTCCAGAGATGCTGTCTGACCCACTGAGTCGCTGCAGCTTTTTGTGACTATCTTCAAATGTCAGCATGGCAGCTTTAAATAATTAAAGAACTGGATTTTTTTTAAAAAGGTTCACCAACAATAACCAAATATTGTTTCAATGTCCTTCCAAGAAATAAACTGACCCTTATACAGTCTCGCTTCATGAGAATGTTTGACATACCAATATAGTTAAATCCATTCTCAGGCGCAGTTAGGAATGGACAAGTGCCAAAAACAAATAATATTAAAAATTATCAATTGTTCTGGAACCAAGGTCAGCTGACTTGTTATCCGATTTATCAGGAGGAAGTTAATGAAAGTGAAACATTTTTAAAAATCTGTATTTTTCAAGCCTATGTAAACATTTCCGTTAAATATCCCAGAATAGCAGATTCTGACCACCCTACTGCATGAATTAACGTATTTTTAAATAGAATTTATCAAACTATTTATATGTCCAGCACAAATTACGTGCACAACTTACGTGAAACATGGTCTCAATGTTTTGGGAGTCCAGAACCATGGATACCGTTTAAGAATAAGGGGTAGGCCATTAGAACTGAGATGAGTAAAAACCTTTTCACAGAGAGATGTGAATTTGTGATATTCTCTGCCTCAGAAAGCAGTGGATGCATTCAAAAGAGAGTTAGATAGAGCTCGTAGGGCTAGCGGAATCAAGGGGTATGGGGAGAAGGCAGGAACGAGGTACTGATTGTGAATGATCGGCCATGATCACATTGAATGGCGGTGCTGGCTCGAAGGGTCGAATGGCCTACTCTTGCACCTATTGTCCACAAATCTATGTTTATATATAATCGGGTTAATATTTGCCATGTTGCAAACAGAATATAAAAAGCTGAATAATCCTATCTTCTGTATGCAAAAAAGTAACAATGATAAAAGAAGCAGGCCATTGTTAGCTGTTTGCTAGGTGAGAACGAGAACCTGGTGCAACTTGGCTGGGGGAGGGATGGAGAGGGAATGCAGGGGTTACTTGAATTAGAGAAATCAATTTTCATACTACTGGCAAAATACGAAATGAAATAATTCTTGACCCAAACGTAACCCATACCTTCTCTCCAGAGATGCTGCCTGTCCCGCTGAGTTACTCCAGCATTTTGTGTCCCTTTGGTTTAAACCAGCATCTGCAGTTCTTTCCTACACAGCATCTGATTGATTCCTCACAGTAACCTTTTCTCTTACAGAGCTAAAACTCCCCACAAATACCCAGATGCTATTGACAAGCAGTGTAAAAAAAAAGCTTTGGAGATGAAGAGGGTACACAAAAGGCTGGAGTGCAGCAGCATCAGCGGGTGCAGCAGCATCTAAGGAGCGAAGGAGATAGGCGACGTTTCGGGTCGAGACCCTTCTTCAGACTGGAGATGAAGATGTTTTTTGACAGACTTATTTCAAGACATTTAATTTGTGGATCCCCATCCAAAAATTAACATCTCCCCAAAGAGGTCCATGCAGCTTACACACGACACGGTTGCAATCATGTGAAGTAGTCTTTTCATTGACTGGAGAGCATGTAACAGAATGTTTCTCATTGATACCTCAGTACATGTGACAGTAAAACACAACAAAAATAATATGCGTTTTTCTCAATAGACTTTAAAATGTTAGAATTGAAGATGACAATAATATTGGAAGGAATGCTATTGGCGAATTGTTGACTTACTCGATCATTCTCAGTTGAAAATTTCTTATTCTCTTCGATAAGCATATTTCGTTCACATTCATATTTCTTCTTCAGTTCACTCAGTGTTTCCTCGATCTCATTCTGCCTATACACAAGAAACTTATTTACCACTTTTTTCCCCCAAATCGCGTCATAAAGCACCATCCTCCCACCAACTGGAGTGCAGTCCATCTACCACATTGAAGACACTTGGACTACCTTTAATCAGACTTTGTTTTGCACTAAACATTATTCCCTTTATCCTGCATCTGTAAACTATGGATGGCTTGATTTATTAAAAGTTCAGAGATACAGTGCGGAAGCAGGCCCTTTGGCCCTTTGGCCCATTGATTCCGCACCCATCAGTGATACTTACACTACACACACTAGGGACAATTTACCAAGCCAATTAACCTACAAACCAATCTTTGGAGTGTGGAATGAAACCAAAGATCTCGGAGAAAGCCCACGTGATTGCGGGGAGAACGTACACAACTCTGTATGGACAAGCACCCTTAGTCGGGATCGAACTCGGGTCGCTGGCACTGGGTCGATTATAATTATATATAGTTTTCACGCTGACTGGATAGCACGCAACAAAAGTTTTTCACATTACAATAATAAAGTACGGTAATTTTATTTGATCAGTTATATATTTGTGTGTGTTTCTTTTCTGATGTAACATGTCAGTCAATATAAAGGTCCATGAAAGGAGACTGCACCTCAAAATATCTTTGCTGGGTTTTTGACAAGGCAGTCGCATACAAAAAACGTATAAATTGTTATGCATCTCTTTGTAGCAATAACTATTGCAATAAAAACAGATAAACTTATAATTAGCAGAAAACATGCTATTCTTAGCTAGTTATTAAAGTAACAGTATTTCATATTAGTTATTTTGTCTTCTCGCTACGGTCTCTCCAATTACACAAAGAGTGAGATTGACTTTCTCTTGCTTGTTATAGAAATATCTATTCTGTTCTCTTATGTATACTGATCTTGGAGATTGGGAGCATATCAATATGGGCATGCGTTATAATGTTCTGTGAACGCTAACCGTATTAGGTTAGTGGCTTCCAGATGTGCACTTTTTCTTATTCACTATAAAACTAATTCTCACATTGCAAACAGTTTTGGAATAATCCACGTGTATGAAGCAAGCAGCAAAGGTGTTGTTCTTATAATGAAGTGCCTATCTTTGGATGTTTACCTGTCTCGCTTGGCCTTCTCCAATTTGTCCCGTAGTATCATGACGTCTTTTTGCAGGGCTAAATGTTGCGCATCGGAATCATGGACCTCTTTCTTAAGGTTCTTAATCTCCGTGCTGTGAGCAGCTTCACACCGCATCAGTTCCTCTTCGTAGAAAACCAGTTTCTTTTCTAGTTCTGCTTTTACCTTGGAGAGCTCTTGCTGATGTTGTAAACTGGATCCCGTGGCCCGACCTCCTTGCTTCAGCTAAGCGGGAAGAAAAAAATAAAAATTGTTGAGCCTACCTTTACCATACAATAATCCTTTCTGATAGACATGCCCTCAGTTTAAGATATCTGAAAGGATATCAAGGATCCTCAGTACTTTTCTCATTTATGCATTAACATATAAAAGCTAAATAAATCAGATTAATTATTAAACCTTGCTTTATTTACGGTCAGACCATCACACAAACCAACCTCCCTTCTATTGACTCCATTTTTGTCTCACGCTGCCTTGGCAAGGCCAGCAGCATCATCAAGGACGAGTTGCACCCTGGCCACTCCCTCTTCATCCCTCTCCTATCAGGCAAAAGGTACAGAAGTGTGAAAACGCACACCTCCAGATTCAGGGACAGTTTCACTCCTGCTGTTATCAGGCAACTGAATCATCCTATCACAAACAGAGAGCAGTGGTGAACTACCAGCTACTTCTTTGGAGATCCCCTGGGACTAACCTTGTGCGGACTTTGCTGGCTTTACCTTGCACTAAACGTTATTCCCTTATCATGGATCTGTACACTGTAAATGGCTCGATTGTAATCATGTATTTTCTTTCTGCTGATTGGATAGTATGCAACAAAAGCTTTTTACTGTACCTCAGTATGCGTGACAATAAACTAAACTGTAATTTTTGTTTGGGGGTTGTTTTGTTAATTATTTTAATCTAACATTTTACTTAAGAATGTGATAATTTACTTCCATAGGGCTTTGACAATGTTTCATTGTAGCCTCACCTTTAATGCTTCCACTTCACTTTCCAGTTGTTTGGAATAAGCCTCGCTGTGTTCACGAAGCTTCCGTTCCTTTGATGCTTCAGCAATCGATTCTTCCAACTGAGCTTCCAGCTAGGGAGAAGAAAGGCTCAATGCAAACCCAAACAGGCAACAAATGCCCCATTTTCCACAACAAAACGGAAGCATTTACATTTACATTATGATTGATTCACAACAACATTCTTAGCTTAAACTCAATCAATAAATGGCGAATGGCCCTGGATATTTAGAAAATCCTCTTAGAAATTGTCAGTTAATAGATGTCAGACAACGGGTGTCAGGGGTTATGGGGAGAAGGCAGGAGAATGGAGATAGAAGGGAGAGATAGATCAGCCATGATTGAATGGTGGAGTAGACTTGATGGGCCAAATGGCCTAATTCTGCTCCTACCATCCATAACCTTATGAGCAAGACCGAATAATTGTGAAATGATATTGGAAATGATATGGAAAACAACTATTATCTTAAGACATGCAAATGGATTTGAATGGTAAATGAGCTAAAAAGAGTGGCTGCAATGATGTGAGGGCATGATTTATCCCTGCGGTCCGATCACTAGGTTACAGAGTGCATCACAAGGATTTATATTTCCCAAATGACAAAGCTACATCAATAGCTTAGTGAGTTAAATGCTGCCTAACGCAATTACCATGAAATAGAGTTCCATTTAAAGGAAAGAATAATCACTTCAATGAGTGGTAAAAATCAGAGGGTTACAGCACAGAATGAAGAATAATGTTTTAAGAGAGGTGATTATAGCAAAGCAATAAAAAGCCAAGTGAGTCAATAGAATATGACGCACCAATTTGAATTAAAAAATGCCTAAAGTCGATAGATTTTAACAGGACAGTGACAGCTGGACTTGGGAAAGGTGAAGAACACAATGAGTCTCTGTACCACATCCTGTAGGAAGTGGATGAGGAGAGAATAAGTCAAAGCTGTGCTAATAAATGTCTGTGGGTCCAGAACAGATGGAGAACTGAATCTAAAAATAGCACAGGAGCAGAAAGAGAAAAGTAATGACTAACTTGTAATGGCTAGAAAATGGATGCTACTTTGAAAATGCTGAACCACTTTGTAGGATACATCAATGATTGGACTTAAATGAAAGAGCAAAGGTTAAGAAGTCTGAAGATGATATGAAAATCAATGGCACGTTGGATACGTGGAAGTAAGTTATAGACAGTAGAAAATTATCATAAGACTAGGTACGCTGGAAGAAAGTGGCATTGGAAATTCAATACAGAGAAGTGTGATGTTGAGCATTTGGGAAGGAGAATAAATAACATGAGTACTACAAGGGAAGACATTTCAGGGACAGAAATAGGGATGGTCTTGAGAGGACTATTTGGTTAGAGTTGCACGTTAATAAAGAAAATTATCAGGCAACTAAGAGAATTGACCAGAGGGTGGCACAGTGGTGCATCGGTACAGTTGCAGCACCAGAGACCCCGGTTCGAACCTGGTTATGGGTGCTGACTGTATGGAGTTTACACGTTCTCCCCGTGACCTGCGTGGGTTTTCTCTGGGATCTCTGGTTTCAGCCACACTCCAAAGACGTGCAGGTTTGTAGGTTAATTGGCTCGGTACATTTGTAAATTGTCCCTAGTGCGTGTAGGATAGTGTTAAGTGTGCGGGGATCGCTGGTTGGCGTAGACTCAGTGGGCTGAAGGGCCTATTTCCATGCTGTATCTCTAAACTAAACTCAATTTCTGATTGGTGAGCGGACGATAGCAACCGGATATCAGATTAGTTTATTGTCAAATACACCCAAGATGCAAAGAAAATTTCTTGTTCACACGAAGCTCATAGAGTAAACGATAGATACAACAATAAATGCAAAACAGCAAAATGGTTTACAAAATGTCGCGAGAGATGACAAATGCGAGATTTTGGTTACAAGGTTAGATTGAAGAGGCTGAAATAAATCTTATTGAAACATAGGGGTTAATAGAAGATGAGTTGGAAACATTCAAAATTTGATTTGGCAGACAATGAAAAACTGTTCTTATTAGTGGATTGGTCACAAGCAAGGAGATCACGTATTTAAAGCAAGAGCAAAAGGCATGGATCATTTGAGGAAAAACTGTGTAAATGTAGAAATGGGTAAAGATCTGGAGCTTTGTACGTACAAAGTAGTAGAAGCTGGGATGATCAATTATTTTAAAAAGGAATTGGAAAAGCATCTGGGAAATAAAATTCAGAGAGCTATGGAGATAAAAGGTACAGAATTCATGAGATTGCTTGGCAAATGGCAGGCAAGGACCTGTTAGGCCAACTGGATTCCCCTTGTGCAATAATGATCCTCAACTCTTATGACTGTGTACACAATGGGCAGCAATGTACAAAGTCGTAACTGGAAAACAATTTATAAAATGCATAAGTTACGAGTAGAATTAGACCATTCGTCCCTTCGAGTCCACTCCGCCATTCAATCATGGCTGATCTCTGCCTCCTAATCCCATTTTCCTGCCTTCTCCCCATAACCTTAGACTCTCGTTCTAATCAAGAATTTGTCCATCTATGCCTTAAAAATATCCACTGACTTGGCCTTCACAGCCCTCTGTAGCAATGAGTTCCACAGATTAATTACCCTCTGACTAAAGAAGTTCCTTCTCACCTCCTTTCTAAAAGAGTGCCCTTTAATTCTGAGGCTATGACCTCTGGTCCTAGACTCTCCCACTTGTGGAAACATCCTTTCCACATCCAATCTATCTATGTCTTTCATTGTTCTGTAAGTTTCAATGAGGTTCCTCCTCAATCTTCTAAACTACAGTAAGTAGAGGCCCAGCTTAATAGCTAGAAACACTCAAATAATGAATTTTAAAGTATTGCCAGTCTAAATCCATGGCTGTCAGTTCCCTTTGAAATTCATCGGGTCCAGGATGCAGCTGATATAAGGATCTTTGATCTTTGATCTTAAATGTTCTTTTCTGTTTTTCTTTGCAACCTAACTTCCATCATTATCTACATTTGACATAACGCTGGGAGGATCCAAGCAAAGAGGTGTCAGGTCTGGCAGTGGTCCCCTGACAGAATATGCCATCAGATCAGGACTCCTCAACCAGTCAATGTCCAGGACTTGAACATTTTACAGCACATGCATGTTGACTTACTTCAGTTTTAACAAAGGCTCTAGTCAGAATGACCAGCAAAGTTCAGTATGATCCAGCTCAATAAATGGGAGAAATCAGAGACTGCAGAGGAACAGAGGGAACTTGAGCTGAGAATAGAAGTTGGGAGGTAGATCGAACCCGGATCTCTGGCACTGCAAGCGCTGCAGGGCAGCATCTGCAGTTCTTTTTTAAACATAGAAGTTGGGAGGTCATGTTTCCATTGTACAAGACGTTTAGTTTTAGTTTAGAGATACAGCAAAGAAACAGGCCCTTCAGCCCACCTAGTCCGCTCCGACCAGCGATCCCAGTACATTAACAGTACCCTTCTACTGGGGACAATTTACACATCCACCAAGCCAATTAACCTACATACAGTGCCTTCCATTATGTTTGGGACAAAGACCCATCATTTATTTATTTGCCTCCGTACTCCACAATTTGAGATTTGAAATAGAAATAAATTACATGTGGGTAAAGTGCCTAGTCTTTCCTCCAATCCTTCCATCACCTTTGGAAACTTTTATTGCTGTTTATCAAAATGAGGACCAATGTTGTGCCAATGAAAGTTAAAAAAGCCATTATGAGACTGAGAAACAATAATAAAACTGTTAGAGACATCAGCCAAACCTTAGACATACCAAAATCAACTGTTTGGAACTGGACATGCTAGATGCAGGAAAGATGTTCCCAATGTTGGGCGAGTCCTGAACCAGGGGCCACAGTCTTAGAATAAAGGGCCACAGTCTTAGACATTTAGGACTGAGGTGAGAAACAACCCTTTCACCCAGAGAGTTGTGAATTTGTGGAATTCCCTGCCACAGAGGGCAGTGGAGGCCAAATCACTGGATTGATTTAAGAGAGAGTTAGATAGAGCTCTAGAGGCTGGTGGAATCAAGGGATAAGGTGAGAAGGCAGGCACGGGTTATTGATTGGGGACGATCAGCCATGATCACAATGAATGGCGGTGCTGGCTCGAAGGGCCGAATGGCCTCCTCCTGCACCTATTTCCTATGTTTCTATGATTAAGAAGAAAGAGAGCACTGGTGAGCTTACTAATCGCAAAGGGACTGGCAGGCCAAGGAAGACCTCCACAGCTGATGACAGAAGAATTCTCTCTATAATAAAGAAAAATCTCCAAACACCTGTCCGACAGATCAGAAACACTCTTCAGGAGTCAGGTGTGGATTTGTCAATATCCACTGTCTGCAGAAGAAGTCTTCTGCAGACAGTGGATATTGACAAATCCACACCTGAAATACAGAAACTACACTGCAAGGTGCAAACCACTGGTTAGCCGCAAAAATAGGATGGCTAGGTTACAGATTGCCAAGAAGTACTTAAAAGAGCAACCACAGTTCTGGAAAAAGGTCTTGTGGACAGATGAGACGAAGATTAACATATCAGAGTGATGGCAAGAGCAAAGTATGGAGGAGAGAGGAACTGCCCAAGATCCAAAGCGTACCACCTCATCTGTGAAACACGGTGGTGGGGGTGTTATGGTCTGGGCCTTTATGGCTGCTGAAGGTACTGGCTCACTTATCTTCATTGATGATACAACTGCTGAGAGTAGTAGCATAATGAATTCTGCAATGTATAGATACATCCTATCTGCCCAAATTCAAACAATCCCCATGCCTCAAAACGCATTGGCCGGCAGTTCATTCTACAGCAAGACAATGATCCCAAACATACTGCTAAAGCAACAAAGCCAAAAAATGGTCAATTCTTGAGTGGCCAAGTCAATCACCCGATCTGAACCCAATTGAACATATATTTTATATGCTGAAGAGAAAACTGAAGGGGACAAGCCTCCAAAACAAGCATAAGCTAAAGATGGCTAAGAATAAAGAGAAGGCTATTTAAAACTGAGATGAGAAAAAAAGTTTTCACCTAGAGAGTTGCAAATTTGTGGAATTCTCTTCTACAGAAGGCAGTGGAGGCCAATTCACTGGATAAATTTAAAAGAGAGTTAGATGGAGCTCTAGGGGCTAGTGGAATCAAGGGATATGGGGAGAAGGCAGGCATGGGTTACTGATTGTGGATGATTAGCCATGATCACAATGAATGGCGGTGCTGGCTCGATGGGCCAAATGGCCACCTCTTGTACCCATTTTCTATGTTTCTAAGCGCTGTAAGGCAGTAATTCTACCGCTACGCCACTGTGTAGATGGGACATGTTGGTCGGTGTGGGCAAGTTGGTCCGAAGGGCCTGTTTCACTCTATAACAAGTCAGATGGCTGTTGGCTTAAGAAATGCAATAACCATTTGAATGTAAATCATTGCATGTGCACAATGATGAGAGTCAAGGTGCCTTGGATGAGGATTCCTAATCAGGCTGCAGTTTGAAATTTTTAAGCGCGATGTCTTATTACACAAATTTGCCTGATAAGCCTTTTAATTGTGACATTCCTGGTTACTCAGTTGGGGAGATCAGAGAAATCCTGTCGCTTTTTCATTTAGCTCATGGAATTCAAAGAGAGAAAAATACAAAGTAGAATGGCATCACACACAGATACAACATTGCCATGACTAATATACATCATGAAAAGGAACATTTTATGAGGAACTTACAATAAAAAAATGTACAACAAGACTGAATAAACAACTGAGGGGATATCTATACTTCTGTCCTTTCATTTTCCATTTTTCAAACTTCTCTTATACGATCATTTCATTGATTTTGCTGCACTGATTTACAGCTTCGGCAGCTAAAGATGAAGAAACTTACAGGCACACTCAAAAACTGATGGGAATAAGCTACTATTAAGGTTATTAAATAAAAAACGGTGCTTTATGGCTCTATAATGCAATCAATGTCACAATGCCAAATATTAGCAGTTAATATAGCTGTTATTCTCCTTCTGCTTCTTTTGTAACCAATTAACTAATTTAACTGTGAATCGAAAAGCACTGTTTACTCAAAAACAATTGAAAAATGCTTTTAGTAAATGCAAAGTTAATTTATGAAATGTCCAATTTTTTGTTCTACACATGGACCAAGATGATATTGCCTTGGTTAATTGTTTGATAGTTACATACCTCCTTTCGTCTCCTTTCAGCCTTGCGGACATCCTGGCGCATCATCTCGATCTTCTGCATGGCTATTTCTAACTCCTCTTCCTTGTCACGGAGCTGGCGGGACAACCTCTGCTTCTGAGAGCGCAGGTCTGCCAATCTCTCGTTGAGTTCAGAGAACTCTTGCATTGCAAGCTTTCTCTGCTGATGCGCATCCTTCAATTCCTTGGTTTGGGCTTTTTGTCTTTCAAGGGTTTCAACAAGTTGCTATGAAAATTATAAAGTATCTAGATCAATAGGCAAGACTGGAAAGAATGCTCATCGCTCAACATTGTGCAAACTGTTTGAAGAATGTATCCACTGCATTCGACAGTGCTGCAGAATTCCATTGTTTTTTTTAGTATGTTTTAAATGTATGTTTTAGTGCTCTTTAGCTTGTTTTATATGGGGGGTGGGGGGGGGGGGGGAAAACTTTTTAAAATCTCTTACCTCGACGAAGATGCAATTTTTTCCGTATCATATCACTGCGGCATAACGTCGAGGAGCTGGTGGCCTTTGCCGGAGACCGACTTCGGGAGCTCTAACCGCGGGAGCCTGTGGATTTACCACAGTGGACCTGGCGATCCCTGTCGGGGATTGACCTCGGAGCTATAACCGCGGGAGCCTGTGAACTTTAACATCGTGGAGCTCGAGGTCCCCGGTTATAGACCGACTTCGGGAGCTCCAAGACGAAGCTGGGGCATCGACCGCCGGCTGCGGGAGTTTCGACCGCCCCGACTGCGGATGGTTCAACTGCCCCGACCGCAGGAGAATAAGGAGTAAGAAGATTGGACTTTATTGCCTTCCATCACAGTGAGGAAGGTGGGAATCCGTTGTGGTGGATGTTTATGTTAATTTTTATGTAGTTGTATGTCTTGTGGCTTATTTTTTGTACGGCTGTATGGTAATTTGAGTTTCACTGTACCTTAATGGTACGTGTGGCAATAAAAGACCTCTGAACCTTAGAACCAAATGGGCAACATGTTGCCATATTAACTTTGATGTTCATGATCATTGTCATGGTGATGGAAAAATGGCGTCTGGAATAATATGTGCAGTTTAGTTACCTATCTAGCTCTAGTTAGTGACTGTCCTCAATTTAACATGAGATGAGTAGCATTAAGTGAATAAAGCCTGAAAACCTTCTTCAACATGATCTGCATAAATTAATAAACTGGCACAAATGTAGGATGATTACAGGCTATCATGCTGTTAAACATTACTGAAAATATGTCGGAAGGAACTGCAGATGCTAGTTTAAGCCAGAGAGACAAAAATAGCAGGAGTAACTCAATGGGTCAGACAACATTGCTGGAGAAAAGGGATTGGTGACATTTTGGGTCAAGACCCTTCTTCAGACAGTCAGGGGAAAGGGAAACGAGAGATATAGACGGTGATAGACAGAGATATAGAACAAATGAACGAACGATATTCAAAAAGTAGCAGTGATCAATGAAACGGGCCATTGTTGGCCTGGGCTGGGAGTTAACGAGTTATACAGACAATGAAATTCACCAGGACGACAATGAAACTAATACAATGACTAGGGTGGTGGAGGGACGAAGAAGGGGGATGCAAGAGTTACTTGAAGTTAGAGAAATCAATAATCTAACTGTTGGGTTGTAAGCAGCCCAAGCGAAATATGAGGTGCTGTTCCTCCAATTGGGCCTCATTCTGACAGTGGAGGAGGCCCAGGACAGAAAGGTCAGAATGGGAACGGGAGGGGGACGTTAAAGTGTTTGGCAACTGGGAGATCACATAGGCCCAGGCAGACGGAGCAACAAATGTTCACTTTGTTGTGTAAGCTGCCAGTGAGCTTTCACATGCAGACTAAACTATTATTAAGACTACAGTGATATAAAAATATATGCCTGTTTAAAATAACAAAATCAATTTTCATTATTAATGTTTATGATATATCAGTTTCAATCTTACTCTCATGAATACGATTCAATTTTTGTTTTATGTTCTGCAGGTTTAGAGAGTTAGTTTCAAACCAAGCTTTTGACTTGCTGGCTGCCAGCCTGGGGGAGTTTTTCACTGCGAGCAGTGCAATATGACAATAGACAATAGGTGCACGAGTAGGCCATTTGCAGTTGTACCTCCTGTATAACTGCAGAAGGACCTCTTTGCTCCTATACTCAACTCTTCTTGTTATGAAGGCCGACATGCCATTCGCTTTCTTCACTGCCTGCTGTACCTGCATGCTTACTTTCAGTGACTGATGAACAAGGACCCCCAGAATGCGTTGTACTTCCCCTTTTTATGTACTTACGTACTGGGAGCTAGAAACCTCTGGAGCTAAGGCTGATGGTTCAGTGTCAGAAAAGGGAATATCACTTGGTTTTTGTGGACAGGTATTCGGGTTGACAACAAATATCATTCTACCAACTTCAAATTCTGGTCACCGCTGGATTTTGAAATGTTCAAAACTTTTTGGCAACAGTGGGCTTGTCGCCGGTGCTGACCGGTGAATTCCATTGTCGTAGTCGCCAGAAGTCGCCTAAAAAATCGCCTAAGCGGGACAGGCCCTTAACTCAGCAGGACAGGCAGCATCTCTGGAGAGAAGGAATGGGTGATGTTTTGGGTCAAGACAAAACGTCACCCATTCTTTCTCACCAGAGATGCTGCCTGTCCTGCTGAGTTACTCCAGCATTTTTTGTCTATCCTCGGTGTAAACGAACATCTGCAGTTTCTTCCTATGCATTGTTTACTTTATTTATTAGGAAGCTAAAAAAAACACTTCAGACAATGGAACAGCGTCAATTATTTCAGATGCAGATGATGCCAAATCTCAAGAATGCTTGAGGTTATAACAATGCTGTCTTTTACAAAGAACCTATTAAGGTTTTTTTATGACAAGGGCCAAAATAATTCAATTTGGGTACCTTGTGATTTTCTTCTTTTTCTTGTTTAAGTGCTTTAATCTGCTTTTCAAGTGCTTTTACTTTGTTTGTCGATTCCTCATAATCTTGACGGAGAGACACTGCATTTCCAAGCTGGTGTTCTAATCGATCAGATTCTAAAGAGAAATAATGAAAAGATCAATGATTTTGAACTGTGTTCTAAACTCATAAAGCTTGAACTCGAAGAAGTCTGCCTGGAATACCAAGTAAATTATCGCCAAGCAAAGTTTTATTGACAATGACAGTGTTTTTATTCTAATTGCAAGAAGCAGCTCATGAAAATGATTCTGCTCTTTTGCTAAGAAATACCAACACAGCATTTAGGCTGTGACAAGATATAAAGTTCAAGAGTAAATGCGGTCCAATTTTGTTACATTTTAATATCATATAATCATAAATTGATAACAAAAATGTGTAATTGCACACTCTCCCGGTGGGAATCCAAACTAGTTCTAAACCCAGCCCTCAAAATAATGTGTATGCTAATGGGGAAAAAGTTCATTTAACATGATCGCCTCTGATCAACCCATGCAAAATACTGTTGTGAAAGTTACTATTGAAACTACGTTTAACAGGTTGTGTTTAGGAATAACCTTATCAAAATGTCAAATAATATTGGCTTGAGCCCCTGTTACTGCAGCACTTTTTGTACACCTGTATCTGCAGTTCCTTGTTTCTCTAAATAATATTTGATAATTCTTTTAGGAAAGCATAAAGTTTGTTGCTTTGATGTGAATATCGCAGGAGGAAGAAACATAGATGAACATGAAACATGCTCAAACTGAAGAGATGCCTCAATTTTCTCCATCCCCACAATTCACAAACATCCAGAGGGATTTCCCTCCAAAACCTTCATTGAGAGCCTGAAGTGGTCTGCATCAGAACAGCAGAAGGATGTGCTGGCTCTGGAGAGGGTCCAGAGGATGTTTACGAGAATGATCCCAAGAATGAGTGGGTTAACATATGATGAGCGTTGACGGCACTGGGCCTGTACTCGCTGGAGTTTACAATAATGAGGGGGAACCATATTGAAACTTACCGAATTGTGAAAGGCCTTGATAGAGTGGATGTGGAGAGGATGGTTCACTGGTGGGAGAGACTAGAATCAGAGGTTATAGCCTCAGAATTAAAGGACGCTCCTTTAGGATGCAGATGAGGAGAAATGTCTTTAGTCAGATGGTGGTGAATCTATGGAATTCATTCTTTGGAGGCCAAGTGAATGGATATTATTAAGGCAGAGATAGCTAGATTCTTGATTAGTATAGGTGTCAGGGGTTATGGGGAGAAAGCAGGTGAATAGTGTTAGGAGGGAGAGACAGATCAGCCATGATTGAATAGCAAAGCAAACTTGATGAGCCAAATGGCTTAATTCTGCTACTATTACTTATGACATCAGTTTTCCATCTATTGTACTGGTTCAGCTTGTTTGCACCCCCCCCCTTTATTTTTTGTCTCTAGATGTTCAGACCCAAGTTCCATTTGCCCAGCTTGACCTGGGCGTGGATTCCAGCTCTACATTTCACAAGTCCTGCACCCTTCAGAAGGACCACAGAATGAGTTGCTGAGCAAACATGAACTATTTTTAAAATCTAAGGCTGTATATTCTCACTTGCCATCATTTTTACTTGCCATATTGGAAAGCATGCTTGAAATATCTGTAACATAGCAAGGGTAAGCATTGAAATCAGGATATGGGTTCGTGGCTTTCATTAAATTTTGATAGTTTTAATGTAAAATCGGTACAGCTGATCAAAGATGCGCAAAACAGGAAAAATGTTAGAATTATTTGAGGAAAAGGTTTTAATGGTTGACCCACTGAATCCCTAAAACAGTTTAGCAGACAATACCACAACAATGCCCATCTTCCAAACATTCATTAAACACTTTTGGTACATAAGGCTTTGTATTTCCTGTCAGTGTTTCACGTTTAATGTCAGCTAGAGCCTGATCTATCAATTATTCAAGAGGTTAAAATACAGAGAGAATAATAATCAATTATCATTTAGAAACATAGAAAATAGGTGCAGGAGGAGGCCATTCGGCCCTTCGAGCCAGCACCGCCATTCATTGTGATCATGGCTGATCGTCCCCAATCAATAACCCGTGCCTGCCTTCTCCCCATATCCCTTGACTCCACTAGCCCCCTAGAGCTCTATCTAACTCTCTCTTAAATCCATCTAGTGATTTGGTCTCCACTGCCCTCAGTGACAGGGAATTCCACAAATTCACAACTGTGGGTGAAAAAGATTTTTCTCACCCCAGTCTTAAATGGCCTGAGATGAGAAAGACAAATTTAACAAAATAATTTAAGTTGCACAAAAGTACAACTTGCTGGTAAAATATATCCTTGAGAAACAGTAAGCTACTGTGAAAATAACCTAATCAAATTAGCAAGCGACATATTTGGAAAATGTTATGCATCTTCAAAGCTGGCATCAGACCTGCCTTGAAAAAGATCCCAGCATTTTCCATGTCATGATCTTTAATTGAGACATGCACAGTTATAGATGAGCGGTTACGTTGCTAGATTCTCTCATTGCAGATTATTTAATAAAAGCACACACGTCTCTGGCTCCTCAAAAAAACATATTATAATAATTTCAGGGATTAATAGGCTATAACTCTCTGAGGTAATGATATAAATGTTACTTATTTTTCAAAATAGAAGTAACTGAATAAAAAAAATGCAGCTGTAACCAACATGTGAATATGGAATGAGAAGCAAATATATATTCACAAAATGTACATGAGTACTAGGATCTCTCTCATTTCTAGTACAAGACAAATTCAAGAGTGATTTTTTAAAGTTAATAATCAGCTTTCATTTATGTCTGAAATTAACTTAAAATGCTCTTTAAATATACTTGAACAACTTTCCAAATGCTGGATGAAATTTGTCAACCATATTTGATATTTAAATTAATGCTCCTGTCCCATCTAGGAAACCTGAACGGAAACCTCTGGAGACTTTGCGCCCCACCCAAGGTTTCCATGCGGTTCCCGGAGGTTTTTGTCAGTCTCCCTAATGGAGTGATTAGTGGTTTCCATTTTAAAAATCGGTAATTTTCTAGTCGAAGCCGGTTGCGATGCTAGTTGAAGGTGGTTGCCAGAGGACAAAAACCTCCGGGAAACGCACGGAAACCTTGGATGGGGCGTAAAGTCTCCAGAGGTTTCCGTTCTGGTTTCCCAAGTGGGACAGGAGCATTACTGCATGAGGCAATAGAAGATTAAAAAAAATGCTGGTACTGGAAATTTGAAATAAAAACAGAAATTTCTGGAAGTACTCAGCATATGAGCACTCGGCTCGGCATGCTGATTGGAATCTGGAGGTCATGTAGTGAGCATGTCCAAGCAGAATTGGCAACCTAAGGAGAATGGCGAGGTTACACCACTTGTTAAGCAGTGTACCTTACAGAGGCTGTGGGACAATTAAGACAATAGGTACAGGAGTAGGCCATTCGGTCCTTCGAGCTAACACCGCCATTCGATGTGATCATGGCTGATCATCCCCAATCAGTACCCAGTTCCTGCCTTCTCCCCATATACCCTGACTCCTCTATCTTTAAGAGCCCTATCTTGCTCTCTCTTGAAAGTACCCAGAGAAATTCCACAGGCTCACAAATCTCTGTGTGAAAAAGTATTTCCTCATCTCCGTTCTAATGGCCTACCCCTTATTCTTAAACTGTGGCCCCTGGTTCTGGACTCCCCCAACATCAGGAAGGGAAGTCAATTGACATAATGGACAAGGTAACTCAATAGCTTTGGCGAAAATCATGTTGAGGATCATAGACGAAACAATTTTCAAAATGTGTAGGAAGGAACTGCAGATGCTGGTTTACACTGAAGATACACACAAAATGCTGGAGTAACCCAGCGGGTCAGGCAGCATCTCTGGAGAAAAGGAATAGGTGGCGTTTTGGGTCAGAACCCTTTTCCAGACACCTAACCTTTTCAGAAATGTCATCTATTCTTTTTCTCCAGAGATGCTGCCTGACCCGTTGAGTTACTCCAGCACCTTATGTCAATTTTCAAAACGATCTGCAAATAATACAGAATATATTGAGTTATAGGGAACAATCTAATATGTTGTACACTATCACCATACTTAGGAATTCAGGAGCAAAAAAACGACCAAGATTCTGAAGAACGGTCTCGACCCGAAAAGTCACTTATTCCTTTTGTCCAGAGATGCTGCGTGTCCCGCTGAGTTACTCCAGTATTTTGTGTCTGTCTTCAATGTAACCCAGCATCTGCAGTTCCTTCCTTCACAAATCTACCAAGAGCTCTCGTATAAATTTTAGCATATACCTGCTAACTGTTTTCTCAGTTTTTCCATCTCCTCATTTAACTTCTTAATTTCTTTATCTCTGCTGATAGTTCCCATTCCACGCGTTGAACCATGAAGTGACTGTGCCGCTTGAGCAGATTCTAAAACAGAATTCAAGAACATGAAATGTCATCAGCAATTAAAAGGGATGAACACAACAAATCAACAGCAATCCAATTTTGAAATTTAAAAAAAAAATTACAAATGCAGGAAATCATTAAATGTAAAATGTTGTAAATAAACATTAATTGTCCATTGAAAAAAAAAAGATTATTTCTAACTGAAACCTAATCTTTCAGATTTCTACTTGAAGCTTATTTTCTATTCTAACAATGCATCCAAACACAAAACATTTATCTTAATACAGTGCCCTCCATAATGTTTGGGACAAAGACCCATCATTTATTTATTTGCCTCTGTACCCCACAATTTGAAATTTGTAATAGAAAAAAAATCACATAGTTAAGAAGCACATTGTCGGATTTTATTAAAGGGTATTTTTATCCATTGTGGTTTCACCGTGTAGAAATTACAGCTGTGTTTATACATAGTCCCCTCATTTCAGGGCACCATACTGTTTGGGACACATGGCTTCACAGGTGTTTGTAATTGCTCAGGTTTAATTGCCTCCTTAATGCAGGTATCAGAGAGCTCTCAGCACCTAGTCTTTCCTCCGGTCTTTCTATCACCTTTGGAAACTTTTATTGCTGTTTATAAACAAGAGGACCAAAGTTGTGCCAATGTAAGTCAGATAAGCCATTATGAGTCTGAGAAACAAGAATAAACTGTTAGAGACATCAGCCAAACCTTAGGCATACCAAAATCAACTGTTTGAACATCATTAAGAAAAAAGAGAGCACTGGTGAGCTTACTAATCGCAAAGGGACTGGCCAAGGAAGACCTCCACCGCTGATGACAGAATTCTCCTCTCTATAATAAAGGAAAACTCCCCAAACACCTTTCTGACAGATCAGAAACACTCTTCAGGAGTCAGATGTGGAGTCAGGTGTGGATTTGTGAATGACCACTGTCCGCAGAAGACTTCATGAACAAATACAGAGGCTACACTGCAAGATGCAAATCACTGGTTAGCCGCAAAAATAGATTGGCCGGATTACAGTTTGCCAAGAAGTACTTAAAAGAGCAACCACAGTTCTGGATAAAGGCCTTGTGGACAGATGAAACAAAGAGTAACTTATATCAGAGTGATGGCAAGCTCAAAATATGGAGGAGAGAAGGAACTGCTCAAGATCCAAAGCATACCACCTCATCTGTGAAACACGGTTATGGCCTGGGCATGTATGGCTGCAGAAGCTCACTTATCTTCATTGATGATACAACTGCTGAGGATAGCAGCATAATGAATTCTGAAGTGTATGGACACATCCTATCTGCTCAAGTTCAAACAAATGCCTCAACACTCATTGGCCGGCGGTTCATTCTACACCAAGACAATGATCTCAAACATAACAAAGGAGTTTTTCAAAGCTAAAAAATGGTCAATTCTTGAGTGGCCAAGTCAATCACCCGATCTGAACCCAACTGAGCATGTCATTTATATGCTGAAGAGAAAACTGAAGGGGACTAGCCCCCAAAACAAGCATAAGCTAAAGATGGCTGCAATACAGGCCTGGCAGAGCATCACCAGACACCCAGCAACTGGTGATGTCCATGAATCGCAGACTTCAAGCAGTCATTGCATGCAAAGGATATGCAACAAAGTACTAAACATGGCTACTTTAATTTACATGACATTGCTGTGTCCCAAACATTATGGTGCCCTGAAATGGGGGGACTATGTATAAACACTGCTGTAATTTCTACATGGTAGAAACATAGAAAATAGGTGCAGGAGTAGGCCATTCGGCCCTTCGAGCCTGCACCACCATTCAATATGATCATGGCTGATCATCCAACTCAGTATCCTGTACCTGCCTTCTCTCCATACCCCCTGATCCCTATAGCCAGAAGGGCCACATCTAACTCCCTCTTAAATATAGCCAATAAACTGGCCTCAACTATCTTCTGTGGCAGAGAATTCTACAGATTCACCACTGTGTGAAAATTGTTTTTCTCATCTCGGTCCTAAAAGACTTCCCCCTTATCCTTAAATTGTGACCCCTTGTTCTGGACTTCCCCAACACCCGGAACAATCTTCCTGCATCTAGCCTGTCCAACCCCTTAAGAATTTTGTAAGTTTCTATGACCCCCCCTCAATCTTCTAAATTCTAGCGAGTACAAGCCGAAGTGAAACCAAAATGTATAAAAATGGCCTTTATTAAAATCTGTCAATGTGTACTTTCACCATGTGATTTTTTCTATTACAAATCTCAAATTGTGGAGTACAGAGGCAAATAAATAAATGATGGATCTTTGTCCCAAACATTATGGAGGGCACAGTAAATGATGAATGGTCTGCTGTGAGGTTTTATTTTTTGATCATAATTTAAATATCAAAGTTACCTTGCAGTTTCCTAGTTAGTTCCAGTTTTTCTTGTTCAAGTCTGTGGATTCGCCTCTCGTAAGCCTCAATTTGTAAACTGTTTTCCAAGTCTATTCGTACATCAGCATCTCTGTCAATCGATTCTGATTGCATGCCTGTTTTCAAAGAAGTTCTATCGGACAAAGGACTGAAACAGCAAATCCCATTACTCACTTTTCTATGAACCAGACAATTAATTTACTATTCATTGGAAGCTGTCCGAGAGATAGACCGTGCACATTCACAATGGTTTTGTTTTTACATACATAAGACACGACAGAACTTTATTTATCCCAGAAGGGAAATTGGTCTGCCAACAGTAATAAAACACAACAAGATGCACGGTACATGAAAGGATTGGGGATGTGCAAAGATTGGGGAGTGGGAGAGGGGAGTCAGTCTACCCCACGAGGCCCCACAGTCTACTCTACAATGCAAATCATCTGGCTTTTCAATGTCGTCATTGTTATTCATACCCAATCCAATAAATTGAATTAATTGACCAGATAATCTGTTATTGTGGGGTTGTTTTGAGGGGCATATACAGGCTGGGACATTGGGAGAATGCCCCACATTCTTTATAGAGGCAGCATAGCAACCTTCATATGCATTTGAGGAACCAGAACAGACAGTATCTTCATGAATAAAGACAGTGAGCAAGAAAGGTGATGGCTGTTGGGGTATAATGGAGTAAAATATGATTTTGGTGATTATTCGTTTTGGCAAGAGGAACAAAGAAAAAGATGAATAAATTAACCTGCAGGCACAAGTATTTAGGAAGGCCGATGGAATGAAAGCCTTGGATTGCAATAGGAAGAAGTTTTCAGTCTGAAGAAGGGTCCTGTGTTAAAACATAATCTATCCAGAGATGCTGCCCCATCCACTGAGTTATTTCACC
The DNA here is from genome assembly GCA_035221665.1 of Okamejei kenojei. NCBI lineage: Eukaryota > Metazoa > Chordata > Chondrichthyes > Rajiformes > Rajidae > Okamejei > Okamejei kenojei. Next base: position 87,132,795 of record CM069139.1, read on the forward strand.
ACTTTTGTGCCTTTCTTTCCCTCAAAACGCAAGTTTTGGCCTTCATACCCACGGCTTTATTTGCTTTGAAGGCAGTGCTGAAGATTGGTTTCTGAGATGAGACATCGCTCCTACGAGTATAGTTTGAGTAAAGTTTGCCTATGAATATGAAACTAATGTTCAGAAAATGTTGAGGTGCTCATTGAAACTTTTATGATTAAGAGAAGGATCGTCTGAATTACAAAGCTGATGCTAAGAATCATCTTCCTCTCATTGAGATGTCCAGTAATGGAGCGTGGGGGCAAAGTCTCCACAAAAGGTTAGTCAGTGTTATAAATGAGATGAGAAAAGATGTCTTTGTTCAGACCATTGTAAATTATTCCAAAATCACAAAGAGACAGATAGGTTAAGTGAATGAAGTTGACACATGACGAAATGTGAAATGACCCATTTTGGAAGGAGGACCAAAAAGGTAAATAGAGTGAGATTACAAAATGTTGTCATACAAACATACTGGGTGTCCAATGCACAAAGCAAAGGGCCGGCAAGAAGTACAGCAAGTAATTCGGAGAGCTAATGGAATTTTGATTCCTGAAACTAGGACTGATGTATGATGAGTAGCTGGGCCTCTGCTTATAAATCTGAGAAGAATGAAAGGTGTATTTACAGAAAGGCAAAGCAAGCCAAAAGGGCCATGTGTGGGTCCTGTGTATTCTTTAGTTCTCACCACCTTTGTCAAGGAATCTCACATATCAAGTAGAGGTACATGGGTGAGAAAATCCTTTCAGCTTGTCTCTCTTACAATTCTAAGCACTTCCATTCAAAATGGTAGATAAAGCAACAAACCATGTTATCCCTGCTTCACATAACAAACACGCCATGCTAATAAAAAAATAACATGCTGCCTTAAATCTTTTAATAGATTACACAGTATAAATTAAGGTTAACTAACGTGTAGATCATTTAAATACTTTGTTAAAAGCAGAATACTTTTACATCACTGAACATAGTACAAGACCACCACCAATTTTCCAGTAACTGGTGGTCCGGCACCTCCTTTAATCCAGACAAAATCACAAGGGCACACTTAAATCACCCCCCTCCCCCCCCCACCCTCCCCGAGGTGCCCCCGAAAATGTGGCACCCAGGCCAGATGAGGGGGCCGATCTCGACCTCGTCGGGACTTCAGCGGCCGATTGGCATGTCAAATTTGCCCCCTGCGACCGGGACTCTGGGACTCCAGCCCAGCCAGGAACGGCAGATCCATTCCCATAGCTGACTTCCGTGGCCGGTCAGCAGGTTGAAATTTGCCCCCTCCTGCCAGGGCTCTGGAACTCTGGCCCGACACAGCTTCCACAGCTGAATTTGCGGGCCGGTATCTTGACCCCGCGGCAGCCTAGGCGGGCGGGCCAGTCCAGGATTGGACTCCTCTCAGAGGCCATGACCTCCGTTGGTCCGGATAATCCAGAAAGGCTCTGGAACCAAGGGTGCCGGAAAATCGGTGGTGACCCTGTACCATCCAGTTTTATAACATTGGATTGTTCATTAATGCACTAGTGAACAACATATACAATCATTATAGAAAGGTTCTACCTGGTGGTGGTAAACGTGAAGCCTACAAAAGGCAGGTGCAGTCCAGAAAAAGCAGTGTGAGTGGCTGGAGGCACCAGCTCCTAGGACAACAGAAAGCATTTATCACTACAAACAGGGGATTACTTTTAATCCAACAAATTATCAGAATGCTAATTTAATCTCAATTTCTAAATGTTGGACAAAGGCAAAATACCACAAATGTTGGTCAGGGCAAATGTGGAGCAAGAAACTGAGGGAACATTTTACATCATTCATCAGAAAAGAGCAGGGTCCTTGATATTTTTTATCAGTGTTATCCTCTCTTGAAGATGCTGCCTGTCCTGCTTAATATTTCCAGCATTATTTGTTTTATTTCACACTCGAGTTATAAGACTGCAAAATTAATCGTGCAGAGACAAAAATAAAGAATTGAGTTTTTCTTCATAAAGCCTACAAGGATAATAGGATTATTGCTAAAGAATAGACCCATTCATCCTTTCAGGCCTATTACATGGAGAAAGCAATATCAAAGTATATTATTAGAAAACAGATTATTATTTATTATAAAGAAACAGATGCTAGGTAAAACATTCTACATCTATACAGCGGCACAATGGAGCAGCGGTAGAGTTGCTGCCTTACAGCGCCAGAGACCCGGGTTCCATCCTATCTACAATGCTGTCTGTGCGGAGTTGGCATGTTCTCCCTGTGGGCTTTCTCTGGTTTCCTCCCACACTACAAAGATGCACAGGTTTGCAGGTTAATCGGCTTTGGTAAAGGTTGTAAATAGTTACTTGATATTTAATCCATTCCGAATGTTTGTTATTCTAAGTGTTATTTTTTTCTTTTGTATATGTGAATGTGTCCACTTATGTAATCTCAAATTATAGCTCTTATGTATTCCCATAGTGGGAGGCTGATCCCCACATTACCACACGACCAGTGAGTGAGGCTTTAGAAAATTCCTATCCTCCGGTTCAACTAATTTTGATTGTTTCCTGCAAATCCTAATCTTTCATTAGTTTTGGGGGAGTTGAGGGAGTGCAGCATAGGTTTACAAGGTTAATTCCCGGGATGGCGGGACTTCATATGCTGAGAGAATGGAGCAGCTGGGCTTGTACACTCTGGAGTTTAGAAGGATGAGAGGATATCTCATTGAAACATATAAGATTGTTAAGGGCTTGGATACGCTGGAGGCAGGAAACATGTTCCCGATGTTGGGGAGTCCAGAACCAGGGGCCACAGTTTAAGAATAAGGAGTAAGCCATTTAGAACGGAAATGAGGAAACACTTTTTCTCACAGAGAGTTGTGAGTCTGTGGAATTCTCTGCCTCAGAGGGCGGTGGAGGCCGGTTCTCTGGATGCTTTCAAGAGAGAGCCAGATAGGGCTCTTAAAGATAGCGGAGTCAGGGGATATGCGAAGAAGGCAAGAACGGGGTACTGACTGGGGATGATCAGCCATGATCACATTGAATGGTGGTGCTGGCTCGAAGGGCCAAATGGCCTACTCCTGCACCTATTGTCTAGTCAGAAATGTCAATGCTTTCTTGTAATCCAGGCTAAACATGGGATTTGCACATAATAACAAGTGCCAATAAAAACTACATGTAAACCTCATCTGAACACAAACCCTGCCATTGGCTGCTGTATGTCCAAAGTTAAACAAGGTATTCCACAAAAAACTGAAATACTAACTGGATTTTTGAGAATATCATCATCTACATCAAAGTTTGAAGTGTCTGTTGGACTGCTGACTTCAGGAATATAAGGCGCTTCAATATTTCTAATATTGTCCCAATCGATTCCTTTGAAAAATAAATGTTTTTTGAAATCTTCCATTCCATTTTTTCCAATGCGATGTTCTCTACTGCAGATCAACCGCTGTATCAAATCCTTGGCTTCATCGGATACATCAGTGCTATGTGACGGAAATTGGAATCGTTCCTGTCAAACAAAATAGAGTTTCAATGCTTCTGAAAGTTGAAAAGGCCTGTCCCACTTGCCGATTTTTTACGGCGATTGCCAGCGTCATAGCAGGGTTGCCAAAGATTTTGAACATTTAAAAATCCAGCGGCGACAAAAAAACTGCTGCGACACTTGAGGAAACGCCGTGCATCAATACATCATCACGCCGCGACCTGTTCGGTGACCTGATACGTCAGTCAATGATGCCAGCAGTCGCCGAAAAAATCACCAAGTGGGACAGGCCCTGAACATGCACGCAGAACAATGATGCGATTTCTATGCAAAGTACAGAATGGGTTCAATTTATTTAAAAAGAGACTCCGAAATTAACATATACAAAACATATTTATGATTTGGAAGAGGGAATTAGGAGCAACACTAGCAAGTTTGCGGATGACACAAAGCTGGGTGGCAGTGTGAACTGTGAAGAGGATGTTAGAAGATTGCAGGGTGACCTGGACAGGTTGAGTGAGTGGGCAGATGCGTGGCAGATGCAGTATAATATAGATAAATGTGAGGTTATCCACTTTGGCGGCAAAAATAAGGGGGCGGATTATTATCTCAATGGGTTAAAGAAGGAACTGCAGATGCTGGAGAATGGAGGGTACACAAAAGGCTGGAGAAACTCAGCGGGTGCAGCAGCATCTAAGGAGCGAAGGAGATAGGCGACGTTTTAGCCGAAAAGTCGCCTATCTTCTTCGCTCCTTAGATGCTGCTGCACCCGCTGAGTTTCTCCAGCCTTTTGTGTACCCTCCATCATCTCAATGGGGTTAGGTTAGGTAAGGGGGAGATGCAGCGAGACCTGGGCATCCTTGTACACCAGTCACTGAAAGTTGGCTTACAGGTACAGCAGGCAGTGAAGAAAGTTAATGGAATGCTGGCCTTCATAACAAGAGGATTTCAGTATAGGAGTAAAGAGGTTATTCTGCAGTTGTATAGGGCTCTGGTGAGACCACATCTGCAGTATTGTGTACAGTTTTGGTCTCCTAATTTGAGGAATTTATGGAATTCCCTGCCACAGAGGGCAGTGGAGGCTAAGTCACTGGATGGATTTAAGAGAGTTAGATAGAGCTCTAGGGGCTAGTGGAGTCAAGGGATATGGGGAGAAGGCAGGCACGGGTTATTGATTGGGGACGATCAGCCATGACCACAATGAATGGCGGTGCTGGCTCAAAGGGCCGGATGGCCTCCTCCTGCACCTATTTTCTATGTTTCTATGTAGCACTTTTTCAACAATTATAATCTTTTAGCTTCATTATTATCATGAAGTTAATCATGTGTGATTCTCCACACAGGTTTCATTAACAGTCCCAAATGTTACACTATCAGAAATAAATAGAGGTTTGCCAACATATAAAGACACATGGTAAGGATTTAATCAGGTAGTCAAAATATATTGCAACACCTCTTCTTCAGCAAAGAGGTGAACTGCTGCGGTTCATTACATATTGTTTAATCCAGGGGCCGGCAACCTATGGGCCGGAACTGGTTCATAGCCCCAAACCATCCAGCCCACAGGCGTATTTTTTTTTTTGATTAGTTTTCGCGACCTGGGAACCGTAGCCAGTCCCGGGGACGCGAGCTTATCTAGGAACTGCAGCTAGTCCCGTGGCATGCAGGCGACCTGTGCGCTACAGCCAGTCCCGGGGACGCGAGCTGATCTGGGAACTGCAGCCAGTCCCGGGGCACGCAAGGGACCTGGGAACTGCAAAAAACAAATTGAAAAACAGGTGAAAACTAATTCGAAAAACAACACCAAGTGTCACACTATGGCGATAGATGTGGCCCGCCATCCGCTCACAGACATGGGTCCTGGCCCCTACGCAGAGCAAGGTTGCCGACTCCTGGTTTAATCATTACACAAGTGGTTTAAAATGTCAACTTAAGAAAAATGTAGCACTTACTTGATGATTCATAATTTTCCCATACGTTTCCACCAATGACTCTGCGTAAAATGGCGTTTCACCGACAAGCATTTCATACATACACACACCAAGAGACCACCAGTCACATTCTGGGCCGTACTTCCCCATCCCATCCTCCATTGCTTGCAAGATTTCTGGAGAGATGTAGTCAGGAGTACCAACAGCTACTGAAGATTGTACCTGAGCAGAAGAATCGTGGTAGCAGTTTAAAACCGACACAGGTTGTGCTTGCTTTACTTTGATAAACAATACACCCAATAAAAATAAAAAGTGCAATATAAAATAATGGCTTTAAATTTTAACTGCAATTGCCAAGTTGTTTGCATACTTAAATAAGAACATAAGTAAGAGGATTTTGCTATTTAGCAATTCAAGCTCTGTTAGTTAATATGATCACGGCTGATCATTAAGTTCACCTACTTTCCCACATTAATCTCTTACCCTTCAATGTTTTAGAATTCAAATACAATCCGAGTTCTGTTGTGAATGCGTTTAATAAAGTGGGGATCGGCAATCATCAAAGTTCAAAATTCTAAAGACTCACAACCCTTTATAGCAGAAATGTTCACTTATCTTAATCTTAACTGGGCGACTCTTAACTTTGAGAAGATCCCTAGTTTATGACATCTCACCTGGAGAAAGATTCTCCTCCTCTACCGTTTAGTTTAGTTAAGAGATAGACCGACCAGAGATCCCAACACACTAACACTACCTATACACACACAAGGGACAATTTACAATTATACCAAGCCCATTAGCCTACAAACCTGTACGTCTTTGGAGTGTGAGAGGAAACCAGAGCACCCGGAGAAAACCCACAGGTCACGGGGAGAATGTACAAACTCCGTGCAGATAGCACCCGTAATCAGGATCGAACCTGGGTATCTGCCGCTGTAAGGCAGCAACTCTACCACTGTGCAAACATACTGCCAGTGTTAAGCTCAATAAGACTTTTGCAGAATGCGAGATCAACCAGCTTTCTAAACTCTAATTTTGATATCTCAACTCTCTTTATAGAATAAAATTTATCACAGTAATTAGTCCAATGAATTATTTTTGTGTTATATCAAAATCAAATATATCCTTGCTTGGGTAATGAGTTCCTGGTCTACATTCACATTGGCCGTGTAAAATTACAGAACGTTTCATTCACACATACTGCATCCGTTATTAATAGAAGCCACTACAAGCTTCCCAACTGATAGCTTCCGTTTGGGTATAAAATCATCAATATTTCCCGGCCTCACTATATAAAATATTTCTGCTTTTTACATTTTCTTCCAAAACAGGTAACTTCAATTTTCCCCACATTATATTACATTTGTAACATACCTGTCCATTAGCTTAAAAGTAAAACAGTGTGGGTCTAGAAATCCGAAATAGTGAAAAACCCAGAAAAAGCTGGAAGTATTGAACAGATCAGACTGCACCTCTGTTTATTTCAGGTGACTAAGCAGTCATCAGAACATGTTGATAAAAAGTAATCGACTCAAAACATTGTTTTGCCCTCGACATGTTGCCTGATCAGCTGACCATTTCCAGCATTTTGTTTTTTTTTAAATTTTAAATCCCCTTTCCACCTTTTTGTGTCCTCCTCACAACTTAATTTACCTCTTAGTCATGCACCTGCAGCAAATTTTGATAAGCCATGATCGGTCTCCTTATATACCTCTGAAGTAGACGGTAAATAGCCAATGCCCAAGCACTGATCTTTGTGAAGCAATACCAATTGCAGGCTGCCAATAAAAATGCTTTCGTTTTCCAAGCCACTTCTATGTCTGTTAAGCAGCCTATGCTAACACAGTGCTCCTATTCCCCAGAGCCATTATTTAGATTCATTTTAAAGTTAAGATATTGTGACAAAATCATTCACATTCTTTCCCTTCATTCCATGCTTATCAAAATCTCAAAATCTCAGATTTTTAAAAAGTCTTTGAACTAAATAAGATTTTGGCAGCTTCTTAATTCTGCTGCTTGGCAGGCACCAGCAGCAGGGCGACTTGTTTACAGCAAAATGGAACAAATTGTTACATTTTGAGCTTCTAATTGGAGACCACAAGAAATAAACACGATAAGATTACAAAAAAGGATGTTAAAAATACTGGGAATTTACCAGAATTTTTACAATTTATTTTCTTAGAGAACTCTTGCTTATATTCTACTTCAGAACATGAGGTGGTGAAAAATATTGCATGGTTTGTACGTAAAGACCTATTTGCTGAATATCATTAATGTAGATAATGAATACAATTCTTAAGCAGCAGTTCTAATACAAATCTAGAAAATGATAGAGGCAAAGAGTCTAACAACGTGGAAACAGGCCCTTTAGCCCAACTTGCCAACATGTCCCATCTTCACTATTCCCACCTGCCCATATCCCTCTAAACATGTCCTATCCATGTACCTGTCTGAATCTTAAACATTGTGATAGTAGTATTCTGTAATAAATAGTACTCACAGTGCCATCATTCATCAACTTCAGGCATGATCCAAAGTCAGCAAGACGTATATGTCCATTCATGTCCAGCAAAATGTTATCAGGCTTTATATCCCTATACAAAAATGCATCTGTTAACCAAATGGTCTTCGGAATAAGGAAACTCGTAGCACAAATATTTTTAACCTAAAATATCAATTCTATCTTGTTTATATGCATTAACAAAGCATTGTCATTGAGACTCATGGGAACACAGTATAAGTAAGGGATGTAGCTAACATCAAAGGAGGATATTGCATTGCATTGCCCACCACTCCCACGTTACAGAAAATAGTCCAGATCACAATTTTCTGTAACACGAATGTCTCGAGAAACAGGAACAAAAATGCATTTATTTTTTTCCCCTCGTCCACATAAATTCCATGACAGTTAATTTTATTCTGTATCTCAAATGGTTGGGAAGTGATTTTTAAATTCTGCACAGGCAAGTTTCTGTTACCCAAAGTACCATAACACGGGGATGCCTGCAATCATTGAGGTAATTATTTATACAGTATTTATTTCCCATTCTGCTTGAAGAGAGAGTAGAGAGAATGGTCAAAGAAAGTTGAATAAAAGGAAGTGATTTTCCTTGTCTTCTGCTCTGGGCATTTCTTACTCGAGTTTAACCTGATCATGATGGAAAGCATTGTGATGCAATCCAGGCCAAAATTAAAACTTAATACCTTGTAATAATCAGTTTTGTTTATCAGCTCAGTTTAGTTTATTGTCATATGTACTGAGGTACAGTGAAAAGCTTGTGTTGTGTGTCATCCAGTATCCAATACATGACTACAATCGCGCCATTCACAGTATACAGATACATGATAAGGAATAACGTTTAGCGCAAGGTCTTCTTCTTGCGTTTGAGGCAGCAGAAGTTATGTAATGCCCTCCAGGCACTGTAGCCAGTTCAATGTGCTGTTGTCGCGGGCCGTGAGGTCTACCCCTCCACCACGGGGTGGAGGACAGCGCAGTTGAAAATGACGTGCTGCGCTGTTTGCTGGTCTGCTCCACACACGCAGGTAAAGCCAGTAAAGTCCGATCAAAGATAGTCTGAAGATCCCCGATGAGATAGGTGGGTAGTTCAGGATTACTCTCTAGTTGTGGTAGGATGGTTCAGTTGCATGATAACAGCTGGGAAGAAACTGTCCCTGAATCTGCAGGTATGCATTTTGACACTTATATACCTTTTGCCCGATGGTAGAGGGGAGAAGAGGGAGTGGCCAGGGTGCGACGTCCTTGATTATACTGCTGGCCTTGCCGAGGCAGCGTGAGGTAATGGATGCCTACAGCTAGAAATCATGTAGACTGGAAGATGGCTTAAATTAAAACATTTGTTGAGCACTGTCAATTCTTCTATGCAGCTCATTGCCCTTCATATGTAATGAATTAATTTGATGTGCAGTGGCAGCTGTTCCTTAAGCTATTTCCATTAGTTTGGCATATTTAATTAGTAATACACAGGTCAAATAAGTTCTTTGTCCTTAACTTTTTTTTACTACCGTTAATGCAAAGACAGTCAATGATTAGTCAAGTCTTTTGGATACGACTTTTGATCTGATGTTAAAAAAATTCCTGACTTTTACAAGAATCAGTCAAATATCATGTGTCATGGACTATCACTGAACCTAATAGGGTATTTTGAAACAATGTACAAATAACTCGGGAGAAAAGGGCGTAAATAACAATCTCAGGAGAAAAGGGTGTAAGTAACGATCAGCATTTTCTTACTCTCATACAAATCACCTTTGAATAACCAACTTTTCAAAAAGGTAGACAGGCGACGTCCACATTATCGGCAGGAGGGGTGGTTGAATTCCAATTAAACTGTCCGATTTGCAATTTTCTGTGACCAGAGGCTGCATCTTTTGCACATTCATTGCAGGAAACATGTTCCCGATGTTAAGGGAGTCCAGGACCAGGGGTCACAGTTTAAGAATAAGGCCATTTGGAAAAACTTTTTCACCCAGAGAGTTGTGAATCTGTGGAATTCTCTGCCACAGAAGGCAGTGGAGGCCGATTCACTGGATGTTTTCAAGAGAGAGTTAGATAGAGTTCGGGCTAACGGTATCAAGGGATATGGGGAGAAAGCAGGAACGGAGTACTGATTTTGGATGATCAGCCATGATAATATTGGATGGCAGTGCTGGCTCAAAGGGCCAAATTGCCTACCCCTGCACCTATTTTCTATGTTTCATTGCAAGTTTCCCATTTCATTTCCCACATAACGTCTGAAAGAGCAAATGTTTTGGATATGTTTCTTGGATATGTACACATACATATAGACTTGGTCAATAATTTGATTCTGATCTGATCTTTGTGGATTGTGCGAGGGTAAATTTCCATTACCTGACGGCTTGAATCCGAGGGTGGGGAATGGGTCACTAACATAGTACACCCAGTGGCTACCACAACTTTAAAATAGCATATATTAATCCCCTCCTGACATCTGCACTAAAAGATGGGCCAATGTCAGAGGGCAGTATCTCTAAACTAAACTAAACAACCTTGATGCATTTTGTGTGGATAAATCTATTTACTTCCCACTTAAATATATTCAGTATCTGTAGGCCTCTGCATCTTCTGGAGTAGAAATTCCAGACATTCATCAATTTTTAGTTTTTGATTGAAAGATAGAGCATGGAAACAGGCCCTCCGGCCCACGCCATGTCACGTATCTACTGGTGTCAGGGGTTATGGGGGGGAGGCAGGAAAATGGGGTTAGGAGGGAGATATAGATCAGCCATGATTGAATGGCGGAGTAGACCTGATGGGCCGAATGGCCTAATTCTGCTCCTACCACTTAGGACCTTATTTATTACTTTCAGTGTAGCTAAAATGTTTCAATTTTTACAAGTTTGTATATTCTTTCGTCTAACATTTGACTGGTTTATAAATGTAATGATATTTGTTAAGCAATGGTGCAATAGCAAGACAAGACATTTCCTGGAACCCGTTGGCAATCATAATCCTTACATTTGTGGTTCAACCACAGAGCCATAAACATATCAAATTTGTCCTTATATTCAACTATTTCAATTATTGTGCTCTAGTGAGAGATATTCATTACACATTTGCATAGAAAACAAAAAGAAATATTGCTAAAGGCACAGGCTTAAATCTATGTTTGAGATACGCACAAAGAGTTCAAGATGAATGCAACAACTCAATCTACTTGTGTCACAGGCTAGTGAGGATGGCTTTTGGCATGCTGGCCTTCATGAGTCAGGGCACCAAGTATAGCAGATAGTGACACAAAAAGCTGGAGTAACTCAGCGGGACAGGCAGCATCTCTGGAGAGAAGGAATGGGTGACGTTTCGGGTCGAGACCCTTCTTCAGACTGAAGGTCACGGGAAAGGGAAATGAGATATAGAAGATGATGTAGGGAGATTAATCCCTCCCCCACCCAAGTCGGACAAACTTCTCATTTTCACCCAACAAACAGCTCACAAAGGCCTGTTTCCTTTATCATCGTTATTTTTTGCATACCTTTCATTCATAGAAACATAGAAAATAGGTGTAGGAGTAGGCCATTCGGCCCTTCGAGCCTGCACCGCCATTCAATATGATCATGGCTGATCATCCAACTCAGTAACCTGTGCCTGCCTTCTCTCCATACCCCCTGATCCCTTTAGCCACAAGGGCCACATCTAACCCCCTATTAAATATAGCCAATGAACTGGCCTCAACTACCTTCTGTGGCAGAGAATTCCAGAGATTCACCACTCTCTGTGTGAAAAATGCTTTTCTCCTCTCGGTCCTAAAGGATTTCCACCTTATCCTTAAACTGTGACCCCTTGTCCTGGACTTCCCCAACATCGGGAACAATCTTCCTGCATCTAGCCTGTCCAACCCCTTAAGAATTTTGTAAGTTTCTATAAGATCCCCCCTCAATCTTCTAAATTCTAGCGAGTACAAACCGAGTCTATCCAGTCTTTCTTCATATGAAAGTCCTGACATCCCACGAATCAGTCTGGTGAACCTTCTCTGTATTCCCTCAATGGCAAGAATGTCTTTCCTCAGATTTGGAGACCAAAACTGTACACAATACTCCAGGTGTGGTCTCACCAAAACCCTATACAAGCTCATTCATTGTTCTTTATCTCCCTACATCATCGTCTATATCTCTCGTTTCCCTTATTCCTAACTAGTCTGAAGAAGGGTTTCGACCCAAAACATCACCCATTCCTTCTCTCCAGAGATGTTGCCTGTCCCGCTGAGTTACTCCAGCATTTTGTGTGTCTATAGAAGATGGTGTGGTATGTTACAATTGTACAAAACATTGGTGAAGTTACACTTGGAGTGCAACCTCCCTTTTGATTACCCTGTTGTGGTAAAGATGCCATTAAGTTGGAGAGAGTGCAGAGAAGATTGACGAGAACATTGCAAGGATTCGAAGTATCGGGAGAGGTGGGGCAGGTGAGGACTTTATTCCTGGCTGTGCATGAGCCTCAGGGCTGACCTTAAACTGGTGTATAAACTCATGAAGGGAATAGATAGAGTCAATGCACAGTCTTTTCCCAGGGTAGGGAAATGAAGAACAAGATGGCACAGGTTTAAAGTGAGAGGGGAAAGATTTATTAGGAACCCGGGGGGTAACCTTTGTAGGAAAGAACTGCAGATGCTGGTTTAAATCGAAGGAAAACACAAAATGGTGGCGTAATTCAACGGGACAGGCAGCATCTCCGGATAGAAGGAATGGGTGACGTTTCGGGTCGAGAACCTTCTTCAGTCTGAAGAAGTGGGAATGGATCGCTAACATAGTACACCCGGTGGCTACAACTTTGAAATAGCATATATATATTATTCCCCTCCTGACATTTGCACTAAAAGATGGGCCAAAGTCAGAGAACAGTATCTCTAAACTAAACAAAACCCCTTGACACATTTAGCGTCCAGAAATCTATTTACTTCCCACTTCATACATTCAGTATCTTGGCCTCTGCAGCCTTCTGGAGTAGAAATTTCCAGACATTCATCAATCTTCAGTTTTTGATTGAAAGATAGAGCATGGAAACAGGCCCTGTCGGCCCACGCCTTGTCACGGGCCTACTGGTGTCAGGGGTTATGGGGAGAAGGCAGGAGAATAGGGTTCGAAGGGAGAAACATATTCAGTATCTTGGCCCAGACATTCATCAATCTTTAGTTTTCCATTGAAAGATACAGCATGGAGACCCTTCATCAGTCTGAAGAAGAGTCTCAACCCAAAACGTCACCCATTCTTTCTCTCCAGAGACGCTGCCTGTCCCACTGAGTTACTCCAACATTTTGTGTTTACCTCCGAGGGGTAACTTCTTCCACACAAAAGATGGTGGCTATATAGAATGAGGTACCGGAGGAAACATTCAAGGCAGATACAATGACAGCATTTCAAAGACATTTGCACAGTGTGTGGATAGAAAAGGTTTAGAAGGGTATGGGCCAAACTCAGGTTAATGAGTTTAGATGAGGTGAGATGAGGTCGGCACAGATGAGCTGAGATGATTAGATGAGGTCGGCACAGATGAGCTGGGCTGAAGGGCCCACTTACATGGTTTATGACTCTATGAATGCTGTTCATTTATTTTTGATATAAGAAAGCACAATCACAGATAAAGTCAGCAGTCACGGTGGCGCAGCGGTAGAGTTGCTGCCTTACAGCGAATGCATTGCCGGAGACTCGGGTTCTATCCTGGCTACGGGTGCTGTCTGTATGGAGCTCGTAAGTTCTCCTTGTGATCTGCGTCGGTTTCCTCCCACACTCCAAAGACATACAGGTTTGTAGGTTAATTGGCTTGGTAAATGTAAAAATTGTCCCTAGTGGGTGTGGGATAATGCTTATGTGCTGGGATCGCTGGTCAGCGCGGACCCGATGGGCCGAAGGGCCCGATTCCGCGCTGTACCTCTAAACTAAACTCTAAACTAAACACAATGCTCACAGGGCATGGACAAACATAACATTTTAATTCTAACTGCAAGTAGAATTCTTCATTGTAGCTTAGTAATGCCTTCTCCGTAAAGAGGAGTAAAAACACTGAAAAATGTTCTTTTGTTTAAGAAGGAACTGCAGATGCTGGAAAAATCGAAGGTAGACAAAAATGCTGGAGAAACTCAGCGGGTGAGGCAGCATCTATGGAGCGAAGGAATAGGTGACGTTTCGGGTCGAGACCCTTCTTCAGACTGATGTGGGGGGGCGGGATGAAGAAAGGAAGAGTCAGTGGGCTGTGGGAGAGCTGGGAAGGGGAGGGGAAAGAGGGAGAAAGCAAGGACTACCTGAAATCGGAGAAGTCAATGTTCATACCGCTGGGGTGTAAACTACCCAAGCAAAATATGAGGTGCTGCTCCTCCAATTTATGGTGGGACTCATTCTGGCCATGGAGGAGGCCCAGGACAGAAAGGTCAGATTCGAAATGGGAGGGGGAGTTGAAGTGCTGAGCCACCGGGAGATCAGGTTGGTTATTGCTCACCATCTAGCCTGACTTCTTGAAGGTGCTGGGGATCTGGTTCAGGGGGGCTGAGGCGTGACAAGAATTGGCTGGAGCGGATAGCCAAGGTGGGGAAGAAACTGGAGCTGTGGAGGCAACGCTCCCTCTCCATAACGGGGAAACATTTGGTCATCAGGTGTGAGGTGTTCTTGGCTCTGCTGTACTTGGCACAAGTGTGGCCTGTCCCTCCCTCATACGCCACAGGGATCACCCGTCTTCCAGTTCATCTGGGGGTCGAGGATAGACCCGGGTGCGACGGGCCACAATGTACAAGTCAGCAGACAATGGGGGGAAAAAGCATGCCCAACGTCGCCCTCACCCTGATGGCCACCTTCGTGTGTGGCTGCATCAGGCGGAGTGTAGAGCCAAGGCACGTGGGCACCAAGTGTCACTACCTGCTGAGGTTCTACCTGTCCCCGGTGTTGCGAAGGATGGGCCTGGCGCAGGTGCCACGCAATGTGCCAGTCAGCTGGACATTGCCGCCCCATCTGTCGTCGGTGGAAGGGTTCTTCCGGACCAACACCTTTGACCACATGTCCATCAGGCAGTGGTCAGCACGGAACGTCCTGCAGGCACTGCAGGGAAAGGACTCGATGGATCCGGTGGCGTGGTTCCCAGAGCAGACTGCCCAGCTTGTCTGGCAAAATGCCTCATTGCCAGAACTCACCAACAAGCACCAACTTGGCCTGCGGTGAGGGGAGCCCTCCCAGTCAGATCCACCCTGCACCGTCGGAACCTCACTACCAGCGCACGCTGCCCTCGGGACGGCTGCTATGGAGAGGAGACGGTTGCCCACCTCTTTGCAGAGTGTGGATTTGCAAAGAAAGTCTGGAGAGGTCTGCAAGGGTCCCTGTCACGGTTTATTCTGAACAGCTCCGTCACAGAGGACTCTGTGATTTACGGACTGTTCCCAGGGACACATTCAGAGACTGACATTGAGTGCTGCTGGAAGGTCATCGACTCGGTGAAAGACGCTCTTTGGTCTGCCCGAGTGTTGTTCACCACCCAGCAGAGCGAGATGTCCGTCAGGGAATGTTGCCGACTGGCCCGCTGCAGACTGCAGGAGTACGTGCCGAGGGACGCACTGAAGCTCGGTGCAGCCAACGCCAAGGCTCGGTGGGGGAGGACCACAGTCTAGGGTCCTTCCGCTGCTGGACACGGGGGGGGGAGGGGGGGGGGGCAGGATGTGGTGGAGACGCCCCTCAAAATAAGGGATGGGATTCCACGCCAGTGGGACACACGAGTGGCAAGGGTGTGGGGTAAAATTGTGATTTGGGGAAACTGTATATATAGCCTCCGAGAATGGATCATATTTTGTACATAATTCTTTCTCGAATAAAGTCTATTTTGAAATATAAAAAAAAGAACTGAGTGGAGGTGTAGGGCAAAGCGATCGCCAAGCCTACGCTTGGTCTCATCAATGTAGAGCAGCTGTTCTTTAGCAACTCTAGATTTTGGTCTAAAGTTTGCGAATTCTGGCCCCCGTCCTGAAGGTTCTCAACAGCCAGAATATATTCAAAAAGCTGGTGCAACTCAGCCGGTCAGATAGCATCTCTGGAGAAAAGAAAGAGGTGACGTTTCAGGTTGAGACCCTTCTTCAGACTGAGAGTTAGGGGAACGGGAAATGAGAGATATAGTCGATGACGTGGAGTACTTTTTTGCATATCTTTCATTCATTTGTTCTATATCTCTCCATATCATCGTCTTTATCTCTAATTTCCCGTTCCCCCCCCGACTCTCACTCTGAAGAATGGTCTGGACCCGAAAAGTCACCTATGCCTTTTCTCCAGAGATGCTGCCTGTCCCGCTGAGTTACTCGGGCTTTTTGCGTCTACGGTTTAAACTAGCATTTGCAGTTCCTTCCTACACGGAAAAATATATTATTGGACACACCAAATGCTCAGCAAATATATCCACCAGCAGCTGGCACAGCTAGAAACCCTTTCATTCCATTCCAGGTCTATGCTGATTTATTTAATCATCTCCACAGCAGTGAAAGGGGAATGCAACTGACAGCCGCTTCCCAGGAGAGAAAAATGACCCAATTACCCTGACAGGAAATGTGTACATGTGGACTTCAGGTCAAACCAAGATCCAAATCAATGAAGCTCTTTAATTAAACTGCTTCTCAACACTCACTGTCAAGGCTCACAAGAGAATATTAACTGCTTAAATGAAGCACAAGTGAAACATGTCCAACCACAGCCCGAGATAGACACAAAAAGCTGGAGTAACTCAGCGGGACAGGCAGCATCGCTGGAGAGAAGGAATGGGTGATGTTTCAAGACGTGCCTGAGTTACTCCAGCATTCAAAGGACAAAGGATAAAGGACATTTATTGTCACATGCACCAACTGGTGCAGTGAAATTTGAGTTACCATGCAGCACACAAATTAGATAAACACAACACTATAAAATTTAACATTAAAAGTAAACCATATAACCATATAACCATATAACAATTACAGCACGGAAACAGGCCCTCTCGGCCCTTCCAGTCCATGCCGACCATTTGTTTTCCCCTAGTCCCATCTACCTGCACTCAGACCATACCCCTCCATTCCCTTCACGTCCATATACCTATCCACTTTACTCTTAAATGTTAAAATCGATCCTGCCTCCACCACTTCTGCTGGAAGCTCATTCCACACAGCCACCACCCTCTGAGTAAAGAAGTTCCCCCTCACGTTACCCCGAAAGTATTAAACATAAAAAACACCCCCCCACAGCGGGATCAACGTTTCCCACTGAGAGAAGGCATCAAGGTTCAGTCCACTTCTCTATGTTCACCCATGGTCAGTGCCTATTGAAGCCTCCACTGTCGCCGCCATGGAGGCCCGATGTTTCAGGCCCTCTCACCGACGTCGGAAGAACACTCTCAGCAGCTTGGAGTTCAGAATCGGCCGCTTCCTACCGGAGACCACGGCTCCCAAAGTGCACAGGCCGCGCTGGGCGGAGCTCCAACACTGGCGACCTCAGCCAAAGATCAAAGGCTCCGCGATGTTAAAGTCAGCGCCATCCGCGGCTGGAAGCTCCGCAGACCACAGCTCCACGATGTTGAAGTCGGCAGTCGCAGCACTCCAGAGCTCCAACACGGTGACCCGGGTAAGGCATCGCCCACTCCGCAATGGTACCTCAGTGCTGTGCCGCCGCTGAAGCTTGAAGCTCTGGCTGGTCTCCGACAGGAAAGGCCGCACCAATCCAGATGGTAGGCCGCGTGGAGGGGGCGAAGATGTGGCTCGGAGGAAGGACGCACCCTCGACCAGGTAGGACGGGAAAAAACGGTTTCCCACTTCCTCCCCTCCATCCCCCACATAAAAAGACTAAAAGTCCTCCAAAAACAAAACTTTTTGACAAACTAAAAATTAAAAAAAAGGGTGAAGGACGAACAGCTGTTCTGTGTCTATCTTCAGTTTAAAGGTCTGAAGAAGGGTATCAACCCGAAACATCACCCATTCCTTCTCTCCAGAGATGCTGCCTGTCCCGCTGAGTTACTCCAGCTATTTGTACCTATCTTTTGTTTAAACCAGCATCTGCAGTTCCTTCCTACACAATCACATCAAGTTGTTTTCAAAGGGGGAGGAGGGGTGTAAAAACTAAAAGAGATCATAGAGGGAAAAGCAGGCAAATTGTTCCACATAAGATTATTAAGGGATTGGACACGCTGGAAGCAGGAAACATGTTCCCGATGTTGGGGGGGGGGGGGGGGGGGGAGGGTCCGGAACCAGGAGCCACAGTTCAAGAAGAGTAAGCCATTTAGAACAGAGATGAGGAAATAATTTTTCACACAGAGTTATGAGTCTGTGAAATTCTCCGCCTCAGAGGGCAGTGGAGGCCGGTTCTCTGGATGCTTTCAAGAGACAGTTAGATAGCGGTCAAGGGATATGGGGAGAAGGCAGGAACGGGGTACTGATTGGGGATGATCAGCCATGATCACATTGAATGGCGGTGCTGGCTCAAAGGGCTGAATGACCTCCTCCTGCACCTATTGTCTATTAATATCAGAATGTAAATGTGCAATACACCATACAGATTTAAAAAAAGCATATACCTGTGTACGTAACGCAACTTGTGAATGGAGTCGATAGCCAACACCATCTCTGCAATGTAAAATTTGGACATTTCTTCTGGCAATCTGTCTTCAAACTTGCTGAGTAACGTCAGTAGATCTCCTCCCACATAGTAGTCCATAACTAAATACTGAAAATACATAAAATACACTTAATAACAAGGCAATTGACACATTGAACCAGAAATATATAAACTAATAAGCAAAATCCAGTGACTGGATTTGAGATAGAATATTTGCTGGAATAAATATCCATCTTATCTTTTTATTATTTAAACTATGAAGTGAAAACAGACTTACCAAGTAGTTATCATCTTGGAAGGCATAATGTAATGTAGTGATCCACTGGCAGTCACCATTCACCAGAACGTTCCTTTCTTCTTGAAAACATGCTGTCTATATACGAGAAACAACTTCATGAACAAGACTGTGTTAATCTGAGCTGCATTATTTCACTTCAAAGATTGGTCTTACACTCTGACATTCAGCCCAGATTACTGGTATAACCACGAAACCCATTTGGCACACAAGAACTTAAGTAAAAAGAGTAACATTCAGTTTATAATCAATGCTCTACAGTTTACAAATTAACCAAGTAGGGGTGGTACTGTGGCAAAGCTGGTCGAGCTGCTGCCTGACAGTGCCAGAGACCAGAGCTCAATCCCGACCTCAGGTGCCGTCTGTATAGAGTTTGTACATTCTCCCTGTTACTGCGTGGGTTTTCTCCAGGTGCTCCGGTTTCCTCCTGCATCCCAAAGAGGTACTGGTTTGTAGATTAATCAGCCTCTGTAAATTACCCCGAGTGTATAAGGAGTGGATAAAAAAGTGGGATAGCATCGAACTAGTGTGAATGGGTGATCAATGGTTGGCGTGGATTCAGTGAGCACAAGGGCTCGTTTCCATGCTGTATCTCCAAACTAAGTATAACTTGCTAAACAAGATGAGAGTCCATGGTACTAGAGGGCAGATACCAGCATGGATAGAAGGTTGGCTGAATGGCAGAAGGGAGAGTGGGAATAAAGGGGGCTTTTTTTGGTTGGCTGCCAGTGACTGGTGGTGTTCCACAGGAGTCAGTGTTGTGGCCGCTGCACTTCATGTTGTATATCAATGATTTAGATTATGGATTTGAAGGCTTTGTGGCCAAGTTTGTGGATGATACGAAGATAGGTGGATGGGCAGAAGAGTAGAGGAAGCAGGGAGTCTGCAGAAGGACTTGGACAGGTTGGGCAAAGAAGTGGAAGATCGAATACAGCGTAGCAAAGTGTGCGGCCATGCACTTTGGCAGTAGGAATGAAGATGTGGACTATGTCCTAAATGGGGAGAGGAATCAGAAATCGGATATTCAATGGGATTTCGGGGTGCTGGTGTAGGATTCCCAAAAGGTTAATTTGCAAGTGGAATCGGTAGCAAGGAAGGCAAATGCAGTGGGATGCGAGAGGAAACCAAATCATTCCCTTTCCAATGATTCCACCATTTTCCCAATATTGGACACTAGGCTACTTGCTCTGCCGTTCCGGATTTTGTCCCCTGCATCTTTCCTGAACAATGATGCTCCATTTGTGGTTTTCTCCTTTATATTTTGCAAAATTTCAGAATTTTGGAAGATTATTAGCAGTGCATCCTCACAAAGGTTTTAGAGACATAATAATAAAAATAAAATTCTGCCACCCTTCTACTCATTTCACATAAAAAAAGAAATAATCTAAAACCAAAAACTGTAGAATAAATTGCAGAGTGCAATGCTGAACGTTTTAGGTATCTAAGCAAAACTAGATAATTTTGCTGAATATGGGGGTATTTAATTGTTAGTAGGATTTATGCTATGCAAATGCTCAGTTTGGTTTAGAGATACAGCGTGGAAACAGGCCCTTTGGCCCACCGAGTTTGCACCGACCAGCGATCCCCGCACATTAACACTAGCCTACACACACGAGGAACAATTTACATTTATACCAAGCCAACTAACCTACAAACCTGTAATTTTTTTGGAGTGTGGGGGGAAACCGAAGATCTTGGAGAAAACCCACATGGAGAACATACCAACTTTGTATGGACAGCACCCGTTGTCGGGATCGAACCTGGGTCTCTGGCGCCGTAAGGCAGCAATTCCACCACCACGCCACTGTGCTGCCCTCAGTAATGACCAACTGCATGAGAATGAAATTCCTAATCACCTCCCCAAATATTTGTCAGCATTTCAATTCACTCCAAAGACATACAGGCTTGTAGGCTAATTGTCTTGGTATAAAAGTAAAAAATGCCCCCTAGTGTAGAATAGTATTAGTGGCCGGGATCGCAGGGCAGTGCGGACTCTGTGGGCCAACGGGCCTGTTTCCGTGCTATATCTCTAAACTAGACAAATGTTATTATCTCTATTCTGTGTACTTTTGCTCAACCAGGTCTGGTCAATTCCACGAGTGTCAAATCTACCTCGTGGGTTCTTAGTCACATGGATTTTTAGAAGGCACAAAATACATGGTCGTGGACAGAGAAAGGCACATCAGAATACCCCTAAAACATTTGGTACTCTTTACTATTCTTCAGTAACAAGTGTCCTATGAAGCTTACCAATCTAAGTAACACCTCACAAATAAGGAGAGCCTCGACATAGATAAGTAGGCACGTTTGTGCAGAGGACAGACACGACCCCTGGCTATTCCAACAAAACACGATTGGGATAGATAGGAACAGGTCCATTAATAAAATCATATGTGTTAAAAATCACGAATGTGAGAGTGGAAAGCAATGTATATCAAATATTAACTATAGGGATACTTCATTTTAATGATAGGAGTGTCAAGTCAGTTTGGAAAAGATGTCTATTTATCATGAGATGAAATAAAATATTTCACTCCTTTTTACATCACTGCACTTTCAATTAGAATCCATGTCAAGAACTTGGTGTATTCATCATGTGTACCTGACAATGTTACTGACAAAGCTATTTCTGATTGCCACATGCCATTAGGGAACAATCACACTTTATTTAAGAAAAAAGGTGAAATCATATTGACAACAACTTAAAAGTTTCTCTCAGAGTGATACAGTGGGGAAACAGGCCCTTCGGCCCAACCCACCCACACTGGCCAACATGTCCTAGCTACACTAGTCCCACCTGCCCGCTTTTGGCCCCTATCCCTCCAAACCTGTCCTATCAATGTACCTATCTAAATATTTCTTAAACATTGGGATAGTCCCTGCCTCAGTCTACCTCCCCTGGCTGCTTGTTCCATATACCCACCACCTTTTCTAGATTCAGATTCCTATTAAATCTTTCCCCCTTCACCCTATGTCCTCTGGTCCTCGATTCACCTACTCAGGGCATCTACCCGATCTATTCCTCTCATAATTCCTCTGTCCTCCATAAAATGCTTTAAAGATCTATTTGCCTGCGTAATGTCACATCTGGCATGTCATCGAGTTTGAACATGCCTTTTTTTTCTACCATTTCAGCACAATTCATACAATGACAACATAATAAGCACCACACGATGGCAAAGAAATGCAAATATACAAGTGTCTGAAATGATTTACAAAGGGACTTATCAATAAATATAATACAGTGAAACAAATTAAGCCATTCTTACCTCAGCACGTTTGAGCATTTCCCATTTATTGAGTATTTTCATCGCATAAACACGTTCAGTGTTCTTCATTTTGACCACTGCAACCTACAATTATGTTTGTGAAACAGACCATCATATTAATACCGGTTAGACAGTCTATTTAATCCTATTTGTATTTACTTTCTGAAAAAAATCTGAAAAATTGTTACACAATTCACACACATTCAAATATTTACAATTCATTTTGTACAACACTATAAAACTAAACACTTCTTCATGTCCACCTTGGTTCTTTTAAAGAGAAATCCAGTGAGACCCTGCTTCAATTGCCCACATCCTTTTGAAAGCTCTCGTGCATTTGTTTTATATAATATTCAGCAAGTTATTGCAATTATTGAGCATTTACTTACAACAAGGCGTTTCCTTATCATGACATAATTAGTTTGGAAAGTTAGTAGTTTAGTTTTTCAGTTTAGAGATACAGCAATGAAACAGGCCCTTCGACCTACCGGCTCCGCGCCGACCAGCGATCCCCGCATACTAACACTATCCTACACACACTAGGGACAATTTTTACATTTACTAAGCTAATTAACCTACAAACCTGTACATCTTTGGATGTGGGAGGAAACGGAAGATCTCGGGGAACACCCAAGCAGGTGATGGGGAGAACGTACAAACTCCGTATAGACAGCACCCGTAGTCAGGATTGAACCCGGGCCTCTGGGGCTATAAGGCAGTAACTCTACCACTGTGCCACCGTGCTGCCCTTGATTTTGCCATTGAATTGTAACTCATACTTCATGTTTGACTTAAGAATTCACTTTTCGGCATCTGCCAGGGTTTGGAGTTAATATATTTGTCCAGAGTTTGTGCTGTATTGATTGCCGTCAGATTATTCAGTGCAAGAATGTGTAAAATTATTTGGAAAAACAAAAACTCCGTTCACATTCCAGGCTTAATTTTCATCAGTTATGATGAACCCCAGGCTCCCAACCACAGGAATTCCAGGCTAGAGGACATCCCATGTTACTAAACTCCAACAGCCTGCTGGCTGCAAAGTTGCAGGAACACTATCCCAGTACCGCCAAGTTTCACCATCGGTTAACCATGGCAATCCGAACAAGGCCTACTCCACATGCTGCAAAAATCGCACCTTCCTACCAATAAATCGGCTTGCATTAAATAATAAGATACATAGTGCTGGAGTAACTCAGTGGGTCAGGCAGCATCTCTGGAGAAAAAGGATAGGAGATGTTTCATAAGTTCATATATGAGTAGATATTAGACCATTCGGCCCATCAAGTCTACTCCACCATTCAATCAAGGCTGATCTATCTTTCTGTCCTAACCCCATTCTCCTGCCTCCTCCACAGAACCCCTAAAACGCGTACTAATCAAGAATCTCTATCTCTGCCTTAAAATAATCCACTGACTTGGCCTTCATGTCATTCTGCGGCAAATAATTCCACAGATTCACCACACTCTGACTAAAGAAATACCTCATCTCCTTCCTAAAAGAACGTCCCTTTATTCTGAGGCTATGACCTCATATCCTGGACTCTCGCACTAGTCCAAACATCAGTCTGAAGAAGGGTCTCGACCCGAAACGTCGCCTATCTCCTTCGCTCCTTAGATGCTGCTGCACCCGCTGAGTTTCTCCAGCTTTTTGTGTACCCTCGATTCTCCAGCATCTGCAGTTCCTTCTTTAAAAAAAAATACTCTTCACATCACCTCGATCCAGGCCTTTCACTATTCAGTAAGTTTCAATGAGGTCCTCTATCATCCTTCTAAAATCCAACGAGTACAGGCCCAGTGCTGTCAAACGATCATCAGGGTTGGGACCCTTCTTCACACTCTTTGTGTCTATCTTTGCTATAAACCAGTATTTGCAGTTCTTCTTTTCTATATTCGTGCTTTAAATAATACTGATCAAAAGATTATAAAAAATACAAGCTCATTTATAGTTTCACAGAAAGAATGAGCAGTGTTTAGAATTTAATCACACCAAGTATTAACTCAGTCAATCTCTGTATATCAGTTGTCCTGGTATTGTGCCTAATAAGGTCTCAAACAAATGTATTATAAAATTGCAGTCACTGACTTGCTCTGGGAAATATCTACTTATCAACTGATAATCTGCTGAAATTGCTAAGTGGCTTGCAACATTCCATCTCCAGCTTCATTAATTGTAAAAGCTGTTCTAATACTGTCCCCTGCCGTTTCCATTGGGCAGGATCGCTCTGCCTTTTGATAGCATTTGTGATTAACTGTTTAATCAGCATTTAATATCAGAAAAGGCTTTTAAAGGACATTTGGACAAGCACACGGAAAGGAAAGGTTTAGAGGGATACGGGCCAAATGCAGGCAGGAGGGACCAGTGAAACATCTTGGCTGGCATGGGCAAGTTGGGCCGAAGGGGCTGTTTCCTTGCTGTAGGACTCCATCTTACTGTCTTCATTTAAGTTTAAGAGAACCTTACTGACAAATTGAAAAAGCCTGTTTGCTCAAGGAATTGGTACAGGAACCCAGAACCCCATTGCTTTCAAAACGTATCTGAATTAGGAGGTATATTGGGACTAATTTTTTTTAAATTAGAAGCATTTTCCCATTAAAAATCTATAATATCTTTGGTTAACTTTTGTATTAAACCTAGTATTTTTTTTGTGCAGGAAGGAACTGCAGATGCTGGTTTACACCAAAGATAGACACAAAATGCTGGAGTAACTCATCAGGACAGGCAGCATCTCGAGAGAGAAGGAATGAGTGACATTTTGCGTCAAGACCCTTTTTCAGACTGAGAAATGTCTTCAATCTGAAGAAGGGCTCGACCCGAAACATCACCCATTCCTTCTCTCCAGAGATGCTGCCTGTCCCGCTGAGTTACTCCAGCATTTTGCGTCTATTTCCAGATAAGAATAACTATGGGAAGGAAGCGATAAGCGGTATTTGGGAAAGGAGGACTCAGCATTCATTATCTCTTCAATATGTCATACGATACCGGTGCAATTTGCAGATTACTAATGCAAAATAAAAACCCTGTCACATAACATTAGTTCTATCACAGTCCACGCCCATTAAAAAACACATTGGACTGAAGCCTAGAAATTGGTTCGTTTTCATCTGGGCCCAAGTCAAGTCTCCAAATGCAGAGGAATGTAGTAAATATTTATAACTAATTTCCTTCAATAAAATATCTAACTACTTCATCAAGTAGCTGGAACAAATTGTACTTTGTACCAAAAGTATGCAGCAGAGAACTAACTCTGCTACCAGCCAGTAAGTTCTTCTGTTCCTAACACACCACAGTGGAAATTCATGTCTTTAACACTCTGTTAGGCAATTTCAGAGTGTCATTTAAAACACATATTGAGCTTTTAGCAAAATTTGTTAATAATCCGAAGGTCATCTCCACCGTGCCTCTCCCATTACCACAGCTGTGACGAAGAGAGATACAAAATGCTGGAGTAACTCGGCGGAACAGGCAGCATCTCTGAAATGGGTGGCGTTTCGGGTAGAGACCCTTCTTCCAATCCGACCCAAAATGTCACCCATTGCTTCTCTCCAGAGATGCTGCCTGTCCCGCTGAGTTACTCCAGCATTCTGTGTCTATCTTTGGTGTAAACCAGCATCTGCAGTTCCTTCCTGCACACCACAGCTGTGCTGTTGTTCATAATATTTGTATCGCCATTCTTCATTATATTTTTAGCCTCCATCCAATACTCCTCAAAATCAAACCCACTGTCCCACATCAATCCTTACTGACCGTCAATCCTTATTTGCCGAGTTGCTATGGCAACCACCCTAAAGCCATGATGAATGTGTTAAATACTGCACACTAGATATCACTGTCCATGATCTTGATGAAACTTGTCATTAATAATATCTGCACTCCTCACTCAAACAAGCCGCTACGCCACATTACTATGGCAAGTAAGGACAAGATTTTACTCTGATCCTTCACTCATTGTGTTAATGGCTGATGAGGTAACATCCATTGCCCATTTCAACACTCACTAATCATGGGCAGAAATCTTGCGGGGGGCTGTCCCCCAGGTTTTGAGAGGTGGGGGACAATCCCCCCTATGTTTTGTGACCTGGGCGCTACAGCCAGTCCCTGGTCGGCTCGCCTGGCCCGGGACTGGCTGTAGCGCCCAGGTCAGCTCGCCTGCCTAGGAATGGCCGAAGCCCCCAAGTCGGCTCACCTGCCCCACACTCCAAAGACACGCAGGTTTGTAGGTTAAGTGCTTGAGTAAATTGTACATGGTCCCTAGTGTGTCGGATGGTGCTAGTGTACGGGGTGATTGCTGGTCGGCGCGGACACAGTGGGCCAAAGGACCTGCAATTCCTGGACTGATTCCTGGGATGTCAGGACTGTCTTATGAAGAAAGACTGGATAGACTCGGTTTATACTCTCTGGAATTTAGGAGATTGAGAGGGGATCTTATAGAAACTTACAAAATTCTTAAGGGGTTGGACAGGCTAGATGCAGGAAGATTGTTCCCGATGTTGGGGAAGTCCAGGACAAGGGGTCACAGCTTAAGGATAAGGGGGAAATCCTTTAAGACCGAGATGAGAAAGACTTTTTTCACACAGAGAGTGGTGAGTCTCTGGAACTCTCTGCCACAGAGGGTAGTTGAGGCCAGTTCATTGGCTATGTTTAAGAGTGAGTTGGATGTGGCCCTTGTGGCTAAGGGGATCCGAGGGTATGGAGAGAAGGCAGGTACGGGATACTGAGTTGGATGATCAGCCATGATCATATTGAATGGCGGTGCAGGCTCGAAGGGCTGAATGGCCTACTCCTGCACCTAATTTCTATGTTTCTATGTTTCTATGTTAATTCCCAGGTCGCCTGCGTGCCCCGGGTCTGGCTGCAGTTCTCAGGTCGTCTGCGTGCCCCTGGTCTGGCTGCAGTTCCCAGGTCGTCTGCGTGCCCCGGGTCTGGCTGCAGTTCCCAGGTGGCCTGCGTGCCCCGGGTCTGGCTGCAGTTCCCAGGTCGCCTGCGTGCCCCGGGTCTGGCTGCAGTTCCCAGGTCGTCTGCATGCCCCGGGTCTAGCTGCAGTTCCCAGGCCGTCTGCATGCCCCGGGAATAGATGCAGTTCCCAGGTCGCCTGCGTGCCCCGGGTCTGGCTGCAGTTCCCAGGTCGTCTGCGTGCCCCGGGTCTGGCTGCAGTTCCCAGGTCGTCTGCATGCCCCGGGTCTAGCTGCAGTTCCCAGGCCGTCTGCATGCCCCGGGAATAGATGCAGTTCCCAGGTCGCCTGCGTGCCCCGGGTCTGGCTGCAGTTCCCAGGTCGTCTGCGTGCCCCGGGTCTGGCTGCAGTTCCCAGGTCGTCTGCGTGCCCCGGGTCTGGCTGCAGTTCCCAGGTCGTCTGCGTGCCCCGGGTCTGGCTGCAGTTCCCAGGTCGTCTGCGTGCCCCGGGTCTGGCTGCAGTTCCCAGGTCGTCTGCATGCCCCGGGTCTAGCTGCAGTTTCCAGGTCGTCTGCATGCCCCGGGACTAGCTACAGTTCCCAGGTCGTCTGCGTGCCCCGGGACTAGCTGCAGTTCCCAGGTCGCCTGCATGCCCCGGGACTGGCTGCAGTTCCCAGGTCGTCTGCATGCCCCGGGACTGGCTGCAGTTCCCAGGTCGCGAAAACGAATTGAAAAAAAATACGCCTGCGGGCAGATGATTTTGGGTTATGGGCCGGATCCGGCACATGGGCCGTAGGTTGCCGCCCCTGCCTTAGATGTTCAGCCTCATTGTGTGTCCCCATGTTTTAAAAGTGATTAGTCACTATTACCTCACCTCAACCATCAAACTATGCCTGTGCAAACTAGATAAGGGAGGACCCGGGATACACCAAGGCAAAATTAAACCATTGAAATCCCGTTAAGATCAGGTATTTATGATCTGGGAATCACGGCATAGACCAATGATCACCATTTTCCAACACACTGGATTATTTGTTCAAATGGACCATTCTCAGTCACAGACAAAAATTATGAAAAATTGTGGAATAAATCTCTTGTAATTCTCAAAACATTGCAGGTATATTGATTTGTATGGTATATGTGACTCATATTTTTTATAAAGTTTATCAAGTTAAATATTTATGTTATGCTGACAATGTTTGTTTAAGGTCAGAGGTCAAATATGACTGGTCAAGTGTGATAGAAACATAGAAACATAGAAATTAGGTGCAGGAGTAGGCCATTCAGCCCTTCGAGCCTGCACCGCCATTCAATATGATCATGGCTGATCAATCTCACAGGGAAGCATTTTTTTCGTAATTCAGTTTTATCTTACAAACTCTTGTGTATTTTAAAAAGCTAGAATATTCATATCTTTAACAGACATGCATCGCAGTTCTGTAGGTAGGGAAATAGCAATGAATAAGATTAATCTCTTACAAGAATATTTTAATGTATTAAAGCCCTGTCCCACGGTATGAGTTCATTCCAAGACCTCTCCCGAGTTTAAAAAAAAAAATCAAACTCGTGGTAAGCACGGAGAATGAGCGTAGCGGGTATGTCGGAGCTCGGGGACATCTCTTACCGGCTCGTAACGTAAACGGCAGGTACTCGGGAAGACTCGCTAACGGCAGGTAAGCACTGGAAGACTCGTGAAGATTTTTCAACTTTTCAAGAAAAATCAACAATTTACAGATGAGGGGATTTTTAAAATCATGAAGTAAATCTCTACCGGAATATGTAAAAATGTCACCGTTACCACGTCGGGTTTTCGAGATGTGAATCGCATATACGAAATCACACACACAGTTTTATATTGTACTAGATCAAGTCCCGTCCCCTCAATGCACGGGGGGGGGGAAGCGACGGAAATCGGCTTGATATTATATTTATATTATTCATTCGCTCCTTTAACCCCATCCCCTGCCCTATCCACTCACGCATAACCCCCAACTGCGCAGGCGCGGCTAGAGAGAGGACGAGTGGACGGGGCCTAAGGTGTCACAAACACACGGGGGGGGGGGGCAAATGGAGGGGAGGGAGTAGGAGGGGGGAGGAGGGGAAAGGGGGAGAGATGAGGGGGGAAAGAGGGGTAGGGAAAGGGAGGGAGGAGGGGGGAGGGAGGGGAGGATTGAGAGAGGGGAGAGAGGGGGAGAAAGGGGGGAGAGGGGTAGAGGTGAGTGAGTGGGGAGGGAGGGGTAGTGGGGAGAGGGGGGAGAGAGGGGGAAGAGTGGGGATGGAGGGGGAGAGGGGTAGGGGAGGGAGGGGAATAGGGGTAGGTGGGAGGAAGGGGAAGAGTGAGGAGTGAGGGGGAGGAGTGAGGGGGGGAAGAGTGGGGTGGGAGGGGGAGAGGGGGTGAGAGGGGTAGGAGGAGGGGGGGGAGGGGGAGAGGGTTAGGGGGAGTGGGGAGGGAGGGGGAAGAGTGGGGAGGGAGGGGTAGGGGGAGGGAGGGGGAGTGGGTGGAGAGAGGGGGGAAAGGGGTGGGAGAGGAGAGGGGTGTGGGGGAGAGGAAGGGGGAGGAGGGGGGGAGAGGGAGTGTGAGGGGGCAGAGAGGGAGCGGGAATAAGGGGGAGCGTTTGAGGGGTGGGGGGACTCGTCGTCAGACATGAGGGCTGGTTCTTGAACGCAATAATCACTCGCTCCTTCGCTGTAAGAAGGCAACGTGTTTTTTTTCCAAAGGTCTTGCGAGCTTGTACTCGCCCCCGGCAGCTGGAGCAACTAGACAGCGTGGTTTTTTTCAAAGGTCTTGCGAGCGAGTTCTTCAAAAGCAAGTCGGTGACCTCCGGTGGGATGCGAAAAGCGAAGAGAGAGAGAGAGAGAGAACAGGGCACGAATCTCTGGAAAGCTGGAGCGCTAAGCAGCTGGAGGGAGGGGAGGGGCGTGGCTTCACAAGCTGCGCAAGCTGCAAGGAGAAAGTTCTTCAGCGAGTGAACGGCGGTGACCTCGGAATCTGCAAAACTTTC
Source organism: Okamejei kenojei (assembly GCA_035221665.1). Classification (NCBI taxonomy): domain Eukaryota; kingdom Metazoa; phylum Chordata; class Chondrichthyes; order Rajiformes; family Rajidae; genus Okamejei; species Okamejei kenojei. The sequence goes on from CM069139.1 coordinate 87,162,726, forward strand.
TCGTTCTTTCTGCGCTTTTAGAAGAACGGGTACGTAACTCGTGGAAAACTGCGCATGCTCGTTGTCAGCAGCTGCATTAATCCAGAGCGGCGAGGGGGAGGGGGGTGGTGGCAGGCCCACGAGCAATGGCATTGTGAGGGCAGCAGCTGGGCAGCGGTTATTTATATTTTAATGTCCATTTGGTGATAAATAATTCGTGAAATAATTAACCAAATTTACAGAGGAGTGGATTTTTGAAATAATAAGGTAAATTTCTACCAGAAGATATAAAAATGTCACCGTTATTGTAACATCAGCAGCTGGGCAGCAGTCTGATTTGAAAAAACGTCAGATTGGTCAACAATTTTAAATTAACAGTCAGGAAAATAATGAACCAAATTTACAGAGGAGTGGATTTCTAAAATCTCTCCTGAAATATGTAAACATTTCCCCGTTTTGGCGTCTGGTTTTGAGTTTATGCGTTTCTAAGGCGAAATGACTCGCACAACCCACACACACGTACACACAAGAGTTTTAAAGTATACTAGACCAAGGGGGACCCATTGGGCCCCGTCCCCTCAATGCGTGGTTGCGGGGGGGGGTGGTGGGCGTCACGTGGCGTCACATACACTAATTACCCCCCCCCCACCGCACACACGCTAACAACCCCCCTTGATATTATATTAATATTATTCATTTGCTCCTTTTACCCAGTAACCGCCCTATCCAATGACGCATAGCCCCCAACTCGCAGGCGTGACTAGAGAGGGAGGGTGGGTAGAGAGTGAGCGCAGAGATAAGTGGCAGAGACAGAGAGAGAGGGGCAGAGACAGAGAGAGAGGGGGGGTGGATGGGAGGTAGTGGAGGAGAAGGAGGGTGGGTGGGGGGGGAGGTGGGAGGAGAGGGAGAGGGGAGGAGAGGGAAGGAGAGGGGAGAGGGGGGGAGAGGGAGATTGGAGGAGAGGGAGAGAGAGGGAGGAGGAGGAGAGGGGGGAAGAGGGGGCTGAGAATGGGGGAAGGGAGGTGAAGGAGGGGGGAGGGGGGGGACAGGATGTGGAGGGAAGGGGGAAGGGGGTAGGGGTGGAGAGCAGGGCAAGGGGGTGAGGGGTGGAGGTGGATGGGGAGTGGGTGGGAGGGTGTGGAGGGGAGGGTGTGGAGCGGGTTTAGGGGAGGGAGGGATGGAGGAGAGGAAGGAGAGGGGGAGGGGATGTGGAGGGGGTGGAGGGAAGGGGGAAGGGGGTGGAGGGGAGGGCAAGGGGGTGGAGGTGGAGGGGGTGGAGGTGGAGGGGAGGGGTGCGGAAGGGGTTTAGGGGAGGGATGGGGTGGAGGAGAGGAAGGTGGAGAGAGAGAGGGAGGAGAGAGAGAGGAGGAGGAGAGAGAGAGGAGGGGGAGAGAGAGAGAGAGAGAGAGGATGGGGGAGAGAGAGAGGAGCGGGGCGGGGCGGCAGCTCACGGGGCCCCGGAGCGAGGCCCTGAGTGATCTGAGGACCAAATATCGTTATAGGATCTTTGCTGAGGACTGCCAAAAGCAGCGGAGGGGAAGCCCACCCACCAACGTGACAGACGATCGGGCGGGGGAGATGGAGAGCAGGTCGGCCCCTGTGACGGGTAGTGGAGAAGGGAGAGAGGAGGGAGGAGAGGGGAGGTGGTGAGGAGAGGACGGGGGGGGGGGGTGTGGAGGGGAGCTGGGCGAGTGTGGGCTGCGAAAAGCAGGGGGAGAGAGAGAGAACAGGGCCTGACTCTCTGGAAACCCAGAGCCGTTAGCAGCTGGAGGGAGGGGGCGGGGGAGGGGCGTGGCTTCACAAGCTGCGCTGGCATAGAGGAGAAAGTTCTTCAGCGCGTGAGCGCCGGTGAGCTCCGTTGACTTCGGGATCTGCAGAACTTGCTCGTTCTTTCTGCGCCTTTTGAAGAACGGGTGGGGGGGGGCACGAGCGAGGTGGGCCGTGAGCAAGGGCATTGTGAGGTCAGCAGCTAGACAGTGGTTATATTTAAAAATAAATTCAGTTTGGTGATGTTAGTAAATAACTTGTAAAATAATTAACCAAATTTTTGTAGACGAGTGAATTTTTGAAACCATAAGGTAAATTTTTACCAGAAGATGTAAACATTTCACTGTTATGTTTAAAAAGTCGGGTAAATAATATACCAAATGTACAGAGGAGTGGCTTTCAAAAATCACAAGGAAAAGCTCTACTGAAATATGTAAAACTTTCTCAGTTTCGGCGTCTGGTTTTCGAGGAGATACATTTCAAAGGCAAAATGACACACACACACAAAGTTTTAAAAGTATACTAGACCAAGTGTAGACCCGTTGGGTCTGTTCCCCCAACGCGCGGTTGCGAAGGGGGGCGGCCTTAGGCGTCACATACACGCTAACCACCCCCACGCGCACTAACCCCTCCTTGATATTATATTAATAGTCATTCGCTCCTTTTTACCCCAGCCCCCGCCCTATCCACTTGCACATAAACCCCAACTGTGCAGGCGCGGCTAGGTCTTGCGAGCTTGCACTCGCTACCGGCAGCTGAAGCAACTAGACAGCGTGGTTTTTTTCAAAGGTCTTGCGAGCGAGTTCTTCAAAAGCAAGTCGGTGACCTCCGGTGACTTCTGGTGGGATGCGAAAAGCGAAGACAGAGAGAGAGGAGGGTGGAGAGAGAATGGGAGGGGGAAGAGATTGGGGGGCACGACATCACAGGGGAGGGGGGGTGGAGAGAGAAAGGGAGGGGGAAGAGATTGGGGGGCACGACATCACAGGGGAGGGCTGGTTCCTGAACGCAATACTCCACCACTCACCCATAGGTCCCAATATTCACCACTCTCTGGAGAGGGAGGGGGGCAGAGAGGAAGAAGGGGCAGAGAGGAAGAGGGGGGGGGCAGAGAGGGAGGGCCCCCTTCCCCCCTCTCCTCTCCGCCCTCTCTGGGAGGGGGTTCAGGGGTGGGGGGGGGGGAAGGGGTAGAGGCAGCACCTACCCAGGTCGTAGAGTCGGCCTTCCCACCAGGTGCCGGGCACGAGCTAGGCTGTGGCAGGCTGAGCGAGGCCCAGAGCGATCCGAGGATGGTGAAAAGCAGCGGGGGACCAGCTCCCCTCCGCAAGGGGAAGCGCACCCACCAGCGTGACAGAGCCGGGCTGGGCTTGGGGGGAACAGACGATTGGGCCTCCCCGTGACGGGTAGAGAGGAATGGGGAGAGAGGGAGGGAGGAGAGGGGAGGAGGTGAGAAGAGGAGAGGAGGTGAGAAGAGGAGAGGGGAGGAGGTGAGAAGAGGAGGGGGGAGGAGGTGAGAAGAGGAGGGGGGGGGTGAAGGGGAGCCGGGTGACTGAGTGGCCTGCGAAATGCAGAGAGAGACAGAACCGGCCTGACTCTCTGGAAACCGGCAGCTGAGTGAGCGGGCGGGCGGGGGAGTTTGTCAGTTTGGTGATGAATTTTAGCAAATAACTCGGGAAAAAATTGACCAAATTTATAGAGGATTGGATTTTTTGAAATCATAAGGAAAATTTCTACCTGAAGATGTAAAGAAAACCACTGTTATTGTAACGTCAGCAGCTGGGCAGCGGTTAGATTTTTAAAAAAGGTCAGATTGGTCAACGATATTCATAAAAAAAGTCAGGAAAATAATGTACCAAATGTACAGGAGTGGGTTTCTAAAATCACAAGGAAAATCTCTAGTGAAATATGTAAAAATGTCCCCGTTTCGGCGTCTGGTTTTCGAGGAGATATATTTCAAAGGCAAAATGACACACACACGCACACAGTTTTAAATTATAGATAGATAGATATGATATGAATGATATGATATATATGATATGATAGAGAATTATGATGGTGGAGGGATGGAGAGAAAGGGAAAGTGAGGGTTACGAAGTTAGAAAAGTAGATATTCATACCGCTTGGTTGTAAGCTGCCCAAGTAAAATATGAGGTGCTGGTCCTCCAATTTGTGTTGGACCTGACTCTGACAGTGGAGGAGGCCCAGGACAGAAAGGTCAGCGTGGGAATGGGAGGGGGAGTTAAAGTGTTTAGCAGTGATACGATTGTAGAGCCTGCGCTTGGTCTCGCTGATATGAGTCCACACATGGAATATCAGTGCGGATTATCAACATGGAATATCAGTGCGGATACAGTAAGCCGCCATCCAAACATATTGGCACAGCTCTATACAAAAGTTTGAGAATATCAAAATGATCTCATGTCGATATGCTACAAGAGAAAAATGCACTGAAAAGGCAGCATTTTTGCCTTGGGGTGGTTGTAGGAGTGTAATGATGATGTTGGGATGCAGGGGTGCGGGGTGGATATACATGCTCAGGCATTTTTCTATTCTACTGTTTACATAGAACCATCAAACTTGTTTTCACAGCGGTAACTTTAGTGTGGTCATATGGTTGTGGGGTCATAAACAACTCTAGAGACTTCAATACACAAATCAGGGAATGCTGTTAGAAATCCGATTGTACAGAAGACCTCAAACCATGCTCCCCATCTGCAGCTCAAATAAGTGTAAAATATCCTATAACTGCATCGCCTAACCGAGGAGCACAGGCTATTTACACATTCGCTAGATTCAAATGTTTCCATGGATTTATATTAAAAAAGAGCACAAGAACAACTGGCCTTCATTCAACACTCAACTCATTACATCCTGTGATACATTGTTCTGCACAAATAGACAGCTATGTTTAGTCACGATGCAACAATGACAATATCACAAAAAATGCATTGCTTCAGACACAAAGGGGTTGTTTAAGCCACAATAATAATGCTTGCTGTTCATCGCAACAAAGACAATTTTAAGGCTATCGACATGAGCTGAAGGGCAGTAACAAATATGGAACAAGGTCCACTGCATGCTCAAAATGTAATCATCCTTACATTTGTCAAAAATACCAAGCACTAGAAGTTACTTGCAGAACATGAAACTCCCCCAAAACGAAAACAGAAATGTGGGAAGAGCTCTGCCAGTTAAGCAGTCATTTATGGAAAGAGAAAGTCAACAAATCGAGCAACCTTAATGCTGGAGGAAGGATTTGGTTGTTCTCAGAATGTTACACAGTTTATTCCTGAATGTGGCACTTAATTTCTAATTACATTATTGAATAGATTTCCAGTGAGATTAATATGTGGGTCAAGCAAGTGGAAGAAGTGAAGGGTGTGGAAGATTTTGCACGCTATGTATAATACGTTAGCTAAATGCATTCAAGTTTCAAGGACTATGTGCTTAGCACCAGGCTCTTACGTGACCAATACAAAAATACGGACATAGTGGACAAAGCGCATGCACTGTTGATCTAATACATGATTAGGAACCACAGAGGGGGTGAACTGCAAAATCGTAGAGATAAAATATTCTGCCTTTGTGTAGAACAATACATGACAAGGCGAGGAGCAAGGGCAAACTCTTCGTGGCAATTTCCGCAGAGGAAGCACATGGGATCTTAAAAAATCATTTAATCAATCTGGCTCAATCAGTGGCCAACCAAGGCAACTCATACAAATCTCTGTTGGTGAACGGCAGCAGGAAGGAAAAAACTACCGGTAAGTACTCTTAGACATTCAATTCCCTCTTTTGTTATAGCAGCTGGGCATACTTAGGAAACAAGTCTGCAAGTAAAGAACTCCATGTCCAGAGGAAGCGCTCAGGGGTGTTGTCCCTGTGTACAAACTGTTAACTCATAGAACCACTGGAAACACTTTACCTCAAAGATAATTGCTGTACACATGAACAATCACTGACTTTCATGTAAACCATGACATTCTGATGCAGTGGCTACGAATCACACAGTCAGGATCATTTAGTTCTTGGATGTGATTATGTCCTGTAAGTTACATAAATCATTCAGCTTCGTGGGGCTGGGCTCATGGAGTTCCTTTACAGGAGTCTATTACAAGTTGGCTTGGTGTTGACTGGGGAAGGGGGCGGAAAATATAGCCCAAGGTGGACATCTGGCTCCTGGATGTGTCGGAAGGAACTGCAGATGCTGGTTTAAACCGAAGATGGACAGAAAAAGCTGGAGTAACTCAACGGGACAGACAGCATCTCTGGAGATAAGTTAGAGATGATGTTTCAAGTAGAGACCCAAAACAGAAATAGAAAATGCTGCCATAATGCAAGGCCTTGATTGGGATAGAATTAGTTAAATGTGTTCAGGAAGGTTTTCGCAAACAATGTATACAGAGCTCTGCTAGAAAGGGGCAATGCTGGAATGCCTGTTGAGAAATGAGGTTGGGCAAGTACCTGAAGTATCAGTAGAGAAACATTTTGAGACAAATTACCGCATTTCTATTAGTTTTTAAATAGCTATGGAAACTGGTCCACAAATTAAAACCTTGAAGACAAATTTTGAAGGCATTTGATAGGAACGTGCATAGGTTGATTGGAAGAGTCCATTTGCTGGTAAAAGGATATATGGCAAGTGAGAGGTTTTAGGTAAACTACAGAACTAAGTAAATGCGTCTGCTTCCAGTCAGGTGCTGAATAGTTTTCAGTCGTATTAAAGCAAGAACAGTTATAGTCAGACTTTTCACATTTTGAATCGAGGAATCCTCTGAATCGAGGACCAGAGGACATAGGTTTAAGGTGAAGGGGAAAAGATTTAATAGGAAGGGTGTGGGTGTGTGGAACAAGCTGCCAGAGGCTGGGACTATTGCAACAGTTAGACAGGTGCAAGGATAGGACAGGTTTGGAGGGATGTGGACCAAACTCAGGCAGGTGGACCAGGGATATAGGTCCTGCTGCAATCCTTCACAACCATCATCACCGTCATCACCTCTGCTTCCTTCCATGAAGCCAATTTGCTATCCATTCAGCTATCTCTCCTTGGATCCCAAGCGATCTACCCGTCCAGAGCAGCCTACCACGCAGAACCTTGTTGAACGCCTTACTGAAGTCCATGTACACAACATCTACAGCTCTGCCCTCATTGACCTTTTTGGTCACGTCTTCAAAAAAATCAATCAGATTTGTGGGACACGACCTCCCACGTACAAAACCATGCTGACTGTCCCTAATCAGCCCTTGCCCATCAAAGGCCTGTATAACCTATCCCTCAGAATACTCTCCAATAACTTACCAACTACAGATGTTAAGCTCACCGGCCTATAGTTAACAGCATTTTCCCTGCAGCCCTTCTTGAAAAGAGGCACAACATTTGCCACCCTCCAGTCTTCCGGCACCTTTCCTGTATTTAAGGAAGACTCGTAAATTTGGCTAGTGTGGGCAAGTTGGGTTGAAGGGCCTGTTTCCACGTTTTATTTGACTCGATTTGACTATGACTCGATTTTATTACAGTTACCGAGTCATGCAATCAGAAAGACATCTGGCACGGAAATGAGCCCTTCGGCCACTACGCCCTTGGCGACCATCAAGTCTTATTTATACCAACTCCATTTACCTGCACCTGATCCATAGCCAACAAGCAATACATTCAATACGGCAACCATCCTCTGGTTTTAGAAAATCTCCCTCAGATCCTCTCTCACCTTCTTACTCCTCTGCTTACTCCCTCTGGCCCATGGGGAAAATTTGTTACTATCTATCTTATCTAGGCCTCTCACAGATTGGTAGACCCCTATCAGGTGCCCCCTGGCCTCCTCTACATCCTTCTACCCCAGCCAACCCCAGGTGAACCATATAACCACATAACAATTACAGCACGGAAACAGGCCCTCTCGGCCCTTCCAGTCCGTGCCGACCATTTGTTTTCCCCTAGTCCCATCTACCTGCACTCAGACCTCCATTCCCTTCCTGTCCATATACCTATCCACTTTACTTTTAAATGTTAAAATCGATCCTGCCTCTGCACCATCTCCGGTGCAATGTTATCTGCTGCACGTAACACCTACCTACAAAGGTTCCTATATAGATTTCACAAAGCTAGCCGTAGAACAAAGTTACCCAGCAAGAGTTAACCTGGCTGAGGGACTATTAAACCCATTAAGCAAAAAACACAAAGCTAGAACAGACGGAAAGAACACAATAGAGATCTCTAATGAAAGCCAGTGCCCATTTATTCAGCATAAGACTTGCATTAACTCTGATGTGCAATCTCCCCATTTCTGTTCATACTCCCCTCCCCACCAATCTTAGCTTGCATGTTCTTGTCTATTTCTGAAACTACAACAATGACTGAACCATTATGTCAGTCATTGGGTTAATGAAGCAATTTGAAATCACTGAAAAAGCATGAATCTGAACCAAAAAACAAGGTTTGCAGAAGCGAAACTAAGTGGTCAACATTTCTCACAAGCCTGCTAGAATATGAAAATCACAGGAGGCATTTCAGGAAACCACATTCTGTCACCATTTCCTTTCACTGAAAATATCATCTTCCTGGCAGTATCCTGTATGCAGCCGCATCCTTTGTTGTGTGGAATAACCCAGCCATTTATGGTCAAATGCTAAGGCCTGTGTAATCAGCAGAAAAGACTTGAGAATTAAATAATTTGTTTACTTTAGTTTAGAGATACAGCGCGGAAACGGGCCCTTCAGCCCACAATGTCCGCACCGACCAGCGATCCCCGCACAGTAACACTAGCCACACATCTATGGACAATTTACATTTCTACCAAGCCAATTAACCTACAAACCTGTACGTCTTTGGAGTGTGGGAGGAAACTGAAGATCTCAGAGAAAACCTACGCAGGTCACGGGGAGAACGTACAAACTCCGTACTGACAGCACCCATAATCAGGATGGGACCCGGGACTCAGGCGCTGTGAGGTAGTACTCTACTGCTGCGCCACTGTGCCACCCACTGCACACATCCGCTATTGTTCTACATCTGCATTGTTCTGCAGACATTTGGTATAAGCCTTTAATTCTATTTGATAATCACCCAACACAACCCATAATTAAACTAATAGAATATATATCCAGTCATTAATAAATATCATGAACATTTTATCATTATTAGTTGTAGTAGTTGGTGGTAAGTGATTTAAAATATTAAAAAGAACCAAGTATGGGAGAATTTACAGTCCTATTTTTATAGGTCAAGTCATTTGTAACTCGGGGAGCCCCTGTATTTCAGGTTAAATTAGCCTTGGCTATCAGCTGCAGCACTTTTTATGGATGGGGCATCAGCTTCAGCAGTGGTGGGAGTTCATGGTTAGCTTCAAACTGCCTCTGCTTTTCTGGATGGTTTCAAGCATCTCATGTCTTCTTGAAACTGCAATGAATATTATTCCAACATGGAGTTTCAGAGGGTTCCAGATGCAAATCCTACTGTTGGAATCCTACATTAAGGGATGCATGTATTCACAGAGCACTCGGAAAATCAGTATATAGTTAATGTCAACATGGTCGTACAAAGACACAAAATTGTGTTTGATAGATCTAGCGCTGCTCTTTTCCTAGGATAGAACCAGAACCACAAATAAAGTTGGGCGAGGGTGGGGGTAAGTAGTTCTTGCAATATAATTGACTTTCAAAATGCATTTGGTTAAACTATCCCGCTAAAAGGTTGTTATATTAAATCAGATCCTGTGAGATTGAGGAGGGAAATACATTAGCATAGATATAGGACTGGTTCAAGGATAGAAAGCAGCATTCCAATAAAGGGATTGCAGATTATTACTGGCAGTACTCCAGGGGGATCTATACCGACTCCTTAGGTACTTACAGGTTGGTTATATTAATAACCAAGAAGAAAAGATGATGTAAACTATCCAAGTTCATTGATGACATAAAACTGGGAAAGTGAGCTTCAAGGAAGGCGTGTCATTTGCACCCGATAAAAATTGATTAAGTGAGTGGTCAAAGTAGCCTTCTTACAGCACTCAATGATCATGAAGAAAGTCTCACAAAGATTTAATCATCTCTATGACACTTTTTTCCACTTTACAGCACTCAAATTAGTACGAGTGTCAAGGGTTATGGGGAGAAGGCAGGAAACTGGGGGTAGGAGGGAGAGATAGATCAGCCATGATTAAATGGCATAGTAGAGTTGATGGGACAAATGGCCTCATTCTGTTCCTATCACTTATGACCTTTCCAAAGTCATTTACTTTGAGATCCAAGGGATCTCAGCTATATTATCATTCTAGCTGAACAGTTATATTCAAGTCATCAAAGTAAACAAAAGTGCTTTAGATCAGAACATTTAATGGTTTTAACAACTGAAATATCATAAACATTAAGAAATACTTTCATGAGATAGAAATACTTTCATGAATCCCAAGAAGTGCCGGTTTCGTGTCTCAGAGGTCACGTATGTTGGACATGTTTTCACCTCTAACGGACTAAAACCCGACCCCTTGAAGGCAGCTGCCATCTCCGAGATGGCAGCCCCCACTGACGTGCCAGGTCTGCAACGATTCTTGGGCATGGTGAACTACCTTGGAAAGTTTGTACCAAACCTCAGCGAGCTGAGTGCTCCCCTGCGGCAGCTGACAAAAAAGGATATCGCCTGGGTCTGGCTCCCACATCACCAGCAGGCCTTTGACTGCCTCAAGTCGAAACTGATTAGCACTCCGACGTTGCGGTTCTTCGACGTGGGTCGCCCCATCACCGTCACCTGTGACGCTTCCAAGTTCGGCCTGGGTGCGGCCTGCCTTCAGTCTGTCGATGGATCGCTGCATCCTGTCTCCTATGCCTCCCGCACCATGACGGACACCGAGCAGCGGTACGCTCGGATCGAGAAAGAGCTGCTCGCGGTGGTGTTCGCCTGCTCCAAGTTCAGAGACTTCCTGTTCGGCAGCAGATTTACGGTCGAAACCGACCACCAGCCACTGGTGACAATCCTGAACAAGCCGATTCACGCTGCCCCTGCCAGGCTGCAGCGTATGATGCTGCAGCTCCAGCGTTTCGACTTTGATATAATCTACAAGAAGGGCACCGAGATGCACATTGCGGACACCCTATCGCGCGCCCCGCGGACCTCCTGCGCTCGCCACCCCTACGAAACAGAGGACTTGCTCGTACTGGGCGTTAACTTTATTCCCACCAAGCAGCTACAGGTTTTGGCTGAGCACACCGCTGCCGATCCGGTTTTGCAGCGGCTTGCCTCTGTGATTAAAGCAGGGTGGCCAACAAAGCGCTCCGCCGCGCCGTCTGAAACACAGCCTTCCTGGTCCGCGACGAACTGGTGCTCCAGGATGGCGTTATCGTCAAGGGACATAAAGTTGTAGTCCCGTCCTCCCTGTTTGACTTTTACTTTTGTGCAGCCCATAGCGGACACCCTGGGGTCGATGCAACACTCGCCCACGCTCAGTGCCAATTCTATTGGCCTGGAATGGCCAGATATATCCGAGACCGAGTTTCTGCCTGCTCCACGTGCAACAGTCTTGCACCACACCAGCAGCGACAGCCCCTGCTGCAACAGCCCGCTCCTGCCTTGGCCTGGTCCTCGCTGGCTGCCGACATATTCGAGTGGCGTGGTAACCACTACCTTGTCCTGGTCGACTCGTACTCCAACTGGTTCGAAGTGGATTTGCTGACATCCCTCACGTCGGAGATGGTGATCCGAAAGCTGCGGAAACACTTCTCCACTTTTGGGACCCCTGTCAGGCTGCAGACTGACAACGGCAGGCAGTTTACAAGCCGAGAATTCAAAAGTTTTGCCGACAAGTGGAACTTCGTGCATTTCACCAGCAGCCCAGAGTACCCACAGAGCAATGGCCTAGCAGAACGGGCCGTCCGCAGCGCCAAGCTTCTGATGGAACAGGCGCGACTATCCAACTCTGATTTGTATTTGGATCTCCTGAACCTCAGGAATGTTTCCAGGGATCCGGCCATGGGGTCACCTGCTCAGCGTCTGATGTCCAGAACTACCAGATCTACCATCCCGATTGCCCAGCGCCAGCTGAAACCTCGGGTGCTGGAGCCCGCCTCCGTGCAGAGGCGAATTCAAGAGAAACATGACAGCCAGCGGCGTTCCCACGATCGGTCGTGCAGACCACTCGATCCTCTGTTGCCCGGACAGGTTGTTCGGTTGCAGACCGCCAGTGGGCACTACCGTCTGGCCACCGTGGTTGGGGTGGCCGACTCACCTCGTTCGTATCTGGTCGACTGTGAGGGTACCATCTACCGAAGAAGCCGACAACACCTGCTTGCGGTTAATGAGCCACAGCCGCAGCCCCCGGGGCCCTATGCCCCGCCACTCTCATACCAGCAGCCGGCTGCCGTCCCAGCCAGTGTTCCCTGCATGCCTCGGTCCCCGTCGCGGGCGCCTGGTTCCCCTCTGCGCGGGTCCCCTGTTGCCGGTCGCGGTTCTCCCTCTCCTGTTTCTCCCACCCCAATGCCCTTCCCTGGTTCCCCAGCTGCCTCGCGTCCTCCTGTTTCTTCTGCTCCTTCGGGGGAAGGGGGAGACATCCGTACGCGCTCGGGCTGGATCAGCAAGCCACCTGTTCGCTACGGCGATTTTGTTTAATTCTGCTGTTTAATTCTGTTGTCGTGACAACAATCTGTTTTTTGATTTCTAAGGGGAAGGATGTAGATGGTTTATATGCAACCAATAATATAGTTACCTCACTCCCATTAACCCTGCCTAGTTAACATCAATCATAACGCCTTCCCCTTCCTGGGCGCAGCAGTAGAAGAATGTAGCCAGTGCTTGAAGATGTATGTAATACCCTGTGCTATCATTAAAAGATGTTGCACACTTTAAGAGCTTGTAAAGTGTTTATTTACAATTATAATCTGCATACATAACATTCATTTATTTAAAATCTAATGAGATAGCTAGGCAACAATTATGCGTTACCACCCATTACAAAATTCATAGATGTCTTGCAACAAAATAGATGAATTTCCGGGTACTTACAAAAGGCTTGGTACATAAATACCTGCACTTTAATTGTATTTCCACTTTACTGGCTTTCGTTAATTCTACAGAAGACTAATAGAACAACACCACCCAAGGAGAATGGAATAATCGATGGCGACTTTGGTGCTGAACTTTTGCAAACATCCACTTTCATAATATCATGACAGTCAGCATGGAAGGATGTGCTATCATTATTCCACTATAACATTTGGTTCCCTTTTGTACCAGGTGCACGTCAACTAAAGTGTAGCAAGGAACTGCCGATGCTGATTTAAACTGAAGATAGACACAAAAAGCTGCAGTAACTCAGCGGGACAGAGTGGAGAAAAGGAATAGATGCCGTTTTGGGTCAAGACACTGCTTCAGACTGAATGTCAGGGGGAAGGGAAACGAGAGATATAGACAGCGATATCAAGAGATATAGAACAAATGAATGAAAGATATGCAAAAAAGTAACAATGATAAAGGAAACAGGCCATTGCTAGCTGTGGGCAAGGTGAAAACAAGTTAAAGACAATGAAACTCACTAGGAAAGCATTGAAACTAGTACAACGACTAAGGTGGGGGAGGGATGGAGAGAGAAAGGGTTACTTGAAGTTAGAGAAATCAATATTCTTATCATTCGGTTGTAAGCTGCCCAAGCAAAATATAGGCGCCGTTCCTCCAATTTGTGTTTGGCCTCACTCTGATGGAGGTGGCCCAGGACAGAAAGGTCAGTGTGAGAATGGGAAGGAGAAATTAAAATGTTTGGTAATCGAGAGATCAGGTAGGCCCAGGCGAACTGAGCGAAGGTGTTCAGCAAAACGATCGCCCACTCTGCGTTTGGTCTCACCGATGTACAAGAGTCCACACCTGGAACAACGGATACAATAAAGAGGTTGGAGGAGGTGCAGGTAAACCTCTGCCTCACCTGAAAGGACTGTCAGGGCCCAGGGACAGCATCGAGGGAGGAGGTACAGGGACAGGTGTTACATCTCCTGCGGTTGCAGGGGAAGAAAGTTTAGAAGAACTAAAGTACTAGATTCACAAATTCAATGCAAAATCCGAATTTTTCATATGATGCTAAACTAACAAATCATGTGGCTTTGAAATAAAGATGATTTAGAGAAATGACACTGTGTAATTTAATGCAAAAAGGTTTCGCGCGAAAGAATAAAAAACTGAGGTGAAACATGGGAATGAAGCTGAATTTGCCGATTAAACAGATTCCAACAGTTGAATCTTAGTGCAATCCTAGACCCAAACGTCACCAATTCCTTCTCTCCAGAGATGCTGCCTGTCCCGCTGAGTTACTCCAGCATCTTGTGCCCAATCCCAGGACACAATGTTTTTACGTCTAATTAATGCAGGCCAACAATCAATGAAGGCAATAGAGAAGAGTGCATCCACATTTGGTTGCCATGTAACAAAAACAGCCATAAGACTGATCGTTGAAGAAAGAATTGAGAACACCCTTGTGCCTTTGAGACAAGAAATGGCATTGGTGACGATCAAAACATTCAAAATTAAGAGAATTGAAAATTTAAATAAGTTATACAAAATTGCAAGTAAGCATAGAAGTAAATTTAGAATCACTGGGTAGCCTTCTTAACAGTTTAGATAATTGTCACGTGCACTGAAGTACAATGACAAGCTTTTGTTACGTGCTATCCACTTAGCAGAAACACATACATGATTACAATCGAGTCATTCGCAGCGTATGTTCGTCCTACGTAGTTGAAGAAGACCATGATTTCAGTGTATTTGTTTGTGGGCCCGGAGGTGAATGGTGAGACCGATGCTGGCCCGGAAGGCTCGCCCGCATATGGGACACAGTTGGGTGGGTGCTGCAGTAGAAGTTGAAGCGGCAGAAGGTTCGACTAGCCCCGACCTGGGATCGCCGGCGCGGGGGAGCTGAGACTACCCCGATGCAGGAGCTTGATCGCCCCGACGCGGCAGGCCCGACCTCCAGCTACGGGAGTCAAGATCGTACCATCAACAGAAGGCTCGAGGCCTCCCGACCGCGGGAGAACAAAGAAAGGGAGAAATTGAACTTTTTTTTCGCCTTCCATTACAGTGAGGAATGTGGAGGGGTCACTGTGGTGGATGTTTATGTTAAAATGTATTTTGTGTGTACCGTTGCTTTTTATTTGTATGACTGACTTGGCAAATGAAATTCCTTGTATGTTGCAAAACATATTTGGCTAATAAAGTATTATTGTGATTGTATTGATGTCTTGAAGGATTGTATTGGGGTTTGGGAGATCAACAACATGATGAATTTGTGAATTTAAGGAAATACTTTGCATAAGGTTATAGAGTGCACCATTTAACAATCACAGATTCATTATCATATAATGGACTATTTTTAAAGGAATACTCTGAGCTAGAAGGAACAATAGATGCTTGTTTAAACCGAAGATAGACACAAAAAGCTGGAGTAACTCAGCGGGACAGGCAGCATCTCTGGAGAGAAGAAATGGGTGACTTTTTATAAGTGATGGGAGCAGAATTAGGCCATTCGGCACATCAAGTCTATTCTGGATCAAGAGCTAGTTACCCTCTCCAATAAATGCATCCGACAATTAATGTTTGTCTGTTATATCAGTAGTTGGCTCAAATTACTTTTTGCCACAGTATTGACATTTCCTCAGCTTCCTTCTCCATTCATTTATAAATGCCGAGAGGGCTGTTAAAGTGAACCTATTCCAATCCCCTACAAATCCTGACCCAGTGCAATGCCGTTTCTCCAGCACATCTTGTATAAACATCATCTGTGCATCCGTTCTCTGCCACATTCTCACACATCCGATTCTGAACAGTTAGTCTTACCACACCCTGTTAAGTTCTAAAAACAACTACTTTTGTGTTCCCTTCTAAAATGTATTACCTTCTCATCTTACTTTGCCCACTTCCTCCATCCACATGAACCCTTTTCACCTTCTCTTGCTTCTTCCACTTTTTCTAATTTTTTTTCACCATTAAAGATGATGGAAATAAAAACTGCTATCTCCAGGTGGGATTGATGGAGTCAGAAAGAGGAAACAAAGGAAAAAATATTAAGAGGTGCATCTTATTTCTGTTTTTAGATTTGAAATCAATAAAACTTTGTGGTACCTGAATTTTTTAAATATTTCCATTAACATTAATTTCTTTGCATCCTTTTACTTTGTGCAAATAAGCCTGATAGGCGACCAAAATTGTACACCATACTCCAGAATTGGTCTTACCAATGCCTTGTACAATTTTAACATTACTTCCCTACTCCTATATTCAATGCTCTGATTTATAAAGGCCAGCACACCAAAGGCTTTCTTTACCACCCTATCTGCATGCGATTCCACCTTCAGGGAACTATGCACAGTTATTCCTAGATCTCTCTGTTCCACAGCATTCCCCCATTCCCTACCATTTACCATGTACGTCCTATTTTGATTGTCCTGCCAAGATGTAGCACTTCACACTTAACAGCATTAAACTCCATCTGCCATCTTTCAGCCCACTTTTCCAAATGGCCCAAATCTCTCTGTAGATGTTGAAAATCTACTTTATTATCCACAATCCCACCTATCTTACTATCATCTGCATACTTACTTATCCAATTTTCCACCCCATCATCCAGATCATTGATGTACATGACAAACAACAGTGGACCCAATACAGATCCCTGAGGCACCCCACTGGTCACCGGCTTCCAACATGACAAACAGCCATCCACCATTACTCTCTGACATCTCCCATTCAGCCACTGTTGAATCCATCTTGTTACTCCGCCATTAACACCCAAAGATTGAACCTTCTTAACCAACCTTCCATGGGGAACTTTGTCAAAGGCCTTACTGAAATCCATATAGACAACGTCCACTGCTTTATCCTCATCAATTTCCCTAGTAACCGCTTCAAAAAAATTCAAGAAGGTTTGTCAAACATGACATTCCAGGCACAAATCCATGTTGACTGTTCCTGATCAGACCCTGTTTATCCAGATGCTTATATATATTATCTCTAAGTATCCTTTCCATTAATTTGCCCACCACTGACGTCAAACTAATAGGTCTATAATTGCTAGGTTTATTCTTTGAACCCTTTTTAAACAATGGAACAACATGCGCAGTACGCCAATCCTCCGGCACTATTCCCGTTTCTAATGACATTTGAAATATTTCTGTCATAGCTCCTGCTATTTCTACACTAACTTCCCTCAATGTCCTAGGGAATATCCTGTCAGGACCTGGAGACTTATCCACTTTTATATTTTTTTCAAAAGTGTCAGTACTTCCTCCTCTTTGAATCTCATCGTTTCCATAGCTACTCTACTTTTTTCCCTTAACTCACAGAGTTCAATATCCTTCTCCTTGGTGAATACCGAAGAAAAGAAATTGTTCAATATCTCCCCCATCTCTTTTGGCTCTGCAGATAGCTGTCCATTCTGGCTCTCTAATGGTCCAATTGTATCCCTCGTTATCCTTTTGCTATTAATATAGCTGTAGAAACCCTTTGGATTTACTTTCACCTTTCTTGCCAAAGCAACCTCATATCTTCTTTTAGCCTTCCTAATTTCTTTCTTAAGATTCTTTTTACATTCTTTATACTCCTCTAGCACCTCATTTACTCCATGTCTCCTATAAATATTGTAGATATCTCTCTTTTTTCGAAACGTGTCCAATTTCCCTTGAAAACCATGGCTCTTTCCAATTTTTACTATTTCCTTTCAACCTAACAGGGACATAAAGATTCTGTACTCTTACAATTTCCCCTTTAAATGTCCTCCATTTCTCTTCTACATTCTTCCCATAAAACAAAGTGTCCCAATTCACTCCTTTTAAATCCTTACGCATTCCCTCAAAGTTAGCCTTTCTCCAATCAAAAATCTCCACCCTAGGTCCAGTTCTGACTCTCTCCATAATTATATTGAAACTAATTGTATTGTGATCACTGGTCCCGAAGCGCTCACCAACGCATACCTCCGTCACCTGACCTGCCTCATTTCCTAACAGGAGGTCCAACACTGTCCCTTCTCTGGTCGATACATCTATGTACTGCTGCAAAAAACTATCCTGCACACATTTTACAAACTCCAAACCATCCAGCCCATTTACAGAATGTGTTTCCCAGTCTATTTTCGGAAAATTGAAATCTCCCACAATCACTACCTTGGGCTTACTACTAATATCTTTCATTTTCATTTTCCTGCTAACGCGAGAAATTCAAGTTTATTTAATGTATGACACTATCTGATTTATATCTTCAACGTCTCTTTCAATGCTCAGTTATATTTGTGTTCTGTTATTTGTAGTTTTCATTCTAGTTGATGTGAATTCTTATCTTATTGAACCGGGCTTTGCAATCTTCATCTTTTAGCCGTGAACCAAATTATGTGATGTTTATTCATAATTTCCTACATTATCTACCTACTCTAAACAATCAGAATTATCATGGCACTGAATTGTTCTGCCTGCTAAGTTTATTAAAAAACAGTCATACGGAACACCTTTCCTCACGCTCTCCTCAGAACCTATCAAATTCCTTTAAGTGTAGGAAAGAACTGCAGATGCTGGTTTAAATCGAAAGTAGACACAAAATGCTGGAGTAACTCAGAGGGATAGGCAGCATCTCTGGAGAGAAGGAATGGGTGATGTTTCGGTTCGAGACACTTCTTCAGACTGAATTTCTTTATGAATGCTCTAATTGACTCTGATTCTACTATTACCCCTGGCAAAACATCCCGAACCTAAATCCTCTGTAGGAAAATCTACTTCATATCATTTTTGCTTCTTAACTTCATTCATTGTCCCCAAATTCTTCACCTGTCAATGGAATTAGTCTCTCTCTATTTCATCTATTCCTTTCATTTTAAACATTTATCAGACTTCCTCACGATCTCCTCTATTCCAAGGAAAATAACCGTGGCAAAAGTTGATGCGAATGGACTGCGTGCGAGCAAAGGGATGCCTAGCAACTGGAAGGATAATAAAAGCAAGGCAGCAAGAATTCAAAGTCTGCACAGTCTGAAGAAGTCACCCATGCCTTAGAGTCATAGAGTAATACAGTGTGGAAACAGGCCTTTTGGCCCAACTCGCCCACACCAGTCAACAATGTCCCAGCTACCCTAGTCCCACTTGCCTTACTTGGTTCACATCCCTCCAAACCTGACCTATCCATGTACCTGTCCAACTGTTTCTTAAATGATGGGATAGTCCCAGCCTCAACTACCTCCTCTGGCAGCTTGTTCCATACACCCACCACCCTGGAATTGTGTGAAAAGGTTACCCCTCGGATTCCTATTAAATCTTTTCCCCTTCACCTTGAACCTATGTCCTCTGGATTCCCCTACTCTGGGTAAACGACTCTGTGCATCTATCCGATCTATTCCTCTCATCATTTTGTATACTATACGATCTCCCCTCATCCTCCTACGCTTCATGGTATAAAGACCCAGCCGACTCAACCTCTCCCACACGCTTTAGTCCTGGCAACATCCTCGTAAATCTTTTCTGAACCCTTTCAAGCTTGACAATATCTTTCCTATAGCATGGTGCCCAGAACTGGACACAATATTCTATATGTAGTCTCACCAATGCCTTATACAACTGCAACATGACCTCCCAACCTCTATACTTAATACTCTGACTGATGAAGGCCAAAATGCCAAAAGCCTTTTTGACCACTTTATCTACTTGCGACTCGACCTTCATGGACCTGTACTCCAAGATCCCTCTGCTCTGCGCCATTACCCAGAGGTCTACCATTTACTGTGTAGGTTCTGCCTTTGTCTGATGTCCCAAAATGCAACACCTCACATTTCTCTCCACAGATGCTGCTGGCCGGCTGAGTTACTCCAGCATTTTGTGTCTATTCCTATTAGAGCGCAGGGCAAGGATGGCAAGCGTAGGGAACCCTGGATGACATATTGAGGTTCTGGTCAGAATAAAGAGAGAAGCATGGTACAGGTTGCTGGGATCAAGTGAATTTCTGGAGCAGTACAGGGGATGCAGGGGTATATTCAAGAAAGGCATCGGGAGGACAAAAAGGGGGCATGAGACTTGCAGGGAAGATTAGGAGAATCTAATATAAAATATGAGCTTATTTAAAGTATATTATGGGGAAAAAGTGTAACTAGGGAGGGAATAGGGCTGCTTCAAGAACAAAGGGGAGAAATATGTGTCGAGCTGCAGGAGATGGGAGAGATCCTCAATGAATATTTTGCTTCGATTTTTACCAAAGAGAAAGACAAAGTCTGCATGTAAGACAAACGGAGGAGCACAAGTACATAGCAGGTCTGGGAGTCCGAAGAGTCTCGACCCAAAACGTCACCTATTCCTTTTCTCCAGAGATGCTGCCTGACCCGCTGAGTCACTCCAGCTTTTTGTGTCTATATTCACTAGATGTGCATATATCCCTGAAAGAACAATCACAGATGGACATGCTTAAGAAGGAGGCTTTTGGCACACAGACCTTCATCAGAAAGGACGTTGAATCTGGAAGGCTGTTTCCAGGACTTGACAGACTGAGTTATTGGGAGAGGTCGTGCAGGCTAGGACTTTAATCCATGGAGCATAAGAAACTGAGGGGTGATCTTAAAGAATTGTGTATCCTAGTTTATACTTATTCCACCATGTCCCTTAGAATGCCTTCTCTCTGCCCAATCTATCCGCCTGTACATATGCTTAATGTTTATTACTATCCTGCTCACGTTTCCCTTTCCAAGCTCATCTGTAAATGTATATCCTATTCACCCAAGTCCCAATGATAAATATCCATCAACCAGTGCTTATAGCTGCTGGTGAAGTTACATCACTTCAAATATCAACCTTTTGCGAATGCTCGCCATTTCTTACTACTTAAGTCACTTTTATTCCACAGCCTTCAATCATGATGACACTCCTATTACACGACTCCTCATCTAAATGAACCATACCATCTTCATCCTTCATTCACTCTCTCTATCCCTTCAAGCTAAAAAATGTAGTTAAGCACGATTTTTCATTTAACAAATCCATACAAGCTTTCTTCAATCAATTTATGCTCGACAGCATTCATTCTGTCGGGTTATTATTTTGGGGTATTTCCCCACAACTGGGCCTGTTCTTAATCAGTTTATCACCACACCTCCTTTAACATCTGCAGTCAGGTGAAGTCACTGAATTCAAAGTTGGCGTGCAGGTACAGCAGGCAGTGAAGAAAGCTAATAGAATGTTGGCCTTCGTAACAAGAGGATTTCAGTATAGGAGTAAAGAGGTTCTTCTGCAGTTGTATAGGGCTCTGGTGAGATCACATCTGGAGTATTGTGTACAGTTTTGGTCTCCTAAATTGAGGAAGCACATCCTTGTGATTGAGGCAGTGCAGCGTAGATTCACAAGATTGATCCCTGGGATGGCGGGACTGTCATATGAGGAAAGATTGAAAAGACTAGGCTTGTATTCACTTGAGTTTAGAAAGATGAGGGGGATCTTATAGAAACATATAAAATTATAAAAGGACTGGACAGGCTAGATGCAGGAAAAATGTTCCCAATGTTGGGCTAGTCCAGAACTAGGGGCCACAGTCTTAGAATAAAGGGGAGACCATTTAGGACTGAGGTGAGAAAAAAACTTTCTCACCCAGAGAGTTGTGAATTTGTGGAATTCCCTGCCACAGAGGGCAGTGGAGGCCAAATCACTGGATGGATTTAAGAGAGAGTTAGATAGAGCTCTTGGGGCTAGTGGAATCAAGGGATATGGGGAGAAGGCAGGCACGGGTTATTGATTGTGGACGATCAGCCATGATCACAATGAATGGCGGTGCCGGCTCGAAGGTCCGAATGGCCTCCTCCTGCGCATATTTTCTATGTTTTCTATGTTTCTATGTTTGAAAGGTATGACCAGGACCTCTGAATTTTCTCAGCAACCAAGGAAGCATCCCATCTACAGCTGGAGATAGACACAAAAAGCTGGAGTAACTCAGCGGGTCAGACAGCATCTCTGGGGAAAAGGAATAGGTGATGTTTCGGGTCGGGACCCTTCTTCAGGCCAACCTACAGCTGCTGATTTATTTGCCAAGTACAACTAGCCTCTCAAGTACCTCCAAGTTTTCAATTTACATTCAACCTAGGACTCAATTACATCTTCATTTGTTGAGACAGCAGTAATCTTCACCAAGTACACATTTAGTGCATCAACTGTGCCCTTTGCCTCTGTGTGCACATTTCCTTTTTAATCTCTGATCACCTCCTGCATTCCTTTTCCTACTGACATTCTATGGAACATTGTCTAGTTTTTTACTTCCTACCAATCTTTGCTCACATCCCCCCTCGTGATTTATCATTTCCTTTTCCACTTCCTCCTAAACTTAGTAGTCAACCAGTTTCTCACTAGTTGTTGGGAAGTGGTACCTGTCATGTGTTTTTTTTTCTGCTTTGGTTTAGTATTCTTTTTGGACACACATAGAGCCTTGGCTTTAATCCCCATAACCTGCTCCCGAATGGGAATCTGCCTGATCTGCAGCTAAAACTCTTTGAAAGTCTCCTGTTGTTCAGTTCTATTCTAGCCCAAAGATCCTATGGCAGAGCAAGATAGACCACTCCTGCTAAATGCAATGGGCTGATGTGTAGTACGCAACGGAGCGGAACGTGGGCCTTTTATTCATCCATTTCAGTAACCCGACCGCAAGAGTAATCAACGTTGCAGGGGAACAGTTTGTGTTAATAAATTATAATTCTGAAAATGAGGAGAAGATTTTTACCAAATAACTTTTATTTTTACGAGGATGTTTCCGTACCCGGCTTCCGTCTCCGCACTAGTATCTTTGCTCCGCTATGGGATCTTTGGTGCGGAGACGGAAGCCGGTTACGGAAATGGGGCCAAAAATTACCCATGAATCTGCCCATGACCGTACTACGTCTTTTTCGTCGCGGGCTATCTTGCTCGCTGTAGGATCTTTGTTCTAGCCTGTTACGCTATGAGTCTACCTCACCTGGGCAGGTTCTGTTTCCATCCCAATGAAACTGGCACCTCTCCAACTAACTATTTATCTATGGTAATAACTTAATGGTGAGCAACCACTGTTGAGCTGGTTACCATGGAGATGTGTCCAAAGCCAAACAAAGAGGGAGAGATAGACATAAAATGTTGGAGTACCTCAGTGGGCCAGGCAGCATCTCTAGAGAGAAGGAATGGGTGTCAAGCACCCCATCCCCCCAGTTGCACCCCATCAGCCACCACATACAACACATAATCCTCCAACATTTCTGTCACCTCCAATGGGATCCCACCACTAATCACATCTTCCCATCCCCACCCCTTTGTCTTCCTCAGAGATCATTTCCTCCGCAACTCCATGATTAAATTATCCCTTCCCACCCAAACCATTCCCTCCCTAGGTACCTTCCCTTTGCAATTGCAGGAGATGCAACACCTATCCCTATACCTCCTCCATGAAATCTGTCCAGGGACCCCAACGGTCCTTTCAAGTTCAGCAGAGGTTCACTTTCAACCCCTCCAACCTCATCTACTGTATCCGTTGCTCGAGATGTGGACTCTTAAACATCGGCGAGACCAAATGTAGACAGGGCGATCATCTCGCTGAACACCTTCGCTCAGTCCACCTGGACCTACCCAATAACCCGGTTGCCAAACACAAATTCCCTTTCCCATCCCCACACTGACCTTTCCTAGGCCTCCTCCATTGTCAGAGTGAGTCCAATTGGAAATTTGAGGAACAGCATCTCATATTTCTCTTGTGCAGCTTACAACCCAGTGGTAGGAATATTGATTTCTTGAACTCCAAGTAACCCCGGCATTCCCTCCACCTCCATCCCTCCCCCACCCAAGTCGCACCAGGTTCTCGTTCTCACTGAGCAAACAGCTAACAATCACCTGTTTCCTTTATCATCATCACTTTTTTGCATATCTTTCATTCATTTGTTCTATATATTTCTACATCACCATCTATATCTCTTGTTTCCCCTTCCCCTGACTAGCTTGAAGAAGGGTCTTGGCCAGAAACTTCATTCATTCCTTCTCTGCAGAGATGCTGCCTGTCCTGCTGAGTTACTCCAGCATGCTGCATCTATCTTCGGTTTAAACCAGCATCTACATTCCCTTCCTACGCAAAGAAGGAGAGATGGCAGCTTCCATCATATTCAACTGCCGTTGATGAGAGGATTCAGACTAATATGTGGAGCCGCAATTCCTGGTCCCCAATGAAAGTTCCACCCACCTTGTCCCCACATGTGGGCGAGCTAGTGCATGTGATGAAGCTGCCCAACACCAGCCTTCCTTGACATCTTCTCCCTAGTGAGCCACAGGCAATGCTTTGCTGCAGTAGGCTCAGTGGACATGGGTTTGCACCTGAATCTAGGCTCAGCATCACACGCACCATATACTTGATCTTATTGAAGATGAAGGGTAATGTACCTGTGAGAATTTGGACCAGAGGAGAAAATCTGCACTCTGCGGGTAGCAATGACCATGCATACCAAGAAGTTATTCCTGATGGCCTTTGGATAATTCAAATCACCTATTATGATGCTCCACAGTCCCTATATGTTTCTGTGGGCAGGTTTGGGTGTACAAGATGTAATTGTTTAAGCTATCCCTATCCAGAGACAGATCAATTCTTGATTAGTACAGTTGTCAGGGGTTATGGGGTGAAAGCAGGAGAATGGGGTTAGGAGAGCGAGATAGATCAGCCATGAATGAATGGCGGAGTAGACGTGATGGCCTAATTCTGCTCTCATCACTTATGAACTAACTTGCAAGCAATGCAGTAAACATAAAGACAACTATCAATTTCAAGAAATACAAATAGGTAAAGTACAGATAGCAAATACAAAGTAATATTGAAACCTTTAGATAAGACAAAAGGCATTAAAAAGATCAAATGTATAATTTTGTAGGAGGTACATGAATAGAGAACCACATGAAAAATTCCAGAAAGATGAGGATTTTAGTATTGTGAACTGGCACTTGTTTTCTTCAGAGCAAAAATAGTTAAAATAGTTGAGTAAAATCAGACTGAGGTGTAGGAAGGGACTGCAGATGCTGGTTTAAACGGTAGACACAAAATGCTGGAGTAACTCAGCGGGACAGACAGCTTCTCTGGAGAGAATCAGTGACGTTTCGGGTCGTGACCCTCATTCAGACTAGTCAGGGGAAAGGAAAACGAGATACTGTATAGACAGTGATGTGGAGAGATATAGAACAAATGAATGAAAGAATGAAATGAAAGGAAACTTTAAAAGGTGTCATGATTTTAAGTTCTCTGACAAAGAGTAATTGGAAGTGAATTCAATGATAACATGCAAAAGTTAGTCATCATAGCTTAAAAGGAAAGCACCCACATGGTAAACAGCAAGGGATTAAATTGTGGTGCTCTGTTGCACAATTTTATGATTCCAAGTTTCTTACTCCCCTCTTAATAAGCAGTCTCTTATTTAATTGAAGCCATAATCTATTTTTGCACTACCTTCAAATTGAGTTTCAGTATTCATAGCAAAAGACAGTAAAAATCTGTTTTTATCCCTGGCAACTACTACGCGTCCGAGAAAACTGTATACGGAAATGTTACTTTTTCAGCATTATAATTATGCTTCCAATGCAATATAATATGGTTTTATGGCTCTATTTTAATTGCCATGTGATTGTAAACCAGCCTGCTGGAAGTAGCAGGAGGCAATATATTTAACCAGTGATTCTTTGCAAAGTGACAGCATCTCATCAAATGAAAGTGACAGAATTTGCAACACATCTTAAGCATGCTGCTTTATTACATGAAACAGATACAAAATGCTGGAGTAACTCAGCGGGACAGGCAGCATCTCTGGAGAGAAGGAATAGGTGACGTTTCGGGTCGAGACCCCTCTTCAGACCTGAAGTCTCAACCCAAAATGTCACCCATTCCTTTTATCCAGAGATGCTGCCTGTCCCACTGGGTTGCTCCAGAATTTTATCTATCTTCAGTTTAAACCTGCATCTGCAGTTCCTTCCTACACACTGCTCTAGTACATTCTTAGCTTTCTCTCCTTTAATTGCCATTGTGAATGTAATCAGCTGACACCCAATGAGGTAGTACAGTGGATCAGCAATTAGCGATGTTGCCTCAACTGCAGAAACGTAGATTTGATCCTAACCGTGGGGATATTTTGTGTGAAGTTTGCGTAATTTCCCCGTGGCCACATGGTTTCACCCTGGCTCCACGTGCTTCTGTTTCCTGAATCAAGTCTATGCTGATTGGTAGGTTACTGAGCACAAACAACATACTTGCAATTATATACGCAGGTTTATGTGGACGTTTACAGTCCATGAATATTAGCGACCATTGTTATCATACTTCCCATTATAATAGCACATTGTAATAGATGTCGCCAATAAATTAATACGTTGAACAATGCCTATTAAGGAAGAGTCAACACATTATGGAATGGAACAGTATGAAGAAGGGTCTCGACCCGAAAAGTCACCCATTCCTTCTCTCCGGAGATGCTGCCTGTCCCGCTGAGTTACTACAGCTTCTTGTGTCTATCTTCGGATTAAACCAGCTTCTACAGTTCCTTCCGACACATTATGGAATGTCGTCCTCTTGGTTCCCAGAAAGGCTTTTCGGTTCCCGCCCCATTTCAGGAAACAAACTACGTAAAACGCTGCTGATCTCAAGCCAATTCTGCTAAGAAATGGGTTGCATCCAATTCTAGCACAAATAGAATGAAAAGCTTTTCGAAAAAGTGTTTTTTCCCTGAATGTTACGATTTTATATGCTCAGTCTCAACATTTACAATCAAAGCTTGTCCAATCTAGGAAATTAGGAATTAATTTCCTGTTCAGCCTAAATTAATATGGATAATGATGACAGTCAATTATAAGGCGGCTTTAATTTGGAAGAGTGGGTACAGCTGAACATTATGATAGACATTGAAACATAGAAATTAGGTGCAGGAGCAGGCCATTCGGCCCTTCAAGCCTGCACCGACATTCAATATGATCATGGCTGATCATCCAACTCAGTATCCCGTACCTGCCTTCTCTCGATACCCTCTGATCCCCTTAGCCACAAGGGCCACATCCAGCTCCCTCTTAAATATAGCCAATGAACTGGCCTCAACTACCCTCTGTGGCAGAGAGTTCCAGAGACTCACCACTCTGTGTGAAAAAAGTCTTTCTCATCTCGGTCTTAAAGGATTTCCCCATTATCCTTAAGCTGTGACCCCTTGTCCTGGACTTCCCCAACATCATGAACAATCTTCCTGCATCTAGCCTGTCCAACTCTTTAAGAATCTTGTAAGTTTCTATAAGATCACCTCTCAATCTCCTAAATTCTAGAGAGTATAAACCGAGTCTATCCAGTCTTTCTTCATAAGACAGTCCTGACATCCCAGGAATCAGTCTGGTGAACCTTCTCTGCACTCCCTCTATGGCAATAATGTCCTTCCTCAGAAAACTGTACGCAATACTCCAGGTGTGATCATTTGTGGAGAAAGGAACCGGGAAGGGGAAAGCAATCCGAGGGAGCAAGAACCTACTTGAAACCACAATATAACTCAAAACAAACTGGTGGAGGAACTCAGCAGGTCAGGCACATTTGTGAAGGGGATAGCCAGGTGACGTTTCAGGTCAGTGCTCTTCTTCAGAATAAAGAAGGGACCCGACCCAAGATGTGGTCTGTCCATTTCTTCCACTGAGGCTGCCTGAAGCACTGAACCTCCCAGCAGATTGTTTTTAGCTCATGATTCCGGCATCTGCAGATTCTTGTGTCCCTAATAAAACTCAGAATTTTGATATCAACTGGTTTACAAAAAATAACTATTATATACTTGCTGACAAGAAGTTAGGGACTTCATCACATACTCATAGATTCATACTGTGTGGAAACAGGCCTTTCGGCCCAACTTTCACCTGCTGACCAAGATGCCCCTTCTGCATTATTCCCACCTACCCACGCTTTGTACTATATCATGGCCACATTCCCAGAAATCTTCTCTGCACTCTTTCCAGCGTAACATCATCTTTCCTATAACAAGGTCCCCAAAACTGCACACAATTCTCCAAATGCGTCCTAACCAACGTCTTATACAGCTGTTAACACAACATCCCAATTCTATACCCTGACTGATGGAGGCCAAAGTACCAAAAGCATTCTTGAGCACCCATCCATCCGTGATGTCACTGCACGCACAGACTCCCAGTTAAGCAGTGTTGATTTCTATAATTCTCACCATTGTTTTTAAATCCCTCTAAGGCTTCACCATTCTTCATATCTGTAGATTTCTCCAACCATGTAAGCCTCTAAAACATTTTTGCTTCTGTTATTCTGTTTTTTGATCATTTACAAATATAATGAATTATTCTTTCACCGTACAGTACAAGACTGATACTTTGTTTTATTATGTTTACTGAATATACCGAGTGTTATAAAAGATAGACACAAAGTACTAGAGTAACTCTGCAGGTCAGGCTGCATCTCTGAGAAAAAAAGACAGGTGACATTTCAGGTCAGACTGAAGAAGTGTCCCGACCTTAAAACGTCACCTATCCTTTTTCTCCAGCCTGACCCTCTGAGTTACTCCAGCATTTTGTGTCTATACCGTGAGTGTGATCATTTCCCCATGACAGAAATTAGATTAATATTAATTTACATGACATTGATGTTAAAATTGTCCTCGATACCGGTGTTACATCAAAATTGTACTTACTTTTTCCTCCTTTAAGACAATCATTAAACCTTAACGATTTTACTAAGCTTCTGGCCTAAGGTCTTCCATATAAGGTCACAAGTCATAGGAGCTGAATTAGGTAATTCGGCCCATCGTCTACCATACAATCATAGAAACATAGAAACATAGAAATTAGGTGCAGGAGTAGGCCATTCAGCCCTTCGAGCCTGCACTGATCATATGATCGTATCCCGTACCATAGCCCAGAGACTCACCACTCTGTGAAAAAAGTCATCTCGAAAGGATTTCCCCATTATCCTTAAGCTGTGACCCTTTGTCCTGGACTAACATCATGAACAATCTTCTGCATCTAGCCTGTCCAACTCTTTAAGAATCTTGTACTATAGATCACCTCTCAATGTCCTTCCAGGAATCAAAATGGCAATAATGAGATTTGGAGACCTTACTCCAGGTGTGGTCTCTGTTCCTCCCTGCTCCTGTACTCAAATCTTTTGCCTTTTTCACTGCCTGCTGCACCTGCATGCCTACTTTCAATGCAAGGTCTCGCTGCAGTCACCAAAGTGGCCTCACATTATACTGCATCTGCAAACATTTGCCCACTCACCAGCCTATCCAAGTGCAGTCTCCTAGCATCCTCCTCACAGCGAACGCCCCCAGCTTAGAGTCATTCCTTCAATTCCCTCATCCAGATCATTAATATATATTGTAAATAGCTGGGGTCCCAGCACTGAGCCCTGCGGTACCCCACTAGTTACTGCCTGCCATTGTGAAAAGGACCCGTTTACTCCTACAGCCAGTTCTCTATCCACATCAATACTGAACCCCTAATACCGTATGCTTTAAGTTTGTATACTAATCACGGCTGATCTATCTCCCCCTCCATTCTCCTGCCTTCTCCCCATGACCCAACACCCGTACTAATCAAGAATTTATCTATCTCTGCTTTAAAAATATCTATTGGCCTCCACAGCCTTCTGTGGCAAAGAATTCCACAGATTCACCACCCTCAGATCGAAGAAATTCCTCCTCATCTCCTTCTTAAAGCAACATCCTTAGATTCTGAGGCTATGACCTCTAGTCCTAGACTCTAGCGTTAGTGGAAGCACCCTCCACATCCACTCTATCCAAGCCTATCCAATATAGAGCAATTAAATCTTATTCCTCACCACTCCTGCAAACAGTCATTGGACATTTTCCTGTGTTCAAAGCAGTGAGAATTGTTGATCCCCGCCGTTTGTAGTGATCCCCGCCGTTTGACCCCAAAAAACTTCGAATGTGCACAAATACAAGAGATTAAACTTCCAAACCACAGTATATGTACAGATATGCACAGCATATCAGCCATGATCACAATGAATGGCAGTGCTGGCTCAAAGGGCTGAATGGCCTCCTCCTGCACTATTTTCTATTGAGCATATCAGTTAATAATCAAAAGCCAAAATTAATTACTATTAAAAATAGCAAGCAAAGAAGTGATGATCACAATCAATATTTTGACTGGTCTTTATAAAGAATAAGCAATGACACAACTCAAACTTCATGGTTGCCTTAGGAAAGCAATTTCAAAATAGCGTACAAGATTAAGTTGTATTTGATTATTATTGGACAGAATTTGCTGAATGCTCACCTCTCCAAATGCTCCTCTGCCAATGACTTTCAACATTTCAAAGTCATCTCGGTGCAGCCGCAGTTCCTTTACAGTAGAAGTAAATGGTTTTGCTGAAAAGGTCAAAAATAAAAGAGTTAGAAGGGCTGCAAATACCAAATATTTGTTTCAGAATCTAGGCAGGGCTGTAAAATGCAAGGAATATCGACAAATTAAAAGACTAAGAAGAACATAATAAGGGAAAATACAACGTCATTCTCCAAGTATGAAGAATATTTATTTTTAAATGGCAAGAAATTAGTGAACTTGTTCAGAGGGAAGTTGATGCATTAGTTCATGGAACCCAGGAAGTCAACATGTAGGTACAAGGATGCAATTCAGAGTCACAGAGTGATACAGTGTGGAAACAGACCCTTCAGCCCAACTTGTCCACACCGGCCAACAATGTCCCAGCTACACTAGTCCCACCTGCCTTGGTTCATATCTTTCCAAACCTGCCCTATCCATGTACCTGTCTAACAGTCTCTTAAACGATGGGATAGTCCCAACCTCAACTACCTCCTCTGGCAGCTTGTTCCATACACCCATCACCATTTGCTGTTCTCGAGTCATGGAGTGATAAAGTGTGGAATCAGGCCGTTTGGCCCAACTTGCTCACAACGGCCAACATGCCCCAGGTACACTAGTCCCTCCTGCCTGAGTTTGGCCCTTAGGAAAATGTTACCCCTCCGATTCCTATCTTTTCCTCTTCACCTTGAAGAGTAATTGTTGGCCTTGAATGGCCTTTGAGACGGTACAAATTTCCTCCACTGATTATTTGGAAGACGGGTAGTTATTCAATAAGTAGAGAATGTATGGAATAGATCCACATTCACTGGAATTTGGAATTGTGAAAAAGTCATGCTGAAATATAAGATTCTGAGAGGGGCAGACAGTAGATCTAGAGAGGCTGTTTCCTAGAACCAAATGGGCATAGTCTTTGGATAAGGTCTCGACCTACACAAGGACAAATTTATTTATTTATACAGTTGTAATTTTAGGAACGTTTTCTTCTAGAAAGCTGTGAATGCTCAGTCCTTGAATATAATTAGGACTGAGACGGGTGGATTATTGAAGACCAAGGGATCCAGGGATATGGAAATCCGATGGTGAATGGATAAGGTGCAGGAACTGTTGTGCAAGATTAAAGGGCACAGAGCGTTTACCTATAATGAGACCAGCAATGTTCAAAACCCTGCTTATCCCAGACCAATTCTATTCTCTCCAAATCATCACATCTGTGCATCTTAGGTCATTAAATCAGTACATCCTATTGATGATTTTTTACATTGTTGAAAAATGACATTAAAAATATGAATGTTTGTGCCATTGTTCAACACACGTCACAGACATTAGCAATTGTAAAATAATTGAAATTAATACCAGAGAGCAGCGTGACTAAATAAATACATACACTGCGGCGTGTCCATGTTCGGCATATAAATGCACAAGGCAATGATAGCAAGGGGAGAAACTAAAGAAAAAGCATTCATGTCAAAGCAAGGGCAAATGCTTTAACATTCTCACAAATTGATGAGAATTTTTTTTCAGACATGGCTTCAGAGAAGACTGCATCCAGCCACTGGTTTACTGCGTAATCTTGATAAACCCAGCATTGTTTTAATTCCAATCAACCAGTAAAGTAGTAACAGTGCTTCAAAATTCTACTTTTGAAAACTTGAAGAAACATGCCAAGTGCAGGCAGACTGCCGATGAAACAAATGAATACATGTTTGGAAACAAAAAGCAGACATCTT
The DNA here is from genome assembly GCA_035221665.1 of Okamejei kenojei. Classification (NCBI taxonomy): domain Eukaryota; kingdom Metazoa; phylum Chordata; class Chondrichthyes; order Rajiformes; family Rajidae; genus Okamejei; species Okamejei kenojei. The sequence goes on from CM069139.1 coordinate 87,194,489, forward strand.
TGCCAGACAACATTACAGCAGTTTGAGACATTAAATTTAGATTTTCTTCATAAATGGAAACAGATCTTGGACTTCCATGCATGTACAGTCAAGTCGTGAAATTCCTAACTTACGAAATACAGCATTAGTTAATCCACATTGCTTCCATGTGGAATTCAGTAGTAAAAGTTCTATCTTGTTGAGATTCCCAGTATTTACTCTGGGAAACCTCACTCGAGACCCCAGGGATTTTAATCAGAATTATAAGGCAGTAGAGATGAAAAGAGAGAGTAAAGCAGACAAGTTCTGTATCACATTTCAAAATGTTTAACTTTGAAATGATTTTTGTAGGTATTTTAGCTAATTTAATCCTTAGGAAAAGTATTTTCTTTTTTTTATTGCGTTTAAAGCATCGTCAAAAGTCAATGACATAGCTAAACATTTTAAAGTCTTTACAACTTTGACAATTAGCAAAGCCAGGGCAACAGTTCGCTAGCTGTAAAAAATGTAGTTTAGAGATACAGAATGCAAACGGGCCCTTTCTGCCTATTGGATCCATGTCGATCATGGATTGCGCTTTCATACTAGTTCTGCATTCCACTTTCGCATCCACTCCCTACACATTAGTGGAAATCTACAGGGGCCGATTAATGTACAAAACTTTACATCTTTGGGACATGGGATGAACACCAAGTACATTTTGGGACAGGGTTCTTTAATGGCACCACGGGAGAGCACACTGCTGGAGTCCAAGGTACTTTGGGCCAGCAAGGAAGGTTCTATGTATAAAGACCATGGTGGCGCGGCAGTGGATTTGCTGCCTTACAGCTTGAGAGACCCGGGTTCCATCCTGACTGCGGGTGCTGTCTGGTCGGATTTTTTACGTTCTCTACGTGACGCACGTGGGTTTTCTCTGAGATCTTCGGTTTCCTCCCACACTCCAAAGACGTACAGGTTTGTAGGTTAATTGACTAGGTATAAATGTAAAAAATTGTCCCCAGTGTGTGTACGATAGTGTTAATGTGCGGGGATCGCTGGTCCCGGTGGGCCAAACGACCTGTTTCTGCGCTGTATCTCTAAACTAAACTAAACACTGGGAAGGCTCACATTTAATGCCCATCCCCAATTGCTTCGACAAGGTGGCACAACAGTAACTTGAACAGTATTTCTGGCGCAGATACTCTTAACAATATGTTCCAGCATATAGATCATGTGACATTGCAGAGACAGCAATATTTTTGCAAGTCAGGCAGGCATGTAATTGGGAGCAAAACTTGCAGATGATGTTCCTATGCACCTTGTGTTTTTGTCCTTCTGGATGGGAGGGGTCACAGTCACCTAGGCAACCAATCACAATGCATTTTAGAGATAGTACTTATGTCAACCACAGTGTAATAGTTATGGAGGGAATTAATTTTAACTATGGTTCTGTGCCAATAAAGCCTGGCCCACTGGGTGCTCCAAATTCTTTGGCATGTAACAACAAACACACAAGCACTTCCTTGTCTCGTTTATTGTCTAAACACGAATCGCCTGAAATCCTGTTACACCCTTTCAACCACTTGGTTTCTGTAGTGTGCATTATGAAGGAACTGTATTAAAAAAAAAGGGATAGAGTATTTTACAACACAAGGGCATTTAGCTATAACTGTACGAGTCAATGTATGCAATGCTCCAATCCTCTGGAATCACGCCTGTACCTGCAGAAGATTGGGAAAGTAATGATGGGCCTCCATCATTTCTTAGAGGCATAGAGTCAGTCATACAGCATGGAAACAGGCTCTTCAGCCCAACAACATGCTGGCTCTAAACTCTTATCTTATTTTTAAAAGGCCTCTCAATTTCCCAATGTCCCTTTATTTGCTAACAGTTTGTCCCAATCATATGTTGCAAATTCCTGCCTGACACCATCCAAATTTATCCATGTCCCAATTTAGGACCTGAAGGTACAGGATTTGAAGGGCCTGTCCCACTTAGGCGATTTTTAGGCGATTGCCAGCGGCTAGGACAACGGAATTCACTGAAGTCAGCACCGACGACAACCTACGTCAACCTGGGGCAACCTACGACAGCGCAAATTGTCGCCACTGTCGCCGAAAATGTTTCAACATTTTCCAGCAGTCGCCTGTAATCGCCTAAAAAATTGCCTAAGTGGGACAGGCCATTAACGATAACTATCAGATGAAACTACATGAAACTAGATTAAAATTGATGACACGAAGCATGCTCCTTGGAGTGTGATGCATGAAACCCATAATGTAACACTGCCCTTTCTCAAACAAGTTTCTTGATTTCATAATGGGGCAGACAAATTAAAATGATGCAAATCAAAACAACTAAATATCACATTAAAAACAAAATACTGGAAAAACTCATCAGGCAGCATCTATGGAAAAAGGGTCAATGTTTCAAATTTTGATTGTTACGCGAGTAACATTAACACAAATCTACATTAAGCTATAAGTAAATTATAGGGAAGTGTGTCTGTGTTTTCTTGGGCCTCAGTAACTAAAATAACCATATTGACAGTCTACATCAGTATAAAGATTTATTCGAAAATATACCCGGAAGGGAAATTAAGTTAATTTACAAACTCCATATGTGACGTAAATATGGTTTATAAAGAATTGCCAAGTATTATTATAAACATGTTTTTAATAAGATCCTAAACCATAAGGACACAGCTGAAGTAACTTTAACACGACATTGACTGAATTATTGGCTTAAACAATGCCAGCTTCATACAAGTAATCCTTTTCAATTTTTTTTGTAGTCTGCTCATTATCAACTTGTTTTATCTTTTTTTCTAAGAAGGTATTCTAACTATAATGCATAATTTATTTCCACTGCCTGAAGCACACAACATTTTTATGAACTAACTAGACTAAATGCAGACCCACTGGCTCCACCCCAATGTAATATTCCACCACTCACCCGTTCCACCAATGCAACCCGTTCCCCAACACAATATTCCATCACTCATGCATAGTCCCCAACTGCGCAGACACAGGCATCGCGGGGAGGGAGATGGAGTCGGTGTTCAGCATGGTGAGTTACAGCAATGGCGGCGGCAGAGGAGGCGGACGGTCGCAGCCACTCACCCGGGGGGACGGGTAGACGGGACTGCCATTGCCAAAGAGGGTGGGTGGGGGAGGGGTTGAGTGAGGAAGAGAGAGACAGGACCAGGGCCTCCACTGTGTGTCCCGTCCCCCCCCCCCACCCCGTGACGTTGCCGGTGGTGGGGAGACGGTAGACAAGTTACAGTGAGGAGGGAAGAGAGGAGTTTGTGAGTGAGGTGGGAGAGGCCGCAGTGCAGGAAGGGTCGTCGCCGTCCCAGCCATGGCGTTGACTGACGGGAGAGGCTAATCTGCGCATGCGCAGTTTTCTTTTTTTAAGTTTTAGACGTCAATAATATAAAATATACAATCCATCTGAACGAAACTTGTTTAATTTACATCACAGGACAATGGTGGGTAAGGTGGGCCAAAATTGTAGCGCTATCGTGTACCGTCTTTGCGCAAATATAGGTACAAACAAACAAGATGAGAGTTTTCGTAATGTATAGATGAATTGAATTGAAAGTATTTTATTGTTTTATTTTCTTTCTTTATATGATTTTTAGAGCACACAGTACAAATTCTGAGGCCAATCAAACATATCACCAGAAACAACAGTGTATGTCCTAGACATTCCTCATCGCTCATTGTGGATAAACAAGCCAGTCTCCATATACAGCAACATCTCTTTGGGTGTGGTGGAATAATAGTACAATTTACATTGTATCATCTCTTATATTTGTGTAGAATAGGGGGCTGGGTTATTATGTTTACTCTGGTGTACAATAAATGTTCCTAGCATTAGCATAATTGGCATTAACGAATAAACATTAGGTGAAATTTCTTTTTGTGTCTTTTTACAATACTGGAGAGTTTTTGACGAACAAGATTAGTATTCACTTTTTTACATCAATACACTGTACTTAACAAAAATCTAACCATCATGTGAAACCTTGTAAATAGCAGTTATAAATTAGATAACTTCAAGACCGAAAATCAAAATCTTATTTCATAATAGAAAAATGTTCATATTTTTCCCACCAATTTGGACACCAAAAGTGTGACATTAAAAACTCTGCCACATATAGTCATGAATATTTAATAAATACATAAACTTCATATGGCCCCTCATACATATAAGTTTTGATAATGATCTAGAGAATTATCTTCATCTATGCTAGGACAAAAATACAATAATATAAAGGTAATACAGTACACTAAAGATCCCGTAACGGTCGTTGTGCTTGGCGTCCATTGTCACAACGACCATTATCGGGGTTGGTACGTCTGTAAGTTAAACCACGAAGGCTCAAAATCTCTAATGCATTTCAAATACCCAACGAGGTATCAGATGGTAGTAGCGATCTTTGGGTGAGTTATGGGCCTGTCCCACTTAGGCGATTTTTCAGTGGACTGCCGGCGAGTGTCAAGTTGCCGGCAGTCGCCTGAAAAACCGGCAACTGGAACAGCGACGGTCAGAGTGAAACACACACACACACACACACACTGCTTCCTTCACCAGCCCGTTATGCAGGCGGGGGACAGGGCAAGCGGGGGGGGGGGGGGGGGGGGCGCTGTCTAAAAAAATCCCACGGTGAAAAGCCAAGGTGATACAGGAAGGTTGGTGCTGTAATTAAGACAGCTAAAGCACAATGTACGGTAAGTCCTTTAAAAGGGGGAAGGGGGGGAAGAGGGGGGAGTAGGAATGGAGACAACTTTTAAGCCAGAGATACACGGTCGGCTCCTTGGTTCTGAAAACTACTGCATACCTTTGTTTTCCACCATTGAGCCGATGAAATTCACCGGTCAGCACCGGCTACAACCTACGAGAACCTCCGTGAACCTTCGACATCCTGGCGACCCACCTACGGCAGATAATTCTAGTCGCCGCTAATTTTTCAACATGTTGAAAAATGTGTGGCGACCATAATGAGGCCACGACTAGTTCCCAGAATGCGGGAACTCCTCACGACCATGAAGGCGACTCCCCGGCAACTACCCGCGAACATGTGGCGACCATGTTACGGAGACATTTTACTTACAAAAAAATCTGCCCATATCTGACAAATCGTTCGGCCATTGCTAGCTCAAATCCATAAGGTGATGTACCGTTCAGATCGCATTGGTGAAAATGCTTGGTCCTCGCTAATAATGTAATGTTCGTTTTCTAGGACACCAAACCTTTTAGTGTCCACCACAATGAACGTTTGTGTAACACGCGTTGCTGTGTCCACTCAGATGGACGCAGTATTCTACTAAATGATCAGGTGAATGAAATAGAAACGGTGTTTACAATTTTAGTGTTCCCTGTGGTATTCATAAACATGGAAAGGGATAAGAAATATGCGCACTTACTGTGCCAACCAGGTCACTCACTGGACGACACCACGCAACAACCGTTAAACAAAATGTATTTGTGTATTCTGATGCCATTTTCAGAAACTTGCTACTAATATGCTACCTTTTCTTATATTTGTTGTTGATACTATGTTAGTCATGAACCCAATAAAGTGCTTGTCAACTTTTTTGAAGGAATTTGAAATTTGACCCCATTTGTCACATTTGTGTGCAGTATTGTAAAAAAACACTTAGATTCAAATTTACAAGGTCTTCTCAAGTCAAGTTCATGCTCATATGCACAATATGCTGAGACACCAGTATCATGAAAAGCATGTTTGCAGCAGCATCACACTTTGTGGAAATGATTACTAATCTGAAGACCACGTGCTCAAAGTAGTGGATGTGTTTCACTTCAAAATGGTGACAATTTATATTGGCTCGTTATTTCATAAATTCTGAAGAACTAAAGCAAACAATTATAAAAGTGGGATTAATCTAACAACATCAGCGGTTCGGTGGCGCAGCGGTAGAGTTACTGCCTTACAGCACTTGCAGCGCCAGAGACCCGGGTTCCATCCCAACAAGTTTGAACGTTCGTCTCGTGACCGCATGGGTTTTCTCCGGGATATTTAGTTTCCTCCCACACTCCAAAGATGTACAGGTTTATAGATTAATTGGCTTGGTATAAAAGTAAATTGTCCCCAGTGTGTGCAGGATAGTGTTACTGCGCGGTGATTGCTGGTTGGCGCAGGCTCGGTGGGCTTAAGGACCTGTTTCCGCGCTGTATCTCTAAACTAAATTAAACTTCTTAGAAAAATTAGCTGTACTTTAAGCACCAGGAAAGATAATGCAGTATATTAGAGTGATTTAAAAAATAAAAATAAACAATGGCTAAACAATACAAACTATTCCATTCATTTAATGTTCTGAGTCAGGAATGGTCAATTGATTGGGTACTTTCAAAAGTCAAAGGTTTGATTTGCAGTTTATTACTTCCATGGAGTCGAGAGAATGAGCCAAATACCCTTTCCTCACAAATGAAGAACTCAGTGGATCAGGCAGCATCTGTGGAGGGAAATGGATGGACCCTGCTCCAGCCTGATGTAGTAGATTGATGTTTAATCCTCTTGTCCCTCTTTTGACTGGTATTACCAAGTAAATATTTGAAATAATCGGAATGTGTTCGTTTTAGAAAATACATCAATACACGTTAGAGATTTGCAGATGACATCTAGATTGTTGGAGCTGTGGACAATAAAGGCGGCTTTGAAAGAATACAGAGGGGTATAGATCAGCTGCAGAAATGGGCAGAGAAATGGCAGATGGAGTTCAATTTAAACTGAAGGGAATATATAGTTAATGGCAAAACCTAACAGCTTTTAGTTTTAGTTTTAGAATTACAGCGCAGAAACAGGCCCTTCTGCACCGACCAGAGATCCCCACACTTTTCCTACACACTGGGGCCAATTTACACATACACCAAGCCAATTATCCTACATACCTGTACGTGTTTGCAGTGTGGGAGGAAACCGAAGATCTCAGAGAACACCCACACGGTCACGGGGAGAACGTACAAACTCCGTACAGGGAGGACCCGGGATCGAACTCGGGTCTCTGCTGCTGCAAGCGCTGTAAGGCAGCAACTCTACCCCTATGTCACAGCGTTGACATACAGAAGGGTCTTGGGCTCCAAGCCCACAGCACCCTGAAACTGGCAACACATGTAGATCATGGTAAAGGCAGCATATGGTGTGCTTGTCTTCATTAGTCGGCCTTAGGTATAAGAGTGTGAGTATAAGAGTCATGAAATCGTGATGCAATACTAGGCATTTGGTTTGGCTACTTTTAAAGTATTATGTTCTGTTCTGACCACCCCATGACAGGAAGGATGTGGAGGCTTTGGAAAGGGTGCAGAAGAGGTTTATCAGAATAATGCTTGGATTAAATAGAATTAGCTGCAAGGAGACGTAGGAAGCTTTTCACTGTACCTCGGTGCATGTGACAATACACTAAGCTGAAATTAACTGACAGACTTGGATTGTTTCTCTGTAAAGGGCCTGTCCCACTTGGCGATTTTTTATGCGACTGCCGGCGTCATTAACGCGCGTCAATACGTCATCATGCCTGGATTTTTTCTGTGACCTGATACGTCAGTCGCCTAAAAAAAAAAAATCGGCAAGTGGGACATGCCCTTAACACTGGAGGTTGAAGTAGGTATGTTACAATACTTACCTTTAGTGCCGCTGCAGTCCAGCCATTGCCCGTGTGCGCGACTTTGGTGCCTTTGAGAGGGGGACAGGTTTAAAATGCGGTATTTCGGAAGACAATTCAAATCGAACTTGAACAGGCTATTTAGTTGATGAAGTGATTTTTAAACTGCGGTTGCTAATTTAATTGCTGTAGTAAATTTAAAATCATCTTCTAAAGCCGTGAACGCCGACAACGGGACGCATCTCACGTAGGGGACACGGCAAGGTACACAGTTTATTTTTTCATTAAAAAGTGCTTCTTAGGATACCTTTAATCAAAATTTCACATTGCGAGAATGTGATTTATTACCCATACGAACCGGCAGTATTTTCCCTGCCGATATGGGGTTCAAATTCACCGCAACCGCAACATTCCAATCGATCGCGTTCCAGAAAATCTCACTCGCAAGATCATTTATTTATTTATTTATTTTTTAAATAGTTGATTTTTATTAGAGGCATGTACATAAACCATTACAAACTTTGTTAAACGGTTACATATTAAGTATTCAGGATTCCAAGGACTCCACTACCAATGTAGCAGGAGTCTACATTTATCGGTTACATATTAACATTGACTCTAATTATTATTATTTTTTTTTAAATAGATAGAAAAAATGAAGAAAAAGAAAAAAAAACTTAGAAACATAAAATAAACTATCCATAATACAACTTAGGAGGTAGGTCCGTAGGTAAGAAAACAAAACTATTCGTCTAGTCCTGGGTTCAAGCTTCCGTCGAGCCTCAGCGCTGGTCCATTCTACCCCTTCAAATAATCTATGAACGGCGATCATATTCTAATAAATAATTCTGGTTTGTCAATAGACAAGACAAATCTAATTTTTTCCAGATTTAAGGTCTCCGACATCTCCATAATCCACATTTTAATTGTAAGGGATGCACGGTTTTTCCAAAATTTTAATATTAGTTTTTTCCCCAATTATACTATAATCCAGGAAATTTCTTTGGTTTATTGTCAGTTTTAGGTATTGTTCAGATATGCCCAATATTATTAATTTAGGATCGGGATCCAGTTGAATATTAACCACTACAGAAATAATTTTAAAAATATCCACCCAAAATGTTTTAATTTTTATGCAATTTACAAAGGTATGGGTTAAATTAGCCTCAGAGTATTGACATTTATCGCAGATAGGAGAGATATTAGGAAAAATTCTATTTAATTTTGTTTTAAAATAATGCAATCTGTGTAATATTTTAAAATTGTATTAAAGAAGGTCTGGCGTTTAACGAACATTGATGTATATGTTGTAGACTTTCATCCCAAATATCTTTCGTTATGGGTTGAACTAATTAATTTTCCCATGCTTGTCTATGTGATTCCGTCGACGGATTCTCGCTATCTAACAGAATATTATAAATATATGATATTAATTTGACTGTGTTGGGGTGTTTATTCAAACATTCATCTAGAATCTCTGGCTCTCTAATTATGTATTCTTGTGTATGTGATTTAACATAATCTTTCAATTGTAAATATCTAAAAAAAATTGAATGTAATCCATAATTCTGTTGTACCTCCAGAAACGAGAGGAACACACCTTTTCTATAAAGATGTCCCATCTTTTTAATTCCATAGTTTTTCCATTGTGTAAAGCCTTTATCCAATACCGAAGGCTTAAATGAAGGGTTATTTGCAATAGGATAACGGTGATAATGGGCATCCTTGTCTACAACATTTAGATAAATCAATTTTTTTGATAACATTTGATTTGTCATTATTCTGGCTGTTGGATTGGTATATAAAAGCTTAACCCATGTACAAAACTACTCACCTAATTGAAATTTTTCCATCACCGAAAATAAATAGGGCCATTCAATTTGATCGAATGCTTTCTCAGCGTCTAGCGAGATGACTACTAAGTCTTCATTAGCTATTCGATTTGAGTATATAATGTTGAATAATCGTCTCAGATTATAATATGAATAACGTTTTGGAATAAAGCCAGTTTGATCGGGGTGTATTAATTTATAAATCACTAAGCTTAATCTGTGTGCTAAAATTTTGATTAAAATTTTCTGATCGATGTTTAATAGAGCAATTGCTCTATATGAACCTGGATCTTCAAGGTCCTTATCCGTTTTTGGAATAAGTATTCTAGTTGATTCATTTAAAGTTTCTGGGAGTTTCTGTTGCATGAATGCTTGAGTATATAATGTCTGTAGGCGTGGCGAGTTCAAGTCATGAAATTCTTTTATAAAATTCACTATTTAAACCATCTGGTCCAGCGGCCTTTCAATTTTTTAAAGAATTATTAAATTCCTCAATGTCTTTTACTGATATTTCGCCCCCTAATAATTCCCTCTCTTTCAAATCTAAACCAGTAAGGTTACAATTCTGTAAGAATAATTCCATTCCTACAGAACCCCCTGCCGTTTTGGTTGAATAAAGTGTTTGATAGCATTGAGAGAATCTATCATTAATATCCTTGGGTAGTGTTAATATTTCTCCCGTATCTGATTTAATTTTATATATTGTTTTTTCCCCTTCCTGTTTCCGGAGTTGGTGTGCAAGTAATTTTTGTGGTTTATCTCCAAATTCAGTGTAACTGTTTAGTCTTTTGATAAAATTTTATGAATTGGTCTGAGTATATTTGGTTTAACATATTTGGGAACAGCAATTTTATTATGCATTATTATAGAAGGCGCGATTGCATTTTCCATATCTAATTGCCTTATTTCCGTTTCCAATACCAGTTGCTTGGCGCGGTTCTCTTTATTACGAAAGGCTTGTGCGGAGATTAACGCTCCTCGCATAAATGTTTTAAATGTTTCCCAAAGAAGGGAGGCAGAAATTTCAGGGCAGTCATGTGTCTCAAAAAACATATTTATCTGTTTGATAAGATATTCATAGCATACTTTATCATTTAAAATTTGAGGATTAAGTCTCCATTGTATCTGCTTGTCAGTCATACCACTTAGTTTGATCATTAATGTTAAAGGAGCATGATCTGAAATTATAATATTATGATATTTTGAATTATAAGTAAATGGGATGAGTTTAGAATCGACTAAAAAGTAGTCTATCCTTGAATAAGTTTTATGTACTGAAGAGTAAAATGAGTATTCCCTTCCGGATGGGTTTTCAATTCTCCAGACATCCTTGATATTGGTGGTATTAATATATGAGTTTAATAATTCACTTGATTTGGATTTTGCTTTTCTTTGTCTTGTTGATCTATCGAGATAGGAATCTAATGTACAATTTACATCTCCACCAATTATCAAATTATGTTGTGTGAGCTCCAGAATAGTATTAAGTATATTCTTAAAAAACATTGGATTATCAAAATCTGGTCCATAAACATTGAGAAAAATCACTTGTTTTTGATATAATTCACCCACTAGTATAATATATCTACCATTGACGTCCGCTATAGTTGATATGTGTTTAAAAGATATACCTTTACGAATTAAAATTGCGACACCTCTGGCCTTATGGGAAAATGAAGAGTGATATGTTTCAGCGATCCATTTTGCTTTCAATCTATGTTGTGCGTCTTTTTTAAGATGAGTCTCTTGAAGGAACGTTATATCTGCTTTGAGTGATTTTAAGTGTGCTAATACCTTGCCTCTCTTGATTGGCTCATTAACTCACTTGACATTCCAACTACAAAACGTAATTCCTTGACCCCCGTTTTTTCTATTTACGTCTTGCATCTTGCTTTTAGGGTGGTCTATAAAAGAGCAGATAGGTCAGCACCGTAGACCCGACCTTCCACCCGAACACTGGACAGACGAGTTGTAAATCTAATTCGTATAAATCCTCCTCACGGACACATCTCCACAAATAATATTTGTAAATAAGTTCAAGATTAAGTAAAAAATACAAAAAGTAAAAAAATAGAAAATTAATAAAATGTGAAAAGAAAGAAGAAACTACATTAAATTTAGTGTAGTTAGTGCTAGCCATACTAACGTGGCTGTCCATCTAAAGACTTCCGTAGATTTAAAAAAATTATTATTCCTAGCTCCATGCTTACAAGAAAAATTTGAATATGAGTAATTTACGGGATTGTATTAAAACTATTTTCGACCAGAGTATTGGTAATCATATAGTGAGAGACTATTACTCTCTTAGTCAGTTATTAATCAAGTGTCAGTTTAATGTAGATAAAGGGTGAACATCACAAATTCCAATTAATAAGATATCTAAATTATAACTTTTTATTTGTTGTTTTTTTATATTTAACATATCATGTTTTTAACTAATTATTCCATTAATAATAAGTGTTTTTGATGATTAGTAATTGTTAGTAAAAATTAGTACTAAATATTTAAAAAATAATATGTCCCTAACAGGAGGGACAGCACAATTGTCGTTATCAGCTTTCAATAGTCCTTGAATATAACGAATTAAAGTTCCATTTGTTCTCCTTGATGATGGTATTATATGTAAATTATTCAATCCTCTCTCGAACCCACAATCTTCTGGGCATACGCCAGTGCTTTCTTGTGATCAGTGAAAAAATGTTCCTTCTGCAGATGACTCGCAGTCTTGCTGGGTACAGCAATCTATGTTTCAAGTTGTCTATCTTCTTTAGAATCCCGCAAGATGATTTAAATGGCCATTAATTTACGGGAATTAAACATTAAATTCCTTCCATTTGGCCTATAAATTAATGACAATGAGATTTAAAAATCATGTTATAGTGTGAATTCTTGTGTGAATGTTATTTGGACACTTAGGCTATTCAAAAATGTTCATCTTCTCTTAAGAAATGGATAGATGTTTAGATCTAGTAATTGAATTTTGCAATTAGCTACAATTGGTTAACTAACTAATTATATGCTTTAATTTCAGGTCATCCAAGTAATATTGAAGTATTCTGAAACAAATATGAAACAATCTATAATAACTGAACATTTCTTCCAGTTCTCTTAATTTTTAAGAAAGTTATGGGCTTTTGACTGTCCTCGATTACAGCTTTTGTGTCAGGTCAATGGAAAAGCAATAGGGAACAAGATGCTAATTTCCGAGTATGAAAATTTCCATAACGTTTTTAATACTGAAGGTATGAAAGTGAATTAGGTGTCAAATTCAACTTCTTTTTATGCTTTATCTGATGGGATAAACTGCAGACTTGATTTTTAAAATCTCAAAATTTTGTAACATTGCTAGTTGAAGGAAGATCTTATCGAAGTACATAAAGTTAGGGGAGACACAGATAAGGTAGAGAGTCAAACCTTTTCCGAGGTTTGAAATACCTAGGACTAGAGGGCATAGCTTTAAGGTGAGAGGGACAAAGTTTAAAGGAGATGTATGGAGCAATTTTTTGCATGCACGCCCACGATCTCGCCCACTGTGGTGCCAGGGGTGGTGGTGGCAGCAAATATTAATGTGACATTTAAGAAGCTTTTTTAATAGGCATACGGATATGTAAAGAATTGGGGGCGGGAGGGGGAGGGGGAGGGTGATATAGATCACATGTAGGCAGATGAACTTAGTTTATCTCGCCATCTCTTTTGGTGCATACCTTGTGGGCTGAAGGGCCACCGCCTGCGCTATCATTATTCTATATTCAATATGCTGCGTAAATGAAATATTTAAATTCAGATAAATAGCATTGAACATCTTGATTTTCCTCCCCTTATAACAAGCTCCATATCTTGCACAATCGAATTTTTATTGGGGACCGTTCCTTTGGATCAGCCATGCAAAGTATGGTTCAGTTTGGTTTATTGTCACGTGTACCGAGGTACATTGAAAAGCTTTTATTGTGTGCTAACCAGTCAGCAGAAAGACAATACATGATCACAATCAAGTATTTACAAGGTAAAGCTAACAAAGTCCAATCAAGGATAGTATGAGGGTCACCAAAGAGGTAGATAGCAGTTCAACACTGCTCCTGCTCCAAGGGTACAAACCCTCAATCTTCTTTTCAGCAGCTTTCTTAATCTTTTTGCAAACTTCCTTAAACCCCTGTCCCACGGTACGAGGTCATTCAAGAGTTCTCCCCGAGTTTGCCCTGATTCGAACTCGGAGATTTATGGTAATGGCCGCTCGTCGGTACTCGGGGCTCTCGTGGACATTTTTCATCATGTTGAAAAATCTTCACGAGTCTTCCCGTGCTTACCTGCCATTAGCGAGTCTTCCCGAGTACCTGCTGTTAGCGCTAAGAGACGTCCCCGAGCTCCGACGTACCCGCTACGTTCATTCCCCATGCTTACCATGAGTTTGATTTTTTTTTAAACTCGGGAGAGCTCTTGGAATGAACTCGTACCGTGGGACAGGGCTATTACATTTCAAGATTAACAGAAGCTTGTGTTTATAGAGTAATGTTAAGTGGCATGCAAGAGTTCATCCCGGTTGATTGTTATATGTAACTGATCTTCTGCGATGTACAAAGTTCTACGAATAACAGTTGACCTTAATCTTAAACATCTGGAATAACTTCATTTCTAAACATTGGCAAGCAGCACATTGCAAACGTCCTTTATAACATGGTTACAATCTTTTACTTTGGAAAGGCTAGCTAGCTCAACAACGAGAATCAATAATCTGGAGAATAGTCAAACTAACAGTGTGTCAATATAAAGAACGTCAATTTTAATTTTAATATTGCTGTTACTTTCTACTTATAAAGGCCAACATCATTCTTTCATCTTATTTTCTGTACCTGATCATGCCATTTTAATGGGTACATGGACAGATGTATTTCTGGACTTCCATCCTTTCTAACTGTTCACTATCTAGAAAGCACTCGGGTCCAAAGTGGATGACCACACATTTATATAAAAACTGCAACATTTCTTCCAGCTATTAAAACAAAAAAATTATAACAAAACTGAAAATGCTGGAAATCACAAATTAGAACATAAAGTGATGGAAACACTCAGCATGCCCAGTAGCATAGATGAAAAGCGAATTGTCTGGTATGATCTGCTTGGATAACACGTCTAACAAGTTTTTCACTGTATCTTGGCACAGGAGACAATAATAACGCAATACAACAGAAGCATAGTGAAAGATTCAGGTGGACAATCTTTCATCAAAAGTGAGAAAGTCAGATAACAAGTTTGTTTCACCCAGAGAGGGTGTGCAACGGATGGACAGGACAAAGAGAATTGTCTGAAGTGAAACAAGGATTATCATCTGTTTTACAAAGATGTCTGGTTGACAGACTAATGAGGTTTTTTTGAGACCAAAATAAAAGGGTATGTAAAAAGTGTGAACCACAGATGGAGAGCAATGATGTAAATAATGTGGTGGCATGGTGGAGCACAAGCCATAGGTAGACCCTTGAACCATCTTTATCTTGCACTATACGTCATTCTCTTTATCCTGTTTCTGTACACTGTGGATGGCTCGATTGTTATCACGTATAGTCTTGCCGCTGACTGGACAGCATGCAACAAAAGGCTTTGCAGTGTGCCCCATTACACGTGACAAACTTTAGTTTACTGATGAAGGGTCTCGAAATGAAACGTCACCCATTCCTTCTCTCCACAGATGCTGCCTGTCCCGCGGAGTTACTCCAGCATTTTGTATCTATCTTCGGTTTAAACCAGCATCTGCAGTTCCTTCCTGCAACAATACTAAATTTAATCATAGCTGATCTCATCTCAAGATGATGCAAGTGAGAAGAAGAATGAGTAAGCAGTGGGAGGATCAAACAAAAAATGCTGGATCTGTGAGATTCAAAGCAATGCAGATGCTAGAAATCTAAAATAAGAAAGAATGATACAAGTACTCAGCAGTTCAGGGAGCATCTGTGCAGAGGGTCATGTTATATATGAAGGAGGGTCTGCTCTGTAGATTGGTGAGGTGCAAAATGAGGTTCAAGGAACTTCTAGCCTTACACTGACGATTAGATAACGGTTGAAGGGTCTGTCATTGGTAGATGAGGAATCATGGTTAAAAAAAAAAGACATCTCAGAGACAAACTGGAAAGGCTGGTTATCTGAAACTGTTGATTTCATTGTGAAGTTGTGATGACTATTGAATGGGCAGTTTCCTGTCACCAAGCATCTAATTTCCACAATAAATGTCCAGTCCCTCTGCAACTTCATCACTCATCAGGATGCCGAGAAAGCCCATCACATCGGTTTTGAATAGTTCCCAACCAGTTTCCACCCATCAACATCTTCCTTGAACTCATTCTCATGCCAAGTAACTTTTCCAGTGTTAGTTAGTCATAGAGTGATACAGCGTGGAAACAAGTCCTTCGGCCTAACCTGCGCACACCGACCAACAGTAGTCCCACCTGCCCACATTTGGTTCATATCCCTCCAAACCTGTCCTATCCATGTATAAAAATACAGATTAGAGATACAGCGCGGAAACAGGCCCTACGACCCTCCAAGTCCAAGCTGACCAGCAATCCCCGCGCACTAACACTACCCTGCATACACTTGGAACAATTTATAATTTTTATCTAAGCCAATTAGCCTACAAATCTGTATGTCCCTGGAATGTCGGAGGAAACCTGCGATTCCAGAGTAAACCCACATGGGGAGAACAAACAAACACAGTACAGACAGCTCCGGTAGTCAGGATTGAACCTGGGTTCTGGTGCTGTAAGGCAGAAACTCCACTGCTGCGCCACCGTGCCACCCTAACTTCTCCTTTAACATTTATTTCCTCCAAATCAAAGGGGTTCCTCCAAATCAAAGGGGAACCTGCATTATCCAACGCATGCCCAGCTCTTCGGGTGAAAAAATAGAACAGTCTTAGCTTCAGACCCTCTCAGGACCTATTTTTCAGAATATAGATAGGAGTTGCTGGTGATATGCACAGAGGGTAGTGTGGAGGGGTCGAGGGTTTTTCTGAGTGGTACTGCATCGATCCGTATTGGAAAAGTCATTTGTTATATAATGACACGACTTGGATGAGAATGTACATGGGATGAGTCGCTAGTTTACAAACAATGCAGAAATTGGTGGAGTCATGGATAGTGTAGGTGGTTGTGCAAGGAACCAGCTAGAAAGTTGAGCAGAGTAATGATAGATGGAATTTAATCTAAACAAGTGTGGAGTCATGTACTTTGGGAAATTACATTCTGGTAGGACATACAGTATATGTTTTTTAGGAGGACTGATGTACAGAGACATTGGGGTGCAAGTCCATAGCCCCCTAAAACCAACGGCAAAGGTGGATGGGTTTGTGAAAAGGATATTTGGTAACTTTGCCATTGTTGGCCAAGGCATTAGGTGTGATAGTTGGCACATCATATTGCAGATGCACAAAACATTGGCTAGTGCACTTAGTTCAGGTTTCCACATTACAGGGAGGATGCAGCAGAAAAAAAGTGCAGAAGCGATACACCATGATAATTGCTGGAATGGAGGGAAGTTGGATACAGACAATAGACAATAGGTGCAGGAGGAGGCCATTCGGCCCTTTGAGCAAGCACCGCCATTCATGGCTGATCACCCACAATCAGTACCGCGTTCCTGCCTTCTCCCCATATCCACTGACTCCGCTATCTTTAAGAGTCCCATCTAGCTCTCTCTTGAAAGTATCCAGAGAACCGGCCTCCGCCGCCCTCTGAGGCAGAGAATTCCACAGACTCACAACTCTGTGAGAAAAGGTGTTTCCTCATCTCCGTTCTAAATGGCTTACCCCTTATTCTTAAACAGTGGCCACTGTTTCAGGACTCCCCCAACTTCAAGAACATGTTTCCTGCCTCTATTAAGCGTGTCCAAACCCTTAATAATCTTATATGTTTTAATAAGCTCCCCTCTCATCCTTCTAAACTCTAGAGTGTACAAGCCCAGCCACTCCATTCTCTCAGCATTTGACAGTCCCGCCATCCCGGGAATTAACCTTGTAAATCTACGCTGCACTCCCTCAATAGCACGAATGTCCTTCCTCAAATTAGGGGACCAAAACTGCACATAATATTCCAGGTGTGGTCTCACTAGGGCCCTGTACAACTGCAGAAAGACCTCTTTGCTCCTATACTCAACTCTTGTTATGAGGCCAACATGCCATTCGCTTTCTTCACTGCCTGCTGTACCTGCATGCTTACTTTAATTGACTGATGAACAAGAACCCCCAGATTCCATTGTACTTCCCCTTTTCCCAACTTGACACCATTTAGATAGTAATCTGCCTTGCCGTTTTTGCTACCAAAGTGGATATCCTCACATTTATCCGCATTAAACTGCATCTGCCATGCATCTGCCCACTCATCCAAGCTGTCCAAGTCCAAGGATAGATTAGAGGGGCTGGGTTTATTCTTACTGGAACATAGGAGGCTAAAGAGTGAACCTACTGAGATTGATAAATTGTGGGGGAAACAGATAGGATCAATGGTCAGAATCTTTCCCTGCCCCCAGGGAAGGGGAATCTAGATCGAGAGGATACAGGTTTTAAGATGAAAGGAGAAATTTAAAAGGCCACCCGAAAAGCGAGGTTATCCCGCAAAGGATAGTAAATATCTGGAACGAGCTGCCATGGTGGTGTTCTGTAAACAGCATTGGGACAAGTACTTGGATAGGAAAGGGGCACAGGCCTAATGGAAGTAGGAGGAATTAACACAATTGGCATTACTATTACCGTGGATAAGGTGGGCCAAAAGGGGCCCATTTCAGGGCTGCATGTCTCTACAATTCTGTGTGTTGATGTTGCTTCCTACTCCCATAGAGAACCTGAATGTTTCATTATCTTTTCTGCCGATCTCTAACCTGCTCTTACTCTCAGCTGGTTGATCTTTTACTCTTCAATCTGCTTTCAAGTTCTCCATCTCAGGGGTTTGGCTACTACAAGCCCAATTACTACAACCATCACTGCTTTCTGGAATGGGCCTGTCCTACTTAGGCGACTCTTTAAGCGACTGCCAGGGACTAGTTTAATGGAATTCACCTAGGACACCTGACGACAACCCTCAACAACCCCTATGTCAACCTACGACAGCAAAAATTGTCGCCACTGTCGCCGAAAATGTTTCAACGTTGAATACTTTGTGGCAGACGCCTGTAGTCGCCCAAAAAAAAAAAATCTGAGTGGGACAGGGCCATAAGAGTCTCTTTCTATTCTCCCATTTTTGCTAGCTCTGCGATATTAGTTCTGAGGACAACACTTTTAACACCAGTGCCTGTGAGTGGCTTCACTTTCCTTAACAACGCAAGTAATGGAGTAATACGCAATGTTTCGGGTTGAGACCCTTCTTCAGAAGGTCCGAAGAAGGGTCTTGACCCAAAACGTTGCCTATTTCCTTCACTCCAAAGATGCTGCCTCACCCACTGAGTTTCTCCTGCATTTTTGTCTACCTTCAATTTTCCAGCATCTGCAGTTCCTTCTTAAATATAAATGAGGTGACTGCTTTGCAGGATAACTCTATTCAATCGGCAGGTGTGAACACCCATCCTTCTCACAATACAACTTCTGCGTTCTTGCCCTCTTACATCGTTCAGTGCAAGTTTCAGAAACACCATCTCATCTTCCACCAAGGCATTTCAGCAAATCAGTGCTTCATTTTGTATTCAAACTGGCTATTTGTTTTAATGGCCTGCCTCTAATATTAACTCAATATAACTAATTTCCCAGAAGATGCCTGACCAGCTGAGTATTTACTACATTCTGGATTTCCAACATTTTGGATTTTCGCACCCAGCTCTCCTCTTTGCATACTCTGCTGTTCATATTCTCTGATATATACTGAACGAGTTCATTTACAACAACTCCAGCTAAATGAACTGCAATCAGCAAACTTTAACTGTGGACTTTGACAATTCTCCAACAATTCTTATTGATAAATGATCTAGAATGACTCACGCAAAGGTTCCTCTGTCTTTTTGTTATTCAGTCTCTTTGGCACTCCACCCCATCTCAGAGCTCCCCTAAGGTTCTCTCCTCCTCTTCACTCTTCTCTGCAACTTAAGGTATCTTTCATTTTGAATCTTCTCGCTCTGACGAAAGGTCATTACGCTGAAAGCTTAATTGTGCTTCTCTCTCTCTAATTCTTTCTGTCTTGCTAAGGGTTTCTGGTACTTCCTATTTTTATTTTTAGGAGCATGGTGGCTTAATGGTGGAGCTACTAGCCTTACAGCGCCAGAGACAAGGGTTCGATCCTGACTACGGGTGCTATCTGTACGTAGTTTCTCCCTGTGACCTGCGTGAATTTTCTCCAAGATCTGCTGTTTCCTCCCACACTCCAAAGACATACAGGTTTGTAGGTTAATTGGCTTGGTATAAATGTAAAATTGTCCCCAGCGTGTGTAGGGTAGTGTTAATGTGCAGGGATCGCCTCTCAATGACGACTCAGTGGGTCAAAGGGCATGTTTCCTCGCTGTATCTCTATCTAAACTAAGTCAGGTAAACGTTTTTTCTTCAGCTTCACAATCAAGTTTGGTTAATCGTCTCCTAAGAGGGAGTTTATCAAACGCCTTCTGGAAATCCTTACCCATAAAAATCAAGGATGTTATCCGGACCACTAAAATTGGTCTGCCATGATATACTACTTACAAATTAGTTTAGGTCCACTCGGAATGATTAAAAAGTTCCAGGCTGTTTAGTCACTCCATTCTTTATTATGAACGTCAGTAATCTCCAGACAACAGATGCTGACTAAATGGTCTCAAAAATCTTGGTTTCCTTTTCTCAGAATGACAATTACAATTTTCCGGTCAAAACTCTTGAATCCCGAACAGGGAATGCCAAAGCGGAGTTATTCAGCCTTATTCTACCGACAGCAGTAGTTCACACCCTTCCCCACAATCGTGAGAACCAGCAAGGGATTTACAAATCAGTCCCCCTATAAAATACTCGCAAAGCCTAAAGCTTTGTTGGATGATGGCTGAGTGAGTTTGGAAATGGCATCCCAAGACATAATTCCAATTTCAAAAGCCTGATGGTGTGTACAGTAACTTTCTGAGAATCCACAATGCCTTCATATGGAAATCCCAGTGATTCAGCACGGTCTTAAACGGTGGTTTTTCTGCTATCCCTTTTTTCACCAAACTTACTGAATTCGCTGGAAATAAATTAGGCTATAGTGCAAGGATCTATAAAATGTACTTATAACCAATTACTATGCAAATAGGAATTACTATATAAATACTATACTAGTTTCACTGTTGTCCTGATTGATTTTGCTGATTGTATGCTTCATTGTCACCTTCCCCTCGGATAACTATGACCCATTCTACATTTCCTTGTCAACATCTGCGTTGATCTGTCATTTTCACACCTTACCCTTCCAGAAAGACTCCCTCTCCTCTGACCTCAATCTGAAGAAGGGTCTCGACCCAAAACGTTACCCATTCCTTCTCTTCAGAAATGCTGCCTGAGGTATTCCAGCATTTTGTGTCTATCTTTACTCTACAAATGAAACACTGGCACAGGAAGAACAATCAAGTTGAGGGTTGCCAAAACCACAACCCTGATCCAAATGGAAAACACTCCAATGATCACAGTTATACATTGTCCTCTATAATGTTTGGGACAAAGACCCTCATTTATTTATTTGCCTCAATTCTCCACAATTTGAGATTTGTAATAGAAAAAAATCACAGGTGGTTAACGTGCACATTATCAGATTTTATTAAAGGGTATTTTTATACATTTTGGTTTCACCATGTAGAAATTACAGCTGTGTTTATACATAGTCCCCCCATTTCAGGGCACCATACTGTTTGGGACACATGGCTTCACAGGTGTTTGTAATTGCTCAGGTGTGTTTTATTGCCCCCTTAATGCACGTATAAGAGAGCTCTCAGCACCTTGTCTTTCCTCCTGTCTTCCTATCACCTCTGGAAACTTTTATTGCTGTTTATCAACATGAGGACCAAAGTTGTGCCAATGAAAGTCAAAGAAGCCATTATGAGACTGAGAAACAAGAACAATACTGTTAAGAGACATCAGCCAAACCATAGGCTTACCAAAATCAACTGTTTGGAGCATTATTAATAAGAAAGAGAGCACTGGTGATCTTACTAATCGCAAAGGGACTGGCTGGCCAAGGAATACCCCCACAGCTGATGACCGAAGAATTCTCTCTGCAATAGGGCAAACCCCCAAACACCTGTCCGACAGATCAGAAACACTCTTGAGTAGCCAGGTGTTGATTTGTCAATGACCACTGTCAGCAGAAGACTTCATGAACAGAAATACAGAGGCTACACTGCAAGATGCAAACCACTGGTTAGCAGCAAAAATAGAATGAGCGGGTTACCGTATGCCAAGAAGTAATTAAAAGCAACCACAGTTCTGGAAAAAGGTAGTGGACAGATGAGACAAAGATTATCTTATTTCAGAGTGATGGCAAGTATGAAGGAGAGAAGCAACTGCCCAAGATACAAAGCATACCATCTCATCTATAGTGGGGGTGGTATGGCCTGGGCATGTATGGCTGCTGAAGGTACTGGCTCACTTATCTTCATTGATGATACAACTTCTGATGGTAGTAGCATAATGAATTCTGAAGTGTATAGACACATCCTATCTGCTCAAGTTCAAACAAATGCCCAAAACCCATTGGGCGGCGGTTCATTGTCTTCATTCATTCATTCAAGACAATGATCCCAAACACACTGCTAAAGCAACAAAGGAGGTTTTCAAAGCTAAAATATGGTCAATTCTTGTCTTGTCAAGTCTATCACCCGATCTGATCCCAATTGAGCATGACTTTTATATGTTGAAGAGAAAACTGAAGGGGACTAGCCCCCAAAGCTACAGATGGCTGCAATACAGGCCTGGCAGAGCATCACCAGGTAAGACACCCAGCAACTGGTGATGTCCATGAATTGCAGACTTCAAGCAGTCATTGCATGCAAAGGATATGCAACAAAATACTAAACATAAATACTTTCATTTACATGACATTGCTGTGTCCCAAACATCATGGTGCCCTGAAATCAGGGGACTATGTAGAAACACTGCTGTAATTTCTACAAGGTGAAACCAAAATGTATAAAAGTGGCCTTTATTAAAATCTGACAATGTGCACTTTAACGACATGTGCTTTTTTTCTATTACAAATCTCAAATTGTGGAGCACAGAGGCAAATAAATAAACGATGGGTCTTTGTCCCCCAAACATTATGGAGGGCAGTGCAATTCTCAATGAAGATGGCCGTGTTGCAAGAGGCTAATATATAATAGACTAAGCTCTTGAAACAATGGTCTTCCATCTATCACAAATGGATGGAAGACCATTTGTGCTAATGATTCCACATTGTTTAATTATACTTGCATAAAAAACAAATCCATGCCTTCAAGCTACATGCCCTAGATAATATTCAGCAATGAACTGATTAATACTTGTTCCGACCCAACTGAATCCAAATGCCTAGACTTGACACGAATACTGTGGCTGCAAAGTGGGTGGTATCTTATGGCCAGTGAATCAACTTTTAACAGATAATTCTTCCATTGTGCAATAACTGCATTCTTAAGAAACCTCTTTTTACAGAAAATCACATTATAAAAACAATTGTGACAATGGAGAAAGGGGGGTTAAGGATTAGAGTGTTTCGCCTTGTAATCAAAAAGTATTTCCCCCCCGCTGGATTATGGGTCTTTTTAATAGCTATCAGTTTATTTTTGTTACTGCTAAAATGATTAGTCTCCATTTTACATTGTTCATTGAAATGTCATTGCACCAGTGTCAATAGAACCAATTGCTTTTCACTTGCAGCGAAACTGGCACATTGTGTTAAGAGACGGTGTCTGATTGCTGTGGGGAAGCTGTGCAGAAACTCTTTTCCCCCAAAGCTTTCTTGGAAGATAACTTGCTTCTGCCAGTGAATCTCCAGAGTAACTTTTAATGGTTCTTTAGTTACCAATTCAAAATTGCATTTCCTCGTAATACTTTTCCTTACATCATTAATCGTGCTATATTCAATATGCATTATGGAAACATGTTATTGTAGAACTGCCTGTACTTCTCTAGACTGAAGCAACCTAACTGATTAACACATCACACACCACCTAAACATTCACTCCCTCTACCATGGGTGCTCCATTTTTGAGTGTGTATTCTTAACAATATGCACTGCAGTTATCGACCTACACAGTTCAATACCACCTCCTAAACAAGCATTCCTTCCTCATTCAAGTCAAATTGTGGAACCTTCTCCTCAGGATCAGTGAAAAGACCGACATTTTCCCTCTCTCCATCCCTCCCCCTTCCTAGTTCTCCAACCAGTTTGACTGTCCCCTGATTAGATGTTATCTCTGTATTCTTTGTTGTCACCTTCTCCTAGCTAACCATTTTACAATCTACATTTTCCTTGAACTTCGTCCCCTTTGATGTCTAGTTTTAACGCCTTACAATTCCTTATCTCTGTCTCCCTCACCACCAAATCCCAATCTGAAGAAGGTCTTGACCCAAAACATCACACATTCCTTCTATCCAGTCACTCCAATGGTTCCTCCTACACAAACGACTACAGCAGTTCAAGAAAGCATCTCAACACCACCTTCTCAAGGATAAATAGGGTTGGGCGAGAAATGTTCCACTTTCTAGTGACACCAATATCTCACAAAACATTTAAAACTGCTAATTCTCCCAGATGTAATAGTGGCCAGAGGACCTAGGGTGACGGAGGAACTGGAGAAAATTAGCATTAGGCAGAAAATGGTGTTGGGTAGACTGATGGGACTGAAGGCTGATAAATCCCCAGGGCCTGAAGGTCTGCATCCCAGGGTACTTAAGGAATTGGCTCTAGAAATCGTGGACGCATTGGTGAACATTTTCCATTGTTCTATTGATTCAGGATCAGTTCCTGTGGATTGGAAGGTAGCTAATGTTATCCCACTTTTTAAGAAAGGAGGGAGAGAGAAAACAGGAAATTATACACCAGTTAGCCTGACATCGGTGGTGGGGAAGATGCTGGAGTCTATTATAAAAGACGAAATAGCGGCATATCTGGACAGCTGTTTCGAGTCAGCATGGATTTACGAAGGGGAAATCATGCTTGACCAATCTTCTGGAATTTTTTGAGGATGTAACTGCGAAAATGGACAAGGGAAAGCCAGTGGATGTAGTGTACCTGGACTTTCAGAAAGCATTTGATAAGGTCCCACATAGGGGTTTAGTGGTCAAAATTAGGGCACATGTTATTGGGGGTAGAGTACTGACATGGAGAGAAAATTGGTTGGCAGACAGGAAACAAAGAGTTGGGATTAACAGGTCTCTTTCAGAATGGCAGGCAGTGACTTGTGGGGTACCGCAAGGCTCAGTGCTGGAACCACAGCTATTTACAATATACATTAATGATTTAGATTAAGGGATTAAGAGTAACATTAGCAAATTTGCAGCTCACACTAAACTGTGAGGAGGATGCTATGAGGATGCAGGGTGAATTGGACAGGTTGGGTAAGTGGGCAGATGCATGGCAGATGCAGTTTAATGTGGATAAATGTGAGGTTATCCACTTTGGCCTTCATAACAAGAGGAGTTGAGTATAGGAGCAAAGAGGTCTTTCTACAGCTGTGCAGGTCCCTAGTGAGACCACACCTGAAGTATTGTGTGCTGTTTTGGTCTCTAAATTTGAGGAAGGACATTCTTGCTGTTGAGGGAGTGCAGCGTAGGTTCACGAGGTTAATCCCTGGCTTGGCGGGACTGTCATATGTTGAAAGAATGGAGCGACTGGGCTTGTATACACTGGAATTTAGAAGGATGAGAGGGGATCTTATTGAAACATATAAGATTGTTAAGGGATTGGACATGCTAGAGGTAGGAAACATGTTCCCGATGTTGGGGCAGTCCAGAACCAGGGGCCACAGTTTAAGAATATGGGTTAAGCCATTTAGAACGGAGATGAGGAAAAAAAAATTCACCCAGAGAGTTGTGAATCTGTGGAATTCTCTGCCTCAGAAAGTAGGAGGCCAATTCTCTGGATGCTTTCAAAAGAGAGTTAGATAGAACACTTGAAGATAACAGAGTCAAGGGATATGGGGAGGAGGCAGGAACAGGGTACTGTGGATTAGGGATGATCAGCCATGGTCAGTGAATGGCGGTGCTGGCTCGAAGGGCTGAATGGCCTTCTCCTCCACTTACTATCGATTGTCTATTTGCTGCAAGACAAAGTTGAGCAAAACATGAGCTTGGAATTAATCAGAATAAAAAAACATTTAATAAACACCTTTGTAATAAATTTACGTTGAAAATAGTCAACTGCACTTAACTGAATTATCCTCATTGCTTTCCAAAATACTGACATCAATCATAAATGCAAAGGTCACCACTCGATAAACTTCCAACCACCACACCAAACTACTAGTTTAAGATTAAAAAGTGAAGAATGTGTGAAATAATTAAACAAAAAAAATACTAAGCCGCACGTTGCAACCATCAATAAAAAACGGATTTAGTAATCCAGACACATTCCATGCGCTATCAGCTTGCAGAGATTCATGCACTTTAGAATCAAATAAACCTGCAGCTAATCAGAGGGGGGGAACAGTAAATTATTCATCTTGGTTTGATGACCAGAAATGATTAAGGCGTATAATGAGTTGTGTAATACATTAGTATTGCAGGCACACAGCGCTGAACAGATTCATGTATAACCACAACCACTAAATAATGTGGAAATTGGTAAAGCCATTTATTCTGTGTTGACAACTTCTATTATAAGCTCATAATATTAAACTGCTACACTTCTTGGCTCCACATCTGTACCATTAGCTATGACCTCCATAATTAACTGTTCTACTGGTTTACTCATTAAAGATAAGCAACCCTTTTTGTCTATCAAAGTAACAAATATTAAAATTATATCAATTTCTGGATGTCAACAGTTTACTTCTCCCAAAATCTCATTTAAGAATTGTTTTAAACTAGTAGAGGAACATTTAGTTCTCTTTTTAAATCATTTGGTAGTTTTGACAGCTATATTGATTGTGCATCAGCTTTGCACGCAAGATTGAAAAAACTGTTCAAGATCTATTATCAATGGGTAGATACAAAATGCTGGAGTAACTCAGCGGGACTCTGCAGGGAAGGAATGGGTGATGTTTCGGGTCGAGGCCCTTCTTCAGACCCACTCCCCTCACATCAGTCTGAACGGTCTTGACCCAAAACGTCACCCATTCCTTCTCTCCAGAGATGCTGCCGAGTTACACCAGCATTTTGTGTCTACCTTTGATTTGAGCCAGCATCTGCAGTTCTTTCCTGCTCTGTTATTAATAGCTTTAGATGCTCAGTTGAAGACTCTTCAAGTTTGTGCACGTACAAAAAAATAATCCAAAGATGTTTTGGACCACTAAAGAAAGCACTAAAGCACTAATCCATAAAGCACTAAACTGGCCTATTAGTTTAACATCTGTCGTAATGAAAGCAGGATTACATAAGACAAACATATTGATGAGATCTCCGAACATTAGGTGTATTTACAAAGTAAAAGCACATCACAGCTTGTGACGATCGAAGATTCTAATATAGAAATGGACATAGTGTGTTGAATCCAAGAAAACAAACTAGTATTCATTTCAAGACGGCTTGT
This sequence comes from Okamejei kenojei, assembly GCA_035221665.1. Classification (NCBI taxonomy): domain Eukaryota; kingdom Metazoa; phylum Chordata; class Chondrichthyes; order Rajiformes; family Rajidae; genus Okamejei; species Okamejei kenojei. Next base: position 87,221,531 of record CM069139.1, read on the forward strand.
AAACAAAAATGGGGATGAAATGCTGAGGCTCTATAAGGCGCTGGTACTGTCGCATTTGGAATATTGCGAGCAATTTTGGGCACCATATCTGAGGAAGGATGTGCTGGCTCTGGAGAGGGTCCAGAGGAGGTTTATAAGGATGATCCCAGGAAAGAGTAGGTTAACCCACGATGAGCGTTTGTCAGCACTGGGCCTTAGACGTTCTTTTAGGAAGGAGAAATTTATTTAGTCAGCGGGTGGTGGATCTGTGGAATTCTTTGCCACAGAAGGCTGTGGAGGCCAACTCAGTGAATATTTGTAAGGCAGAGATAGATAAATTTTTGATTAGTATGGGTGTCAGAGGTTATGGGAAGAAGGCATGGGGAGAATGGGGTTAGGAGGGAGAGATAGATCAGACATGATTGAATGGCGGAGTAGATTTGATGGGCCAAATGGCCTAATTCCTTTCCTATTACTTATGACCTTATGAAAATATACAGCATACTCAAAAATGTAACATTTCAAAGGATTCTATAAGACAAATCAACCATGGCACAACTATGATATTAACATCACCCCAACAACGAGGATGTTTCTCGTGAAATTGATGACGTGTTAATATTAATTACCTAAAATCCTCTAGATTTAGTTTCAGTTTTTAAGAGATACAGCATGGAAACAGGCCCTTGCCTCACCGAATCCACTGATCATGCGTTTCACACTAGTTCTACGTTATCCCATTTTCTCATCCACTCCCTAAATACTTGGGGCAATTTAGAGAGGCCAATTAAGCTGCAAACAAGCACGTTTTTGGGACATGGGAGGAAACTGGAGCACCATGGGGAAACCGACACGATTACAAGGAGAATGTGAAAACTCCACTCAGAAAGCACCAAAGGTCAGGATAGAACATGGGTCTCTGGTGCAGTGAGGCAGCAGCTTTACCAGCTGCGCTACTGTGCTGCCCTGGGAATCTTTCATTCAACTAAGGAAGGAACAAATGTAACCTCTTTATTCAAAAACAGTACAGGGAAAGTACTGGCCTATTAGTTTACCAAATAGTATTATTCAAGCTATTTCTATGTACTGGGTTACAGCAGTTAGAAAAATCGACGAAAGTTTACAACATATACACCATTGTTCGTTAAATGCTAAACACTCTCTTATACAGTTTAAAATAGTACATAGACTACATTATTCAAAATCTAAACTAGATAACATCTTTCCAAAAGTATCTCCCATATGTGATAAATGTCAACATTTAGAAGCTAATCGGTCACATTCATTTACAAACTGTATAAAAATTACAAAATTCTGGATAGAAATATTTAGGATAATTTCGAATGTTGTTAATATAATTTTGACCCCTGATTCAAAGTTAATAATACTAGGAATACTGGAAACAGACCAATTAATAACAACGAATCAAAGAATCTTTATTGATTATGGTTTAATAATTGGGAAAAAATTAATATTAAAATTTTGGAAAGGCCCTACATCCCCCACAATCAAAATGTGGGATACAGAAATGTCGGAGACACTTCATCTGGAGAGATTGAGGCTTGTCCTAATGGGCAGGTTAGATCTCTTCAGAGAGATATGGTCTCCATATATTGAATATTTACAGGGTCATAATGGCTCGGTACGAGGGCTTGACTGAAGCCTGAATATTAGAATAGATGAAGAAGTATACATAATAAATCATGCCTATATCTCCAATGACGGATTAATTATTAACACTCCATTCGCTTTCATATTTTCTATATTATCTCTATCTATCTTTTCTTACTTTATAAAAAAAATTAGAAAAGTGTATAGAAGCATATAGTCTTAAATTTTAATATTAATAATAATATTAATATTATTAATATCATGAAAGTATCTAATAACATATTTTCATTTATGTAAAATAATGTATTTTTCATCAATATGTTTCTACAATAAAAATATTTAACAAAAAAAACAAAAAAAGAAAAATCGACGGTAACAAGGCATGGTGGCGCAAGGCTGCTGCCTCACAGCCCCAGAGACCGGGGTTCGATTCTGAATATGGGTGCTGTCTGTGTGGAGTTCTCCCCTTGGCCGCGTGGATTTCTCCAGGTGCTCCAGTTACCTCCCACACTCAAAGACGTACAGGTCTGCAGGTTAATTGACTTGGTATAAATGTAAATTGTCCCTAGTGTGGTTTGGATAGTGTTACTGTGCGGGGATCACTGGTAAGCATGGACTCGGTGGGCCAAAGGGCCTGTTTCCTCACTGTCTTCTTAGGCCCCCTTTGTTCATGGCTGACCATGGGTGTCTCCAGGGTGCTATTCCTTATATGGAGGACGCCTGTGCGTGACATTGTTTAACGTGGGGTGACTGGTGCACAGACAGCCTCCCCGCATTCCTTGACAGATCTAGGTTGGGATCCAGTGGCATGGAGTCCAAGAACCCTTTTCTGCTGCAGCCTTCATCCGCCTTCCCAGCCATTGTGACGCTCCACTAAGGTCAGCCATCATCCTCCGCCTGTTCCACTGTTAAGGTCTTGGTCGGATTGCCCTTTGTCAGAGATCTCCCCCTCAACCTTACCGCCATGGGTGGCTCTACCAGGAGCGTAGCTCCAGACGGCATCGCTCTCAGGATCTCAGGTCCACACAAGCTTCGCCACCATGACAAGGTGACAATCCTCACTGTATCACTAAAGTAAACTAAACAAGACAAAAGACTAGTATAGAGATACAGCGTGAATTTAAGAAAGGTACAGAATATTACTGTTTATTGTTAGGAGAACCAAATACCAAAGTAGGGAGGATATGCTTCATTGCTGAGTCATGTACAATGAACAGCACTGGCATTCTTTTTTAAGGTTTTGTGCTGATGCATTGGAAGCAATTTTAAGGTTTACCAGACTAATACCTGGAACGAATGGGGTGAATTATGAAAGATTGGATGGGCTGGGCTCTTGGTAATGAAGTTTAGAAAAAGTGGGGGTGAAAGAGAACTAGATCCTGAGGGGCTTTGACAGGATGGGCATGCAGTGGATGCTCCTTCTTGTGGGAGAATCCAAAACAAGGAGTCAAGCAGTAAGGATAGAGAAGACACTTTATTCACCTCACATTGGGTTTTGAATCTTTGGAAATCTCTTCCTCAAGGAAAACAGAATGTTTTTAAAGGCAGAGATAGACAGACTTGATAAACTGGGCAGAAAGGTTTCTGTGGGCATTGCTGTGTTGAGATTAGATTGTTTTATTACATAGTAAAGGAGGTTTGAGGGCACGTTCTCCCTGTGACCTGCGTGAGTTTTTCCGCGAGCTCCGGTTTCCTCCCAGACTCCAAAGATGTAGGCTAATTGGCTTCGATAAAAATTGTAAATTGTCCCTGGTGTGTGTAGGGTAGTGTTAGTGTGTGGGGATTGCTGGTCAGCTTGGACTCGTGAGCCAAAGGGCCTGTTTCTATCCTGTATCTCTAAATTAAACTAAACTAACTAATGACCTAGATCTAACCATCTATAGCGGCTTTATTAATGAACATCATGCTGATAGTTGCTATTGTTCAATTATATTCAGAGCTAATTGAAGGACTCAACACCTGCAAGCAGAAGACCTGAAAAACATTGAGGCATTAGGTAGCAGAAATTAATTCATCTGACAATGAGAAATAACTCAAGATCAAATCCACATATGGACTTCATTGCCACAGACGGCTGTGGAGGACAAGTCAATGGATATTTTTAAGGTGGAGATTGATAGATTCTTGAATAGTATGGGTGTCGGGGATTACGGGGAGAAGGCTGGAGAATGGGGTTGAGGGGAATAGATAGATCAGCCATGATTGAATGGCGGAGTAGACTAAATGGGCCGAACGGCCTAGTTTTGCTCCTATAACTTAGGAATATGTCAGGCAATGACAATCTCCAACAAAAGAGAATATAACCATAACCAGTGATGATCAATAATATAACCATTGCTAAGAATCCCATTATTAACATCCTAGGTGTCACCATTGGCTAACACCTTCACTAGTCCAGCCTATGATTAACTGAAGGGCAAGTCTGTATGTTGTGCCAAATAATCATCTGACAACCCAAAGCCTTTCCACCATTCAGAAGTATGATGGGACATTTGCCACCTATCTGGCCAAGAATACTTACAAAGCCACTCAACTCTTGAACTTGTACAGGTGCACAGTACTTCTCTTGAACTTCTACAGTTGCTCAGTAGAGAGGATACTGACTGGTTGCATCGTGGCCTGTTTCGGCAACTTGAATGTCCAGGAGTGGAAAAGACTACAAAAAGTTGTGACCACTGCCTAGTCCATCACCGGCTCTGATGGGAGCAACCATCGAAGGGTTCTATCGAAGTCGCTGTCTCAAAAAGGCAGCCAACATCATCAAAGACCCACACCATCATTTCACCATTGCCATTCGGAAGGTGGTACAGGAGCCTGAAAACTGTAACGTCCAGGATCAGGAACAGCTTCTTCCTGACAGCCATCAGGCCATTAAACACTACCACAAATAAGCTCTGAACTACTACAGACTATAATTATTATCATTGCACTACATTTGTTTATTTAATGAGTATGCGTGCATGTGTATACACACACACTGAAGTATTTTCTCAGTTATGTATTATGTTTACATATTCTGTTGTGCTGCAGCAAGCAAGGATTTCATCCTCCTACCTGGAACATATGACAATAAAACACTCTTGACACCGCCACATATTCCTCCACCATAGAAATGTTCTTCCATGCCACCAGCAGTTGTAGCAAAACATACTGCTACGACTTAGAATGGTGTTTTTTTTGACAACCTACTTAGACCGTGACTTCCAGCAGCTGGATGGGGAATGGCAACTGGTGCACTGCACCTGTCTGTGTCTATCCAGGTCACCCAGCAAGTTAACTTGGATACTTAATGCATTCCTTCATCACCACCAGTTCTGCCTGCTCAACAGCACTGTGGGAATACCCGTATAACAATAATAACATTAAATCAAGGAGCCTTGTCAAGGGCAGTCAAAGATATACAAAAATGCGAAAATCCTGCAACTGAATGCAGTAAATCAAAAATTGACTGAACAGCTCTTCCAATTTAAAAAAAAATCACTAGGAAAGGAGCAGACTACTTAAAATGAAAAAATTAACAGTTACACACTAAAGAAATAAAGATCTGACCACTATTAAGGCTGGTACGTTTGATCCAAAACAATGCTCTGGATTTGGAAAATAGGGAATATTTTCAATTTTTTCACCCGTCAAATGGGTTTGATTGCATCCATTATAAAAATGGATATGCAGCTTAGTGGCCATGATTATATCAGATTTCAAATTAAACAAAACTACTGGAAAAACAAAGCATGCTCAAGACAGATGCAACACACAGCTCGGAAGAAATATGCATTTTGGGAGGATGGCTTAAAAAGGCAGTGTAAATATTGCAATTTACAAGGAGGTAGAGGAAGTGAAACCTTTAGATACACATATGCAAATCTGCAAATGGGATCATTGCCTTATGAATAGAGGGATAAAGTATAAAAGCAATAAATGATGCCTTCTTTGCCATATTATGCCCAATTCTGGGTGCCTTACTTTAAGATGTCATGGCTTTGAAGGTTATAGAGGAAATTTTAGTAACTTTAGCAGAAATAAGTGAATTCAATTAAACTGATGGGGGATATAGAACATGCATTCTATCCGAGCAGAAGAGTCCAAGGGGAAAGAAATGCTAAATTATGAATTTTTTCAATATCTCTGAATCAATTCTGTTTCGATAACCAGATTATTAAAATATCAATAAGCAAGAGGCGGCAGATGAGATTTGTTGGAAAACTCCACTTTTTTGATTATTAATGATGCAGAACTGATTAATTTGTTCCAAGTAAATTATGAAAGATAATGATTAAGTAATTAAGCCTCATTGTGAAATCATTGAAACTATAAACAGGTTACAAATCCTCACTTGATATTGTCACCCGAAAATCATGCAACCTGATGAGTCACTGAAATAGGCAGAAGGATAAAATAGCCAGAAATAGTTAAACAATTCTGCTGCAGTAGTAAAATGTGTGTGTTTTTTAAACTCCAAATACTCTTTGCAATTAATCATGTATTTTGCAAGCATAGGCTTGACACGTGAAATTCAGTGATCAAAAAAGTGTTTTTGAAAATGGGTGGGATGAGGCCAAACCTTCCTTGCTTAACTACACATTTCACATTCCTTTCCCTTTAGAAGATTATAGGCATTGCCCTGCCTGCGCCTCAACTTGTTCACACAACACACGCCCTAACCACTTTCCGCTTCAACTTCACTATTTTGGTGCAGTAATCTTCGGATAGATTAAGTTTTTGGACAATTAAATGCACTCTCTGTGAGAGGAACACAAAATAAGGCTAGCTAGAGTTTACACTTGCTAGGCGAGTTTGAGTCTAAGATAATTGATGATAATTAATGAAGGTACAGAATGAAAATGCCACAATACCCATATTAAAAACAATTCTACACAAAATCAAAGCAAAGAAAATTGATATATATTATATCTCAGAAATTGATAAAGTAAAAAAGGGTAACAGTATGCAATAATGTTTCAATCATATCAGCAATAGGTTTTAAAGAATGAGACGATGTTGTTACAATTGAAGCAAAAAAAAGATATTTATAAAGTGTCTATAAAAAAAAAATTCCCAAGACGATTCACAGAAGACCTAACAACAAAAAATGATACCATCACAAGAGATATTAGAGCGAAGAATGTGTTAAGGAGTGAATTAAAAGAGCCGTGAAGAAAATCGTTTAAAGGGGAAACTATAGGATCAATCATCTGAAGACACAGCCACCATGAGTAAAATTAGAATGTGCAAAAGACCATAATTATAGGATCAAAGATTATGGAGGGTTGTCTGGCTGCAACAATCGTAAAGGAAGGGAGCAACATGCTGTGGAAGAGTTAATACATTTTTTTTTAATGAAGCATTGCCAACCAGGAAGCAACATGGGTCTGGCAAATGGGTGAAAAGTGGGTGCCTGGCGACAGCCATCCAGGGAAACATGGAGAACGAGTTTTAAAAGAAGACGAGCAGAAGCTGAAGTGAGAAATTCATCTCTGGGTCAAACACAACACCAAGTTTGCAACTATCCTGGCTGCCAGGAAGCTGAATGGAATGAGTAGTTCAGCAGTAGTGCAAGTTATGGAGACCATTGTTAATGGGTTCAGCCTTTCTTTCATTTTGTTGAAAGGAAATTTCGGCTCACTCGGTTTTAAGAAGTTGGCGGCAGGGAGAGAGGTGATAAATAAGAGAAGCATGTCATATCGTCATCTGTTTACACATCACTGGCTGTGAATATACTGCAAAGTTAACTGCATCTAATCAAAGCTCAGTTATAAGTACATTTGATATCAACTTTCAACATTTGCACATTCTGGCACTCCAGTCAGCAATTTCCGGTTAGTCCTGAGAACAGGATAGTTTGTGAATTAACAAGAACCTATTTTATGTAAAACTCAGAAACTACCATAGAACAGTCTGAAGGGTCTCGACCCAAAACGCCATGTATTCCTTTTCTCCAGAGATGCTGTCTGACCTGCCTGGTATGTCTATCTTGGGTAAATATTGCAAATTGTTGAATCAGGTATAACAGATTTTAATAGCAACTAATTCTTAACAATCTGTCTGGCCCACAAAATAAATATTTCACGTGTGTGAATTGCCATTTCTTAGATAGTTATAGGGGGGTTGGATGTAAGGTCATCAGGTCAAAGGGCATGATGCAAGGTGCAGCTCAATCCTTTTGGAGGACATGGCAGCTTCTGGCAGACACTGTTAACACACGAAACGCATACTTACCTGTTAAAAAACACTGAAATGGTCAATTCTTGCGCTGTAAATAATTGTGGAGGGTGACTGAGCGCTGTGAACCAAATGCTCTAGTATCTTTGCTCTGAACCTGAGCACCAAGGTGTAAGCTGCCGAAGGAGCGCATCCCTCGGGACAGCCCCCACTCTCCCCCCGGGGTCAACGCTGTCCTGCCACAGCCGCCCTCCGCCCCGACTCCCCCTGTGCAGCCGCACTGTCACGGGCTGTGGGTCGGCAGCGCTCACACACGATGGCGGGTGGAGCGGGGCGGCGGCTCCGGGCAACGGACACACTGAGACAAAAACCCGGCAATGTCCCCGTCAGCTGCAGCACAGTTGGGGACAGTCTGGTTCCCTCCGCCCACACAGAGTCACGGACCGCACTGCACCGGCACCCCGACCTCCTCACCCCCCCCCCCCCCCGCCACGGGGATAGATGGCCCGGGGTCCGCGAGTGTGGAACCAGTCAGCGTGGAGTCTGGATGCTGGTGAAATCATTGGACAAAGTCAGCATGGATTTATGAAAGGTAAATCATGTCTGACAAATCTTATAGAATTTTTCGAGGATGTAACTAGTAGAGTGGATAAGGGAGAACCTGTGGATGTGTTATATCTGTACTTTCAGAAAGCTTTCAACAAGGTCCCACATAAGAGATTAGCATTCAAACTTAAAGCACACGGTATTGGGGGTTCAGTGTTGATGTGGATAGAGAACTGGCTGACAGACAGGAAGCAATGAGTAGGATTAAACGGGTCCTTTTCAGAATGGCAGGCAGTGACTAGTGGGGTACTGATAGGCTCACTGATGGGACCCCAGCTATTTACAATATATATTAATGATCTGGATGAGGGAATTGAATGCAACATCTCCAAGTTTGCAGATGACGCAAAGCTGGGGGGCAGCGTTAGCTGTGAGGAGGATGCTAGGAGGCTGCAAGGTGACTTGGATAGACTGGGTGAGCGGGCAAATGCATGGCAGATGCAGTATAAAGTGGATAAATGTGAGGTTATCCACTTTGGCGGAAAAACTGGAGGGTAGACTATTATCTGAACGGTGGCCGATTAGGAAAAGGGGAGATGCAACGAGACCTGAGTGTCATGGTACACCAGTCATTGAAAGTAGGCATGCGGGTGCTGCAGGCTGTGAAGAAAGCGAGTGGTATGTTGGCATTCATAGCAAAAGGATTTGAGTACAAGAGCAGGAAGGTTCTACTGCAGTTGTACAGGGTCTTGGTGAGGCCACACCTGGAGTATTGCATACAGTTTTGGTCTCCTAATCTGAGGAAAGACATTCTTGCCATAGAGGGAGTACAGAGAAGGTTCACCAGACTGATTCCTGGGATGGCACGACTTCCAGATGAAGACTGGATAGACTCGGCTTGTACTCGCTGGAATTTAGGAGATTGAGGGGGGATCTTATAGAGACTTACAAAATTCTTAAGGGGTTGGACAGGCTAGATGCAGGAAGATTGTTCCCGGTGTTGGGGAACTCCAGAACAAGGGGTCACAGTTTAAGGATAAGGGGGAAGTCTTTTAGGACCGAGATGAGAAGATCATTTTTCACTCAGAGAGTGGTGAGTCTGTGGAATTCTCTGCCACAGAAGGTAGTTGAGGCCAGTTCATTGGCTATATTTAAGAGAGTGTTAGATGTGGCCCTTGTGGCTGAAGGGATCAGGGGGTACGGAGAGAAGGCAGGTACAGGATACAGAGTTGGATGATCAGCCATGATCATATTGAATGGTGGTGCAGGCTCGAAGGGCCGAATGGCCTACTCCTGCACCTATTTCCTATGACTCTATGACACAAGAAGTCTGTCTATACTGGCAGCCATAGTAAGTGCTTACCTGACGTTCACTGCGTGTACTCCAGAAGACATTGCGTGGCAACAGTACGGGTCACAGGTCGTGACATCGACTGCCGTGCAACCTCCCTATTCAAATTTTTTTTAAATGCAAAGTTAATGATATTTTTTACATGAAATCATTCCAATGTTTACACTCTGCAAAGTCTCTTAAATTTATTAAGAGGTGTGACTTTTATTTATCATCCATGTCTGAAGAAGGGTCTCGATCCGAAACTTCATCCATTCCTTCTATCCAGAGATGTTGCCTGTCTCATTGAGTTACTCCAGCATTGTGTGCCTATCTTCGATGTAAACCAGCATCTGCAGTTCCTTCCTACACTTTTATTTCCTGGTTTACTGCCGTGAAAATTCCACCCAAGGGGTTGCTGTTGCTGGATGCAAAGATGCACAAACACCACTTTTGTCCCCTCAAAGATGGAATCTGACAGTGAAAATCCACACCACACAGATCACTAAATGACTTTGCGTACTTCCTTTAGGTCAGAAACAAAATCAATTTCTTTGTCATTGACCACAAAATACAAGTCAGTCTGGTTTTGGATGATATTACCGAACTGCAGGAAGTAGACAGAAATAGAAGAGGGCCAAAGGCAAACTCAATTAGAAAGAAGCTTACTGGTTTCACAAGGTTCGATTTCAGCGCTAGGGCACTTAGTGATTAGAGTTTAAAGTTCAATACGTTAAATGAACCATCCCTGTATTCCACGCATTAATTCTCAGTTCAATAGCAAAATGAGAAAAAAGTCAGATTACACAATATTGAATATTAGAGAAGGCAAGCAAAAACTTCAAATTCAAGCAGAAAAAAAATGGATATTGTCAACAGCTCAAATGACCTTTATGTCAATTACCTTTCATTATAGAGATCAAGTGTTAAGGTCATGAAAGGATTTAAAAAGGACAAGTATTTTAAGACCAAACCTGGAATTGTAATGGTATATTGCCAAAAACTCAGTTTATTCCCAGGTACACTATTAATAGCTTTATCAATAATTTCAAATTTGTTGCAACAAATCAAAAAGGTTCATGTTTTCTTGGACAGTAATTTGATATAAAATACTCAGATACTGTAAAGGATTAAATTGGAAAGCTTTAAAACGTGGTAGCAATGAAGACAAAAATATACACTGTAGGGTCTCAAGCACATTTATAGGGCTCCTGAAAGGCAAAATACCCTTAGGAAGCTGAGGAAGTTTGTCACGTCCCTTGCAACTCTCACCAACTTCTATGGATGCACTATAGAAAGCATTTTATCAGGATGCATCACAGCTTGGTTTGGGAACAGCTCCATCCAAGACCACAAGAAATTGCAGCAAATTGCAGACCATCACACAAACCAACCTTCCTTCTATTGACTCCATTTATAACTCATGCAGCCTCGGCAAGGCCAGCAGCATAATCAAGGACGAGTCGCATCATAGCCACTCCCTCTTCTCCCCTTTCCCATCAGGCAAAAAGTACAGAAGAGTGAAATTGTACACCAACAGATTCTGGGACAGTTTCTTCCCAGCTATTATTAATCAACGAAATCATCCTACCACAACCTACCAGTGCTGAACGACTATCTACCTCTTTGATGACCTTCAGACTATCCTGGATCGGACTTTGCTGGCTTCACCTTGCACTAAACATATTCCTTTATTATGTATCTTATACACTGTAAATGGCTCGATTGTAATCATGTATTGTCTTTCTGTTGATTGGTTAGCGCGCAACAAAAGCTTGTCACCGTACCTCGGTACACGTGACAATAGACAAAACTAAACTGAATCAGTCAATCATAAACTCATAACACAACTTTAAAATTGTCCTTAGTGTACAAGCTTGTAAAAATGCATGAATCTTCTTACCACTGCACCTCTGCTGTAACTGCTGTAGCTGAATTTAAGTTTATCCCATGGAAAACTGCAAACTCTGAGCCATTGCTCATTTCCTGGGACTTATCAGGAATTGTATTCACAAATGAAATGTGTTTATTATATCACAAAATCAAGTGTCTCCTGAGAATATATACTTTTCCCCCTTTGCCTGCATACAAGCGAAGAGATTAAATTTGAAACAAAAACGCTGCTGGCTCACAATACAGGTGGCTACGTGCAAAGAAAGCTGGAATTTGCACGCTAACTCTTTCCAATGCTTTATCTTTCTCTTTTGTGAAACTCAAAAAATATAAACAAAAACAGAACCTCAGTCAAAAGGGATCGAAATAAGCCAGCATTCTCAATTATTTTAGCACCGTGCAGTGAACTGAAACTACCAAATCTTTAAGTTACTATAAAAAAGATTTAAATCTACTCAGAGTAAAGAATGGAATCATTGTTTTCAATGCAACGCACTTCCTCAAAATCTAACTAAATAAAGGATCACATAATTTTGATGTTTTACCTAGTGAAGTTGCAGGCAGAAACCACTGAATTTCCAGATAATTGACATGACCTCCACTGTCCTCGAAGAGGCACTCTCCACGGAACTCCTATCCACGTCCTCATTCATCACCTCAAAAAAGAGCAGATGGAACTGCGACATATACATTTTATTAGTTAAAAGGAAAGGCCCTTTGAAGTTGGTAATGGGTGGCTAATAGGAGCTTGTTTCTCCAGGTATAAATGGCAGGGTAAACTCCATATTCAGAACCTAATCACCACACAATGAGGCATCATTGAAGTGCCCCTGTTAATTTTATATTCTTTACTTACAGCTTTTGAACTTTGTTGTTAAAATGTACTCAACTTGCTTGAACATGCTTTTAAACAGTACAGAAACTAAGGACAGAGGAGATAAAAACATGAATACATGCAACAACTGGCCAAAAATGCTTTGCCCCAAAATCAGTTTGTATAGCTTAAACATACAAATTGTAGCATTTAGACTAATTTCAGTGACAAGGAAAGATTTCTTGCACCTTAATTTTTCTGCACAGTATTTACCAATAATTCTCAAACCTGGCTGAATCCACTTTAGTGCACAATGAGCCCGCCTTGCTAATGTGGCCTAAAATGGAAAGGCATTCAGTGCACTAATCCTGTAACATTGCTACGATACGAAAGAAGAAAAATCTTTATATTAATCACATAAACTCTTCATAGAAATTACAAAGATAACAGGAGATACGGCAACATGCATCCATGTTGTGTGCTAAAAATCTTCACTGAAATCAAGCTAAATTGTTTCTAAATGTGTAGGAAGGAACTGCAGATGTTGGTTAACACCACAGATAGACACAAACTCAGGTTGAGACGTCTCGACCCGATACATCATCCATTTCTTCAATCCAGAGATGCTGACTGTCCCACTGAGTTATTCCAACATTTTGTGTTCCATCTAAATAGAAACATAGAAAATAGGTGCAGGAGAAGGCCATTCGGCCCTTCGAGCCTGCACCGCCATTCAATATGATCATGGCTGATCATCCAATTCAGTATCCTGTATCTGCCTTCTCTCCATACCCCCTGATCCCTTTAGCCACTAGGGCCACATCTAGCTCCCTCTTAAATATAGCCAATGAACTGGCCTCAACAACCTACTGTGGCAGAGAATTCCACAGATTCACCACTCTCTGTGTGAAAAATTATTTTCTCATCTCGGTCCTAAAACATTGTTTCTAAAAATTGGCACTTTTCCTATTTATGTTATTCCTATTTGTTCAACTGCACCAAAGATGGTCTCTCGGTGATACAAACACCAGAGAGATTACAGTCAGAGAGATACAGCATGGAAACAGGCACTTTGACTCAACTTGCCCACACCAGCCAACATCTCCCCGCTACACTAGTCCCATCTGCTGGCGTTTGGTCCATATCTCTCCAAACCTGTCCTAAACATGTACCTGTCTAACTGTTTTATAAAGGTTGGGTAAGTCCCTGCCGCAACTACCTCCTCTGGCAGCTTGTTCTATACACCACTTCCATTTGTGTGGAAAAGCTACCCGTCAGATTCCTATGAAATCTTTTCCCCTTCACCATAAACCTACGTCCTCTAGTCCTCGATTCACCTACTCTGGGCAAGAGACTCTGTACATCTACCCGATTTATTCCTCTCATGATTTTATACACCTCAATAAGATCACACCTCATCCTCCTGTGCTCCAAATAATAGTCACAGCCTACTCAGCCTCTCTCTATAGCTCAAGCCCTCTAGTCCCGGCAACATCCTTGTAAACCTTCTCTGTATCTTTTCAGCTTGACAATATCTTTCCTAAAACGATGATGATTTTTGAGCCATATACAGTGCCCTTCATAATGTTTGGGACAAAGACCCATCGTTTATTTATTTGCCTCTGTACTCCACAATTTGAGATTTGTAATAGAAAAAAAGCACATGTGGTTAAAGTGCACATTGTCGGTTGTCAAAAGCCATTTTTATACATTTTGGTTTTACCATGTAGAAATTACTGCAGTGGTTATACATAGTCCCCCCATTTCAGGGCACCATAATGTTTGGGACACAGCAATATCATCATGTAAATCAAAGTTGTCATGTTTAGTATTTTGTTGCATATCCTTTGCATGCAATGACTGCTTGAAGTCTGTGATTCATGGACATCACCAGTTGCTGGGTGTCTTCTCTGGTGATGCTCTGCCAGGCCTGTATTGCAGCCACCTTTAGTTTTGGGGGCTAGTCCCCTTCACTTTTCTCTTCAGCATATAAAAGGCGTGCTCAATTGGGTTCAGATCAGCTGATCGATTTGGCCACTCAAGAAATGACCATTTTTTAGCTTGCAAAAAACTCCTTTGTTGCTTTAGCAGTGTCTTTGGGATCATTGTCTTGCTGTAGAATGAACTGCCGGCCAGTGAGATTTGAGGCATTTGTTTGAACTTGAGCAGATTGGACATGTCTATACACTTCAGAATTCATTAGGCTACTACCATCAGCAGTTGTATTATCAATGAAGATGTGAGCCAGTACCTTCAGCAGCCGTACATGCCCAGGCCATAACACCCCCACCACTGTGTTTCACAGATGAGGTGGTATTCTTTGGATCTTGGGCAGTTCCTTCTGTCCTCCATACTTTGCTCTAGCCATCACATCTTCGTCTCATCTGTCCACAAGGCCATTATCCAGAACTGTGGTTGCTCTTTTAAGTACTTCTTGGCAAACTGTAACCTGGCCATTCTATTTTTGCGGCTAACCAGTGGTTTGCATCTTGCAGTGTAGCCTCTGTATTTCTGTTTATGAAGTCTTCTGTGGACAGTGGTCATTGACAAATCCACTCCTGAAGAGTGCTTCTGATCTGTCGGACAGCTGTTTGGGGATCTTTCGTTATTATAGAGAGAATTCTCCTGTCATCAGCTGTGGAGGTCTTTCTTGGCCTGCTAGTCCATTTGCGATTAGTAAGCTCACCAGTGCTCTCATTCTTCTTAATAATGGTCCAAACAGTTGATTTTGGTAATCCTAAGGTTTGGCTGATGTATCTAAGTTTTAGTCTTGTTTCTCAGTCTCATAATGGCTTCTTTGACTTTTATTGACACAACTTTGATCCTCATGTTGATACACAGCAATAAAAGTGTCCAAAGGCGATGGAAAGACTGGAGGAAAGACTAGATGCTGAGAGCTCTCTGATACCTGCATTAAGGAGGCAATTAAACACACCTGAGCAATTACAAATGCCTGTGAAGCCATGTGTCCCAAACATGATGGTGCCCTGAAATGGGGGGACTATGTATAAACACAGCTGTAATTTCTACATGGTGAAACCAAAATGTATAAAAAAAATACCCTTTAATAAAATCTGACAATGTGCACTTTAACCACATGTGATTTTTTTCTATTACAAATCTCAAATTGTGGAGGTCAGAGGCAAATAAATAAATGATGGGTCTTTGTCCCAAACATTACGGAGGGCACTGTATGTAATAAATGGTGAGGCCAATCACCAGATATGCAGCTGCAGCCATTTGTTTGGTTGCTTAAATCAATATTATCCATATGTATCAAATTGATATCTTAGAAAAGCGAGGGAAACAATACTTTACAAATAAGCAATGAGTCATTGATGCCTTTGTGAGCTTAAGAAACTGGAATAGTGACGTGGCATTGGGAAATAATGGAATAAGGAACAATTTCTTATTTAATCACACACACCTCTCACCCATCCTCCAAACAATCCAACCTTTTTATTTCAAAGAGTACAATTAAACCAACTCCTCCATGGTATCGTGTAATAGGTAAATCCCAGATGCCGGTTTACAAAAGAAAACCAGGGGCTGGGGCAACTCAGGAAGTCAGGCAGCATCTCTGGAGACACGGATAGGTGATGTTTTGGGCCGGGACCCTTCTTCAGAGTCATGAAGAGTCTGGAGAAGGGACCAAGCCGAAACTTCACCTATCCATGTTCTCCAGAGATGCTGCCTGACTTGCTGGGTTATCCAGAGATGGGCCCTTTTGTGTCCTTCATCAAAGGTATCACCAGATTCAAGAATAGAATGTAATGTGAGGACAAACAAATGTAACTGTTTCATTTTAAAATGGACCAAATAACTGAGGACTGAATATTATCCCAAAGTAGGATCAGACACCACCTGAAAATTTGATGCATTTTGCAATGCAGTGAACTGTAACAAGTCACATAATACATAGCTGAACATATCTTTGCATGTGTTGTGAACAGAACACCATCTGGACAAAACACTTTCAAGCTTTAATGGTAACTAGACTAAGTGGGACCCATTGGGTCCCATTCTCACACGGGAGGCCAGTTCCCCCAACACAATATTCCACCACTCATCCATAGCTGCCTAACTGTGCAGGCGCGGCTGACGGGTTCCCGTTGTGACGCTCCTGATCCCCCCCCCCCCTGCCATTCCACACGACCCCCCCCCCCACGCACTCCATCCCCCCCCCCCCCCACCCACTCTTAGCGGCTCTCCAGCGGCGCAGCCATTCCCGCCCATTGGGTTCCCATTGTGATGTAGAACACGCAGGCATTACTGTGCAGGCACAGCTGACGGGCACGGCAAGTGGAAAAGGGATTTATTAAAGCTTAAAATGTGAGTAATTCTTAAAATATAACAACAATTTAAACGTTAAAGATGAGATTTATTCAGTTCAGTTCTTTCTTGTTGTGTTTTGTTGTTCACTGCCTCTTGATGTCTCTTTGCTGTTGATGCAATAAAAGAGACACAATTTGAATATAGAGACATTGAGTGGTCAAATTTGAACTTGAAGAAAACCTGACAATTTACCTCAGAAGTCATCGTTCAACCAAGCGTGCGTTTAATTACAACATTCTTGGTCGATGTTCTATCCTTCAGGAAAACTTTGACATTTTCCTTCATCTTTCCTCGGCTAAGAGCCACATATAGTTGTCCATGCTGAAATACTGGTTTCTCGAGGTATATCAACACTTTCGACATGGTTTGTCCTTGCGCTTTATGGATCGTCATAGTAAAACTTGACTAAATGGGGAATTGGGTCTGCTGAAGGGGAATGTCTTTGCCTGTTGTCAAATTGAGCATTATCCTAGGGATGAGAACAATGTCATCTTTGAAGGCTCCCATGTTGATTCTTGCAAGATCAGATGATTGTGTAGACCTTCCACAATCATCATTTTTCCATTGCATAGCTTTGGGGTTCCAAGTTTCTCATTAACATGATTGGAGATCCTTTTTTCAACTCCAATTTGTGTGGTGGTAATCCAGAGATCGAGTGAATCGAGGAATTCTGTTGTGAAGCGAGTAGCATTAGTTCCCTCAGTGACAGCATTGAAAGAAAAGTACTCCTTAATGATTCCAGGGAGCATATGATACATGTAGAATTGATCCTTCTCATCGTATCGTTGTGCGGAACCAAGATACAAGATTGTCGGAGAATAATTCTGCAGGATTGTCAAATGCGGGGTAGATGAAATGAATACAATCCTCCAGTGTTTTTGATGATAGAACCATGCCTTGTGGCATTTTAATGTCATCATCTTCATTCGTTAAAATGTCGTTGTCTCCAACTTTCAACAAATATTGAGAATAGACGCCTTCTCCCTCTCTCAATTACATATTTGTGTGCAATTGAAACTTGGTGAAAAGTGTCCACAAGTAAGTTTACTTAATGCAGGAATTTTCAACATCAGCATCTTTTCCCCTTTTCACTGCAGGGAGGAGTTGTCGAAAACCGCCACAACAAATGGTAAGAATGCCACCAAAAGGCTTAGTGTTGCTGCATACATCTTGAAGAGTTCTGTCCACCACTTCAAAGCTGACTGTTGACCAGCGGCACAAATGCCGGTGGTGTTGAAGTGCTTTGAGGTTGATCCTACCTCGAGAAAAACCTGGACCCACTGCAGTTTGCTTATCGCCACAACTGATCAACGGTGGATGCGATCTCGCTGGCTCTCCACTCCGCTCTGGACCACTTGGACAACAAAAACTCATATGTCAGGCTGTTATTCATTGATTACAGCTCGGCATTTAATACAATCATCCCCTCCAAGCTGGTTACCAAACTCTCAGAACTGGGTCTCTGTGCATCCCTCTGCAATTGGATCCTCGACGTCCTCATTCAGACCACAGACTGTTCGAATTGGTGGAAAGGTGTCAGCCTCGATGTCAATCAGCACGGGAGCACCTCAAGGTTGCGTGCTCAGCCCCCTGCTATGCTCACTCTATACTCATGACTGCGTAGACGGTCATAGTGCGAACCCCGTCATCAAGTTCGCTGATGACACCATTGTTGTGGGACATATCACTGATGGGGACGAGTCAGAGTATAGAAGTGAGATCGACCGACTGACCAAATGGTGCCAACATAATAACCTGGCCTTCAACACCAGCAAAACCAAGGAACTCATTGTGGACTTTGGAAGGGGTAGGATGGGGACCCACAGTCCCGTTTATATCAAGGGGTCGATGGTGGAAAGGGACAAGAGCCTCAAATTCCTGGGCGTGCACATCTCTCCTGGTCCAAGAACACTGATGCTATTATAAAGAAAGCACATCAGCGCCTCTACTTCCTGAGAAGATTACGGAGAGTCGGTGTGTCAAGGAGTACTCTCTCTAGCTTCTACAGGTGCACCGTAGAGAGCATGCTGACCGGTTGCATCGTGGCTTGGTTCGGCAACTTGAGTGCCCAGGAGCGAAAAAGACTACAAAAAGTAATAAATACTGCCCAGTCCATCACCGGCTCTGACCATCGAGGGGATCCATCGCTGCCTCAAAAAGGCTGGCAGCATCATCAAGGACCCACACCATCCTGGCCACACACTCGTCTCCTCGCTACCTTCAGGTAGAAGGTACAGGAGCCTGAAGACTGCAACAACCAGGTTCAGAAACAGCTTCTTCCCCACAGCCATCAGGCTATTGAACTCAACTCAAACAAAACTCTGAACATTAATAGCCTATTATCTGTTTATTTGCACTTTATCTGTTTTATTTATTCATATGTGTATATATTTATGCAATGGACACACTGATCTGTTCTGTATTCATGTCTTCTATATTCTGTTGTGCTGAAGCAAAGCAAGAATTTCAATGTCCTATCTGGGGCACATGACAATAAACTCTCTTGAACTTGATCTTGAGGTCTCTCTCATGACCATTGGGCATTCATCCCAAACAATGAGTTTCACTTGCCGTCACGTGCCGTGTTAGAATTCTGTCAATGTTGCAGAATGTATCCTCGGTCACTTGGATGGGCATCTTGAATCGAGAATGTGAAGTTCTTCCACCAGGCATTAATGTAGCTGCTATCGCACTTCACCTTGACCTCTAACTTTGGAGAGGATCAAATAGGTGATAAATGGTTTTCCCGTTCCTCCTGGTGAATCAATGAAAAACATTGAAGGAAGCTTCCTTTTCAAGCAGTTGCACACCTGGTCATACACTGCTCTCGGCTCAGCATTCAGGAGAGGCTCATTCTCCTCAACAAATTGCTGTTGTTCGGTTCTATTGTATTGCAATTCCTGCAACAATTCTGGATAGTCATCATCAAGGTGCAACCTTCTATTTCTTGGTCGTGGCAAATGAAAGCATTTCATTGTTTTGTTAAATTGTTAAATTAAAAAACTATGTTACTGAGGCGTGAAGAAAGACAAAAAATGCTGGAGTAACTCAGCGGGACAAACTGCATCCCTGGAGAGAAGGAATGGGTGATGTTTCGGGTTGATACCCTTCTTTAAACCAACATCTGTAGTTCCTTCCTACACGTTACTAAGGCTTGGTCTGCTTGCTGGCACAAAATCAAACTATGCAGCTGTCAGTTCAGTGTTGTTTATCACTGGAGAACAATAAAGTGTCATACAATGAGTACAACAGAAAGGCATTATTTATGTTCCATCCAAAATTACACATGAAGATATTGATCCCTATTCAGATGACAGCTGCAATGATAACCATAAGATACATTTTATGCTATTTTCTATGTAACAAATGACTGCAGCAAAATCACTTCACATTCTGAAATATTGCTTAAGTGGAGGCCAAAATGCGGGAACTTTTGATGACAATTCATTTGAAGTGGTATTACAAATGCCACTTTCTTCATAAAATATGATGTATTGAATTTATATTTAAACATATGACTAACATGGAAGAGGGATGATTAATAAAAACTACAACAGGATTTGCATAATGAATTAGTTACAATACATTTATTGAAAAGAGAAGCATTCAAATAAATATCTAAAACAAATTTAAAAAAGATTAATAATAAATGTCCATTTGAATATTCTTTCCCAACCAAATTCCTAAATTAACACAAACTGGTTACCAGTGCATCACGGTGGCCAGCGGTAGAGTTGCTGCCTTACAGTCCCAAAGACCCGGGTTCGATCCTGGCTACAGGTGCTGTCTGTACGGAGTTTGTACGTTCTCCCCGCGACCTGCGTAGGTTTTCTCCGAGAACTTTGGTTTCTTTCCCACACGCCAAAGGCATACAAGTTTGAAGTTTGATTGCCTTGGAATAAATGTAAAAATTATCCCTAGAGTAGGATAGTGTTAATGTGTTGGTAGACAAAAATGCAGGAGAAACTCAGCGGGTGAGGCAGTCAGTCTGAAGAAGGGTTTTGTCCCGAAACGTCGCCTATTCCTTCTCTCCATAGATACTGCCTCACCTGCTGAGTTCTTCCAGCATTTTTGTATACCTTTGATTTTTCTCAGCATCTGCAGTTCTTTCTTAAACGTTAATGCGCGGGGATCACTGGTTGGTGTGGACTCGGTGGGCTGAAGGGCTTGTTTCCGCTCTGTATCTCTAAGTTAAACTAAACCATTCTGCTGACAAATCTGAAAAATATGGATATATAAAACTAAAGGGAACTGGAAAAAACTGTTGTTTATCAAACATTAAAACAATCTTTCCAGGTTGCCTGATTCCCATTTAACTACAATCAGGTACTGATCCCCTTCATCAAGTAGAATTATGCAATATATAAAAAGAAGCAGGCGTGATCAAAAACACGATTTTTCAAAATGCCTCCCGAGTCATTCTTATTTCCCTTGTGTGTCTGAGATTGTGTCTCCTGGTTTCTGAAATATCAGTACGGTTCTATTTATGGCTGTCCCCCACCCTTTCCTTCCACTACTCAACAAAATTGGAGATTGTGTGCAAATTATCCCATTCCCTCAACAATGGGAAATCCAAAATGCTGGAGTAACTCAGCGGGACAGGCAGCATCACTGGAGAGAAGGAATGGGTGACGATTCAGGTCGAGACCCGAAATCCAATCCTTCTTGTTTCCATTTCTGTTCATCTCTAGCCTTTGTCACTTACTCCAACCACTGTCAAACAACCCCCCCCCCCCCACCCCACCTGTAATAACCTATCACTTGCCAAGCTTTGTTCCTCCCTCACCTATCTTTGCCATATTTATTCCTCCGACTACAGTCATTCTGAAAAAGTGTCCCAGCGCAATACATTGTCTGTGCATTCTCTCCTTTGACGCTGCCTGACCCGCTGAGTTACTCCAACAATGTGTTTCAGCAATATTTATGGACATTTATGGACATTTAATTTAAAAATAAAGTGACTCGAAACAAAGATTAATTAATGTTGCTGATAGATATCCTAATCAGAACTCCAGTGATAAGATTTTAACTGTTACTGCTGGACTTGATACTGATCAGCCAAACATTTGACTGCCTGTTTTTCCTACTTTCAAACGCAAGTGAAATGAACACTAGTTTGTATAGGAAGGAACTGCAGATGTGTAAGGGATGGAAAGACGGAAAGCAAGGATTACATGAAGTTAGAGAAGTCTAGATAGACACAAAATGTTGGAGTAACTCGGTGGGACAGACAGCATCTCTGGAGAGAAAGAATGGGTAATGTTTCGAGTTGCGGCCCTTCTTCAGACAAGTCAATGTTCATACTGCTGGAGTGTAAGCTGCCCAAACAGACATGCTGTCCCTCCAATTTGTGTTGAGCCTCACACTGACAGTGGAGGCAGCCCCGGACAGAAAGGTCAATGTGGGAATGGGAGGGGAAGTTAAAATGATTAGCAACTGGGAAATCACGTAGGTCTAGGTGGACTGAGTGGAGGTGTTCAGCGAAACGATTGCCGAGCCGGCACTTGGTTTCGCCAACTACTAGTTTCTTTCCTAAACATCCAGAACCTGCAACAAATCTGTGCTAGTTCTCAGAGCAATCTGATTAATCTCACTGCTCCCTTTATTTCCCAATTACCTATTCTCTTGAAAGTGCCCCTCAAACACCACTCTAATTCCCCTAGCTCCCACTGACACTCAGGCTAATACACCTACCAACCTGCATGCCTTTGGGATGTGGGAGGAAACTGGTGCTCCCAAACTACTGATAGCATTTCCAGTTTATTTATGTCTTGCTGAAACATTAACATCGCTCTTGAACTGGATATCCAATTGGATTAAACTCCCATCTCAAACATTTTTCACCACAGGTAAAACATGTAAGCTCGACATGAACCTCACGATAAGTCGCTGGAGCAATGAAGCAGCAGCACTTTCTTCATTTTTCGCCAATTCACCCTTCATGGATTTAAAATAACTGATAGACCAAACAGAAGGGAGAAGAAAAATGGTAGAGACTGAAAATGGTGAAAAATCGTAACCATACTTAAATTATTTGTACATAAAGAGCTGTAATCTGCAGGGCTATGCTCCATGAATTGGAAGGTGAAGTTAGATTAGGTAGCATATACACAATTGGGTTTTTTTCTGCAGAGTATTGTTTTTTTTATTCTACTTCATCAAAGAATCATTGGCCATGTAGTCCAAGCATATAAATTCCCATATATGCAGTCACTACAGTTTACGCCTCATCAATAATTGGCTGTCATTTGCGCGCCCTGTCAATGCATGGTGACGCACGGATAGCGTGTGGTAGCGCGGGACGGGCGCATGGAGAGGCGTGGAGGAGTGTGGAGTTGCTTGCGAAATCACGTGGCGTATCGCGCATGCATGCTGATGCATTGCCGTCGCACGCTGGCGTCTCACATGTATCGCATGGTTATGTCACCGTGCGTAACCATGCATTGCCACGTGCCACAGGGCATTCTAATGACACCATGAGCACCAGACGGCATGATGACGCGTGTCATCAATATATATATATGCCAATCTTTTATGTGGTTGATTTTCATACTTTGTTTATTTGTCATTGACTGAAAAATACGAGCTTTCTTTGAATTGCACGATTGGTAGGTAAAGGGCCTGTCCCAATTGGCCGTCATACGCGCCTTATTTACGCGCCATATGTAAAATAGGTCAACGCGTCGTTATATATGTGGTGTGTGTATATATGTGTATATATATATATATATATATATATATATATATGTGTGTATATATATATATGTGTATATATATGATATATATATAGACACCATTTTAATATTATCAATGAGCAACATTATTATCAGAACAACAACTGAATAAGCAAAAATACTCTTGAAAGGACAATAAATCAGGACCGTTCCAACTCAACCCAATGCAAGAATTAAATTCTGGAATGTTTTCACATAGGGCCACGAGAACTTTATTAACACCATTCTCTGTGCTCGAAATTAGCGGTTGCCCGGGTGCCGCTGACCACCCAAAGTGCCGCCGGGCAACCTAAACGCCGAGTCATTTACCCCGGCGTGGCACTGCAGATACTGGTTTATACCGAAGATAGACACAAAAAACTGGAGTAACTCAGCGGGTCAGGCAGCATCTCTGAAGAAAAGGAACGTGACGTTTTGTGTCGGCGACGGTTGTAATGCGTGGGAAAGCAGCTAAGTATGTCATGATGGAGGGTGCTGGAGCGAATAATGGGCCTCGAACAGCAGCAGCGGCGATAGTGGTGGCTCCATCCCCTCCTCCTCCTCCCGCCCGCCCTGTTCGCGGCCGCTGCATACCACTCCGCCAACAGCGCTTTCAAAACAAACCCTCTCGCACGCCGAGGCCGGGAGGAGGGGGTGGGACTGAGGATAGAGTGCGGTGATTGGAGGAGGGAGACATGCCAAAACACTCTCGGCAGACCTGCACCGCAGCCAGGATCGAGCCGGGGCTCTCCGGCGCTGCAATCACTGCCAAACCGCCACTGGACCATCCCCGTCCCCACCCGAGAGCTCCCCCTCCATGTGGCGTCCTGACACCTTTAAATATATTACCAAAAGAACATTTGCTGCATTTATGTCCTTTGGCCATCTCTTGTCAGTTAGTGGAATGTTTAACCCGTCAGATGGGTATAGTCAGTTTTTAACAGCTATTATCATAAAATGCCTTTAGAAAATTCCTTGCAACCTGCATATTTTGTTGTGGATAAATTATGTGGGAAGCGAGAGTGTTTCTGTACCAATAGCAAGAATGACCCATGCTATGGCCATGTCATGATAATTTTCGGTCCTTCACAGAAAACATGCTTGCATCAGTCTGTAGTGTGCATGGTTAAGTATATATGTTATCAAGGACCAGGATTTATTGACACAAGCTGATCATACGCTGAATAAGTCAACCACATTTTTGTTTGGATGTGGAAAGAAATAACAAAAATTGCATTAATTGCAATGTGTAACAAGAGTTGAGATACTGTATTATAATTTTGCTGCATGTCATTGTGGTATATATCATGTCTTGATTGGTGAATATGTTTGGTTTGTGACTTTATTTGAAGCAGAAATAATATGTGAATGCTTCATTGAGCATAATTCCGACTGGTAACTACGCACTTCGTCCGAGCACATTATCGCACGCGTCATGGAAACCGTCTTAAATGACCACCTAAACTGTCATTTGGCAACCTGAAAAGCTGCCTAGGTTGCCCGGCTGGCAACAGGGAAAATAATGTAAGCAAAAGCCCTGATTTTCTGCTCCCACTATATAGCCAAAGTCAATTTTGCATTTCTAGTGCTGCTTTTTGAGATTAGTTTAGTTTGTCATATACACCACACTGCAATAAAATTCCTTGTTCACTTGAAGCTCACTACATAAAGCAATGATAAAAATAGCAATAAATGCAACGATGTGTGCAACACTGCAGAATAGTTTAAGATTGCAGTGCAAAGGAATATTAAAGTACAATAATGGAATGGGGTAGAGTTAAGAGTTGGGGTACGTAGCAGCAGCTCTGGAATGGGGTGAAGGCGGTGATTGGCCCAGGAGTCGGATAGCAGTAGGGTAAGAACATACCAGCTTTCAAGCTCCTTAATCTTCTCCCAGAAGGGAAAAAAAGGGAATGGCCAGGATGCCAGGCATCCTTGTAAATATTGCCAGCTTCCTGATGGAGGCTGGCAATATGAAGATGGACTGGATGAAAGGAAGTGATGAGCCTGTGATGGACTGGGCCAGGTTCACCACAATCAGCAGGTTCAGGAGGGCAGGAGCAGAGCAGTTGCCACACCAGGTTACAGAGAGTTGCATCAGAGAGGACTTGCTATCGTGCACCTGAAGGGGGCCGGGAGAATCCTTGTGGACATGCCAGATCTTCTCAGATGTCCAAGAATGTAAATCCACTGATGAACTTTCTTGATCATCACATCAGTGCGAAGGCACCGGGTTAGGTTGCTGGTGATACGGATGCCCAGGAACTTGAAGCTGTGGACCATCTCCACAGCTGTTCTGTTGATGAGAACATGGTTGTGTTCAACCCCTCGCCTCCTTAGATCAACAAGCATGTTGAGAGCTAGGTTATTGTCCACACACTATGACACAAAGCTCTCTCTTTCCTTCCTGTACGTCAACTCATTGTTATTGTAGATCTGGCCGACAACCGTGGTATCATCAGTGAACTGAACTATTGGGTTTTTAAATCATTAAATAACTCTTAAAACTGGCATAAATAATCTTTTAAAAGAGAACATAATTTAGCACAGCAAAAAAACACCCAAAAACTGCGCTCAGAAATTACTCTATTCTGCAGGACAAATGGAAGTATTCAGTGAATGGGAAATGGGCAACTTTAATATAATTAATACGAGGAGGTGTGAAAAGCACTATATTAAGTTGAAAAGAGATTTAAATCAAGATGTCATTTCGTGACCTTCCTTTCAAGAGGTGGTAGGGTCATTAAAGGTCATGGGAAACCCCAGTTGCCGTATAATACAAGTCTATGGGTCAGATTGTGATAAAATATGATTTTAAGCACGCAATCATATATCAAAAATCATTCACAATTATACACGTTGGACTCGTGTAGAAATTTAACTAAATATACTTTACACTGCCAATGCTTGGAAGGAAATTATGTGTAAGCACAATTCAGTAATGTAATCCTTTAAGAGCAATATTACTGAAATAGAATGGTTAAGTGTCAATTTTCATTCAATAAGATTGATTTTAACCAAGCAGATTGTCTAAATTGTGAAAGGGCAATGAGTGACTTCATTTGCAAGATTTGGAGACAAGCCCTTTATATCCCTTACTTCATCAGTAATCTTCTCTGAGGAACTCAATGGATGCACAATAAAAAGCCCAAGGAAATAGTTATAATGCAAGAAAGGTGTAATAAATGAAAGCAAGTTTAGACACACACCTAGAAATTATAATCTCAAAACAAGATGAAAACTGCTTTAACTAGACATGCCATAGACAAACAAAATACATTACAGTGTAGATTGTTGCTGCAATTAGTATAAATCCTGAGACTTCAAAATGTTAATCTTAAACCACATTTAATCTTACTTTGCTGAATAAATAATCATATCATTGCGAGCAACGGGAGAAACAAAAATACATGCCAAAGAAAGCCACACAAAGCTGGAGTAACTCAGCGGGTCAGGCAGCATCCTTGGAGCACATGGATACGTGACGTTTCGGGTTGGAACACTTCTTCAGTCTGAAGAAGAGTCCTGACCCAAAACGTTACCCATCAGTGTTTTCCAGGGATGCTACCTGAGCCGCTGAGTTACTCTAGCTTTGTGTGGCTTTTATGGGGGTATAAACCAGCATCTGCAATTCCTTGTTATTTAAGAACACGTGGCACTTCTCCACACTTAGCAAAATAAGAGTTAAAATTTGTTGAACAGAAAGTGTGATTTTGAATTATCTCGACGGGTTTAGTGGGAACACGTAAGCAAGCTGAAATGAAATTAAAAAAAGACACCATTGGTGCAATATGATTTTACTTGGAAAATTGCCTTCGCTCTTAGTAGATTTGTTTAACCATCAGAACTCGACATATCAGCACACAAAGATGCTACAAAATGAGTGTCACACATTAGAAACTAATAGAAGATTCAGGACAGAAGATATCAGAATCAAGTTTGACGTTTAATTTTATCAAAGGTGCACCCTGGAGCAACAGATGTGAGAAAGACTAATTTCAGCAAATCATAAATAGTATTTCACACAGAAAACTTCTGAACTATAAAATTATATGTAGAGGAAGGAACTGCAGATGCTGGTTTGCACTGAAGATAGACACAAAATGCTGGAGTTACAACAGGATAGAAGGAATGGGCGAGGTTTCGGGTAGAGTCTGAAGAAGGGTGTTGACCCGAAACATCACCCATTCCTTCTATCCAGAGATGCTGCCTGAGTTACTCCAACATTGTGTAAAATTATATAAACAGGCCTCAAACTGCAAGCACTCTGATAGCACGGTGCACTTGGCAGAGACATCATGCAGAGAAATCATGATCCTGTATTTTAATCCAGAGATTAGCAAAGGCATTTTCTTTTCTTTAAAGATTTCAGCTTCCTCCCTGCCAAATGCAAAGACCTCCATTTTGCTACATGCGGATGCTTGCACAGGAAGAGTGATTTCATTTATTTTTAGCAGGCTGATTAAAGTACTGAAGATTATATCTATTTAATTAAAGTGTACAAATCTTTTAATCGTTCCAGTTTTACCCAAGACGTAGACCACCAAGACCAGTCTCTCTGCCCGCTAGTCTAAAAATGCTTATTCTTCATAACAGCCTCCTCCTACCTCACCCATGAAGGGATGAATACATACCAGTTCTGGGTGGGATGTATTTCACTCAGCATGAACATCTGATGAGTGAGAAGTCATTCTGAGAAATTGCGTTAGGAAATAGAATGCCAACTGGATTCGTGCAAGCAACAAAACATTCTTGAAAAGCGTTGCATTGGGGCATGGGATTGCAGGAGCAGCCACAATTGCAGATGCAGCATGCACGACTGCACCTGCGCTGCCCTGGCAACACGTGCCTCAGTCACCTGGTAACGGGACAACGCCCCCCGCCCCTACTTCCGTCAGGTTACCCAACAAGCTGGCGCCACGTGGTGTGCTGATTGAGGGAGTGGAGGGAGCGAACAGCATTAAGGGTGCGGCGTATGTACAATGTGTGGGGCTGGGGGCTTGTCGCAATAAAGCAGACTATTGTCAATAACAGACCTCCCCCCCCCTCCACCAGGTTGCATTATAGTGAGGGTTTACTGTATTCCTAAATCAATTTGTATTCATCCAAGGAGCAGCAATAGATATTGCGCATTTGAGATTCCAAAAAAACACTATTATCCATACACAGAATGTCAGAGGGAAAATTATGCTCCACAACTCAATGATATATTAACTCTTTGCTTTAAGCATAATATGTTGACAAATTTAAATATTGTGAAAATGTAGAATCCTTTTATAATCTGAATATGTACTTCTCCATAAAGATTTCCTTTCGGTACCATTGAAATATTCCCTAGCAGTATATAATATCAGACAAATTAGATGGGCTTATGATGGAACACCATTGGTGTCTTTCGAATTCCAATATAACAGGCTGGTGGTCCACAGTATTCTCGCAGAACAAACCACACACAGCAGCTTTGACTTTCACATTTTCACAGATCTGTCACCACACTAGACTTGTGAATGTGAAAAGCTGCAAGTCTACTGTTAAGAGCTGGCAGGTGCCAATGTTCGCACTGGGGTGTTGCCACGATGTTTTGTGCTAGTCTCCCTGACAAATCAGGTTGCCAAGTCAAAACCATGCTCCAAGTATGTTGTCAAGTAAAGGACCCCATTCCCATTTCCTCCTTGTCAATGAAGCCCGGTAGATTGTAGTGCACCTTCACACATTGGCACTGAGGTCACTTTGCCTCCCTTCAAGATGTGAACAAGGAATTTTTAAGGTCAAGGTAGACGTTCTCCTTGGCCTTGTCTGATGCTCCAAGAGCAGGCCACCTGACCTGTCAACCATTGCGTATTGGATTCATGCTAATTGATGGGTCAGAAGGAGTTTAGTCCTTCCACCGGGCAAGTCTTGATAATGAAACTAACTCTGGGAAGGCTGGTTTGTTCTTCCAGTATGTGGTGTGTCCTGATCTTGTTCCTCAAATGAGCCATCTCCTGATATCTTACCTGGTGCAGCAATGTCAATGTGCCTGGCTTTCCATGCTAGGACAGCAACACTCATTCAAGCTTGTCTGCTTACCATGAGGGTCCTGACATTCATATCAATGTGTGAAAGTTACCTGCACATGGTTTGTTTTATTGTTGAATATTTGCAGCACAATTGCTGTTCCTTGTCTTTTTTATCCATTTTATTCCTGTTGGATGGTGTTGATGGAATGAACAAGTGGCACGGTAGTGCAGCGGTAGGGTTGATGCCTTGCAGCACCAAAGATCTGGGTTCAATACTGACTACGGGTACTGTCTGTACGGAGTTTGCACGTTCTCCCTGTGATCTGCGTGGGTTTTCGAGAACTTCGGTTCCATCCCACACTCCAAAGATGTACAGGTTTATAGGCTTGGTATAAATATAAAAATTGTTTCTAGTGTAGGATAGTATTAATGTACGGGATCGCTGGTCGGTGCGGACGGTCGGCCGAAGGGCCAGTTTCCACACTATCTCTGAACTAAACTATATACCCATGTCTGAAATGTTGCTAGTTGAATTTATATACAAGAGGTTAAACAAAAATTCTTCTTTGCCAGTGTATTTTCTATAAAAATAAATGTCCCAGGCTAAAAGAGAGCACATCTTTCAATGCCCGCAAGGATGGTGGACACAGAAACAATCAGTGCCTTCAAGTGGGAATTGGATGGGTATATGAGAGAATAACAATTCTATGATTCTACTGGAAAATATATGTAATGTTTTACAGATGTTCTTGCTACCCTAGTTATAAACTGAAACTAAAATAAAGTAAATGTTTTTAGGCCGTTTTAAAAGGCAATTTTCAGTAACACTCTTATTTCTTTGAGTACTTTTGCATTCCAAGCTGCTTAGGATATTATAAGTAAAATAAGTAACCATGCATTATCAAAAGTGAATTTTCAATCGAATGTTCACAACTATTTTAAGCGACTGCAATGTCAAGACATTTTCAAGCATCTTTTTTTATTTACAAACTGCATTTCAGTGATATAAAGTATTGGCATACATGCAAGTACACATTCGCAAACATTCAATCAACATTGAAAATGAACAAACATGGCTGGAATAAAGATGTCACTGTCCAAAGCCTGGTGCTCTATAACTCATATGTACATTTAAATCCATCTTCTGTTCAACCAAATGTTCATCTTTGGTGGATGAGATTGCTGCTCCTTTCAACAAGAACTTAATCTATATAATTTGCTGAAGGAATGACGAGATACTAGATTTAAAAAAAACAAAGATCTTGTGTCTTATATGACTCAAACATCTCCACCCTTTCGAGTCAAAACAGATAAACCAAAAATGCTCAGAATGCACAGGAGACTGACTAATCTCAAAACATTGTTTACTGAGTGACCTTTTTAAAAGGTTCTCAAAATGCTAATCTGCACCTATTCTTGGATTTTAACAAATACAAATGGAAACATTGTCTCTAAATTCTTTATAAAATGCTAGTGCACAATAATAAAAGCTTACTTTAACCCGCTGAGTTACTCTAGCATTTTGTGTCTACCTTTAATTTTTGTTTAGTTTAGTGTAGAAATACAGCATGGAAACAGGCCTATCGATTCCACGCCGGCCAGCTTAGCACTAACCTCCACACTAGGGACAATTTACAATTTTATCAAAGACAGTAAACCTATATGGCTTTGGAGTGCGAGAGGAAACCAGAGCACCTGGAAAAACCCACGCATATCACAGGGAGAATGTACAAACTCCGTACAGGCAGCACCCGAACTCGGGTATCTGCCTCTGTAAGGCAGCAGCTCTACCACGGCATAAAGGAAATCCCCAAATAAATTATTTTTTAATGAAAAAAATACAAATATTCCATTAAGGATGAGAACATTATTATTGCACACTTCGCAATTAGCAAGCTTGTTTATTTACTCATTGTTTGAGATCTGGACATCACTGGCAAGGCCAATATTTTTTACCAATTTCTATTTATCCATGAAAAAGTGTCACTAAACTACCTTCTTAAACTGCTGCATTCCTGGCGAAGAAACTCGTACATACAGTGGCTTGCAAAAGTATTCATACCACTTGAACTTTTCCACATTTTGTCACGTTACAACCACAAACATAAATGTATTTTATTAGGATTGTATGTGATAGACCAACAATTGTATTTGATAGTGCATAATTATGAAGTGGAAGAAAAATGATACATGGTTTTCAAATCTTTTTACAAATAAAAAAAACTGAAAAGTGTGGCGTGCAAAAGTATTCAGCCCCCTTTACTCTGATACCCCTAAATAAAATCCAGTGCAACCAATTGCCTTCAGAAGTCACCTAATTAGTAAATAGAGTCCACTTGTGTGGACTCAGCATAATCTCAGCATAAATACAGCTGTTCTGTGAAGGCCTCAGAGGTTTGTTAGAGAACATTAGTGAACAAACAATGTTCCTTGGGCATCATGAAGCCCAAGGAACACACCAGACAGGTCAGGGATAAAGTTGTGGAGGTTTTAAAGACTGGGGCGGAGGTTCACCTTCCAGCAGGACAACAACCCTAAACATACAGCCAGAGCTACAATGGAATGGTTTAGATCAAAGCATATTCATGTGTTAGATTGGCCCAGTCAAAGTCCAGACCTAAATCCAATTGAGAATCTCTGGCAAGACTTGACAATTGCTGTTCACAGACACTCTCCATCCAATCCGACTGAGCTTGAGCTATTTTGCAAAGAAGAATGTGCAAAGATTTCAGTCTCTAGATGTGCAAAGCTGGTAGAGACATACCCCAAAAGACTTGCAGCTGTAATTGCAGTGAAAGGTGGCTCTACAAAGTATTGACTCAGGGGGGCTGAATACTTTTGCACGCCACACTTTTCAGTTTTTTATTTGTAATAAAATTTGGAAACCATGTATCATTTTCCTTCCACTTCACAATTATGCACTACTTTGTGTTGGTCTATCACATAAAATCCCCATAAAATACATTTACGTTTGTGGTTGTAATGTGACAAAATGTGGAAAAGTTCAAGGGGTATGAATACTTTTGCAAGCCACTGTATGTGTTATTAGGAAAGAAATTCCAGAATGTAGTCTATCTGACAATATCTCTGAGTGAGGCTGATATGCAACTTCAGGGGAGAGGAACACGTAGGCATACAGTCAATGGCGTTGCCCTGCTCCTGAAACCAGCCTCATTCTTGGTGTCACAGGTCATGGATTTAGTGGTGCTGTCAGAGTAATCTATGCAAGTAAACACAAGGCCTTTTTGTACACCTCACAAGCATCATTTGGGATAGTGGAGGCAATAAATAACAGGTGGATAGTGGAGGCAATAAATAACAGGTGACTGGGGTACCGAACGTGCACTTTTAGCAAGATGATGAGGAGCATCCTGAGTATTTAGTTTTCATGTCTTTTAGAGATACAGTGCGGAAACAGGCCCTTCGGCCCACTGAGTCCGCAACGACCAGTGATCCCCGCATATCCTCCACACACTAGGGACAATTTACATTTATGCCAGGTCAATTAACCTACCAACCTATATGTCTTTGGAGTGTGCGAGGAAACAGAAGATCTCGTTGAAAACCAGCAGTCACAGGGAGAAAGTACAAACTCCACACAAACAGCACCCGTAGTCAGGGTCGAACCCAGGTCTGTAAGGCAGCAACTCTACCGCTGCGCCACCGTGCCGCCCCATGGATGTTATTGAGTATTGTTGGTGCCGCATTCATCCTGGCAAATAATGAATATTCCTTAACTCCCCTGGCTTTTACATTTAGACGGTGTAAAGTGCTTTGCATGTTAGGAAGTGACTCACTTACCACAGGATGCCCAGTCTCGACCTTGTTTGGGTAGCAGTGAGCGGTTAGCCATTTTGAGTGCCTGGTCAATAGTGACACCAGGGATGTTGATGGTACAGGCCCAACAATGCTAATTCCAATCAATGATAACAGTTGGCGATGAGGCTCTCTCTTGCTGGATATTTTCATTGTTTGAAACTTTTGCCAGCAAAAGTGATGCTTGCCACTGATCAACCTGTGCTCAGGCTTTGTCTGGACTGTGTAGCAGTACAGGCGTGGGCTGTTTCATTTACTGAGGCTTGTGAATGGAATTGAACTTTCACCTTTCATCAGCCACTTTTCCCGTACCGTATGATGGAGGATCATGGGCCAAAGAGGACGTTCATGGAACTGCTGCATTAATTAAAGTCTTAAACCCCCCTCAATCATATCTTTCTTTGTGTGAGGCTGATGCCCAATGTTTGTTTACCAGTGGTTCTTGACCCTTCACAGATGAATACTGCATTTTGTCGAGGGCAATCGCTCTTCCCATTATCATCTGAGATGAGGGAAGAGCGATTGCCCTCGACAAAATGCAGTATTCATTGGGGGCCAAATGCTTGGTTGGCCCTGAAAGACCTGTTTCCGTACATCTCTTTGTGGGTTTTTTCTAGCTGACCTTTTACTTTGGACATTTCTGAAAAAAATACTTTCCCTTACTTATAAGACGTACAGGTTTGTAGGTTAATTGTCTTCTGTAAAATTGTCCCTCGTGTGTAGGATAGAACTAGTGTACGTGTAATCAATGGTCGGCATGGACTCGGTGGGCCAAATGGGCCCGTTTCCATTCTGTATCCCTGAATTAAACTAAAGTAATGTCCAGTGGAAGTCAAAATTCACCCTCATCATTTTTTTCCCCTCCACAAACCATGGCTACCATTCAGTCAATCATATCAGTTACCATGGCATGCTTATTGTAAGGCATCTGGTTGTGTATATGTTCCCATTTAATATAGCATGGAGAATAAATATAAACTTCTCTCAGTTCTAAGCTAGCACTCAATCCTATATATCTCTAACCTATTACATTAATTATTTACGATACGGTGCACTTCAATGCAACTTTACACTCAGTATCCGTCTATGGAACTGATGTGCTACAATGCTGAGAACTGTATTCTGCACTCTTGTATGGGACTTGATTGTATTCATGTATAACATTGTCTGATCTGAATGGATAGCATGCAAAACAAAGTTTTTCACTGTACCTCGGTACCTGACGACATAAAGCTAAACCAAAAACTCTCAAGAATACAATTCTCATACAAATAATTTCCTATTTTCATCATGCAGATGATATCTAATAACTATTTCAACATTATTTTGAACAGTCGAATACAATTAAATATGCATTAGATATGTTGATCAATATTTGTAAGAAACACTAAAAGTAGCAAGACTGCAGAGTATAATCTAGGCGAGGGTCTTCAATGTCCATCACAAAAAGTGGCATGAAAGTACTGAGCTGGCCAATTCCTACATAATACAGCTACTAGACTAGAAACTTGTATCTCAATGGTACAGCAAAACCTTATTTGTCACATGTACAATTAAATTCATTTTTGTATATGGTTCAGTACAAATATCACTGTACATAAGCATATAAATCTTGCATCTTATTTCAGAACTGGACATAACAGTTTAATATCAAGAACATGGCTTCCTATATTCTAGGAATGTAGAAATGTAACCAGGCCATTTAGACCCTGAGCCTGTCCTACTAGGAGTTTTGTGTGTTTCTGAGATTAAGATATCTATAAACTAATTAAATTAAAGTAAATGGTTAAAAAAAAACTATAATTATGCAAAACTGTAAAGAACACCTTGAACTAATGAAAACTTTGTAAAAATAAATGCCTTCCCCTTAGCCTCAAAATCTGCAGATGTGGAATTCCCATTGAAATTAAGAGGGTCTGCTTGGTAAATATCCAGCATATTGATTTAAATCACCAGATCCAGCTCATGTAGAATGCAACAAGGAAACGAGAGATGTGGAACCATTAGCAATCAGTAAGTCTTCTGTGCCCTGAAGCTTTCGAGAAGTTCCACTAGCTGAAAGCTGATGGTTTTGATTCACACCATTGTCACCAGGTAGCAGGATTTGACCCATCATAGGTCTTGCTTGATAAAAATGATTTATTTGAGGATGCAAACAAAATAATCAAAGAAAATCAAATCTTATGGAACTATTAGACTGATGATAACCTGGATAAAAACTAATTAGATCCCATGTTAAATGCCATCAATAATAGAGGTTGTCTAGTGGAGTTCCAAAAGGCCTCATAATAACACAGTCTATTATATTATTTAAGCTTTGGAAGAAGGTGTTAATGGAATCAGATGTAATTTCACAGATGGCACTAAAATGTGCACAAAGAACAGTAATTTGTAGCAAATCAATAAACTGTAGTCCAATTTAATTAAGTAGATTAGATTTTCTCTTCATTAAAGATACAAAAGGTGAAAGCAAGGTGGCTATAAAATGGCTAAGTGCTTTTAGGTTGATTTACTACGATTACAGTATATAACTAACAATATGCTTATGGGTATACCTGCAATTTGTCATACATAGAAACATAGAAAATAGGTGCCGGAGTAGGCCATTCGGCCCTTCGAGCCTGCACCGCCATTCAATATGATCATGGTTGATTCATATCTAGTCATGGTACACATACACAGGCAAATTAAATCAAAACACAAGGTTCTTAGATCAGCAAGAAACAAAATACCATCAATAAAGAAATCCAGAAATAAGAACATGTCCAAATAAAATCTAAACTAACCAGAAGCATTGACTAAATGTCCCTTCCCACAGATCCTGCTGATCCAATGACCATTTCCAGCATTATCTCTAGACTTTGGTTACCAGAATAAGCTTGCAGAGTTAGGGCTATTTATTCTAGAAAAGCAGGATTAGATGGATTGATACTTCTAATTTGTTAAAGGGATTAAATACAGGTTACTTAAGTAGTTGAAATGTACAGGAACAAAAGGACAGCACACAATGTATAAGAAACCATTTTGAAAGAAGGTTATTGCTCTAAAAAAAAAACTGAAACATTACAGTGGATAGAGATTTATATCTGTTGCTTAGTCATAGAGTGATACAATGTGGAAACAGGCCCTTCGGCCCAACTTGCCCACACCGGCCAATATGTCCCAGCTAGTCCTGCGCTTGATCCATATCCCTCCAAACCTGTCCAATCCATGTACCAGTCTAACTGTTTCTTAAACGATGAGATAGTCCCAGCCTCAACTACCTCCTCTGGCAGCTCGTTCCAATGAGAATCTTGAGCAAAAGACTGCTGAAGGAACTCCGCATCCTGAGGTAGGTTAATAATAATAATAATGCCTTTATTGTCATTGTACTTAGAAATACAACGAAATTAGGAGAGCTACTCCTGATGAGTGCAACCAAAACCAGTTAAAACAAGATAAAAACACATCCAATTACATCCAATATGTTATTTAACTGCTTGAAATAGTAGATAAATTATATTTATCACCTAGGTAGAACATTGCACTGGGAGAATATTGCACTTTAAAATGGAATAAATACTTTAAAAGAATTTAAAAATAGATATTAGCTGAGTGGTCCGTTTTATACCACAGGAGGGGGGCCAATATCCTGGCAGGGAGATTTGCAAAGGCTACTGGGGAGACTTTAAACTAGAAAGGCTGGGGGGAGGGACTCGGGTAGAGGGGGCTAGGGGACAGGGTGTGGGGCAAGAGGCAGAGAAGGGTCCGACCCAAAATGTAGGCGAGAAAGAGGAAAAAGATAATGGACAGAGAATAATGGATGGTGGGTTTCTAAAATGTATATATTTTAATGCTAGGAGCATTCTAAGAAAAGTGGATGAACTTAGAGCCTGGATTGTCACCTGG
The DNA here is from genome assembly GCA_035221665.1 of Okamejei kenojei. Lineage (NCBI taxonomy): Eukaryota > Metazoa > Chordata > Chondrichthyes > Rajiformes > Rajidae > Okamejei > Okamejei kenojei. The sequence continues at coordinate 87,258,614 of CM069139.1, forward strand.
AAATATGATGTTGTGGCAATCAGTGAAACATGGTTGCAGGAGGGCTGTGACTGGAAACTAAATATTCCAGGAATTCGTTGGAATTCAATAGATTAGAGGGCTCGTCTAGGGAGGCTATTTGGGTGGAACTGAGAAGTGGGAACAGTGTAGCAACACTTTTAGGGGTGTATTATAGACCGCCAAACGGGGAGCGAGAATTGGAAGAGCAAATATGTAAGGAGATAGCAGATATTAGTAGTAAGCACAAGGTAGTGATTGTGGGAGATTTCAATTTTCCAACAATAGTCATGGAAACACATTCTGTAAATGGGCTGGATGGTTTGGAGTTTGTAAAATCTGTGCAGGATAGTTTTTTTTGCAGCAGTACATAGAGGTATCGACCAGAGAAGGGGCAGTGCTGGACCTCCTGTTAGGAAATGAGGCAGGTCAGGTGGCGGAGGTATGCGTTGGTGAGCACTTCGGGACCAGTGATCACAATACCATTAGTTTCAATATAATTATGGAGAGAGTCAGAACTGGACCTAGGGTGGAGATTTTTGATTGGAGAAAGGCTAACTTTGAGGGAATGCATAAGGATTTAAAAGGAGTGAATTGGGACACTTTGTTTTATGGGAAGGATGTAACAGAGAAATGGAGGACATTTAAAGAATCTTTATGTCCGTTAGGTTGAAAGGAAGTAGTAAAAATTGGAAAGAGCCATGGTTTTCAAGGGAAATTGGACACTTGTTTCAAAAAAAGTGAGATATCTACAATAATTATATGAGGCATGGAGTAAATGAGGTGCTAGAGGAGTATAAAGAATGTAAAAATAATCTTAAGAAAGAAATTAGGAAGGCTAAAAGATATGAAGTTGCTTTGGCAAGAAAGGTGAAAGTAAATCCAAAGGGTTTCTACAGCTATATTAATAGCAAAAGGATAATGAGGGATAAAATTGGACCATTAGAGAGCCAGAATGGACAGCTATCTGCAGAGCCAAAAGAGATGGGGGAGATATTGAACAATTTATTTTCTTCGGTATTCACCAAGGAGAAGGATATTGAACTCTGTGAGGTAAGGGAAAAAAGTAGAGTAGCTATGGAAACTATGAGATTCAAAGAGGAGGAAGTACTGACACTTTTGAAAATTATAAAAGTGGATAAGTCTCCAGGTCCTGACAAGATATTCCCTAGGACATTGAGGGAAGGTAGTGTAGAAATAGCAGGAGCTATGACAGAAATATTTCAAATGTCATTAGAAACAGGAATAGTGCCGGAGGATTGGCGTACTGCGCATGTTGTTCCATTGTTTAAAAAAAGGGTTCAAAGAATAAACCTAGCAATTATAGACCTGTTAGTTTGACGTCAGTGGTGGGCAAATTAATGGAAAGGATACTTAGAGACAATATATATAAGCATCTGGATAAACAGGGTCTGATCAGGAACAGTCAACATGGATTTGTGCCTGGAAGGTCATGTTTGACAAACCTTCTTGAATTTTATGAAGTGGTTACTAGGGAAATTGATGAGGGTAAACCAGTGGATGTTGTCTATATGGATTTCAGTAAGGTATTTGACAAGGTTCCCCATGGAAGGTTGGTTAAGAAGGTTCAATCTTTGGGTGTTAATGGTGGAGTAGCAAGATGGATTCAACAGTGGCTAAATGGGAGATGTCAGAGAGTAATGGTGGATGGCTGTTTGTCAAGTTGGAAGCCGGTGACCAGTGGGGTGCCTCAGGGATCTATGTTGGGTCCACTGTTGTTTGTCATGTACATCAATGATCTGGATGATGGGGTGGAAAATTGGATAAGTAAGTATGCAGATGATACTACGATAGGTGGCATTGTGGATAATGAAGTAGATTTTCAAAGTCTACAGAGCGATTTGGGCCATTTGGAAAAGTGAGCTGAAAGATGGCAGATGGAGTTTAATGCTGATAAGTATGAAGTGCTACATCTTGGCAGGACAAATCAAAATAGGACGTACATGGTAAATGGTAGGGAATTGAGGAATTCTGCGGAACAGAGAGATCTAGGAATAACTGCGCCTAGTTCCCTGAAGGTGGAATCGCATGTAAATAGGGTGGTAAAGAAAGCCTTTGGTGTGCTGGCCTTTATAAATCAGAGCATTGAATATAGGAGTAGGGAAGTAATGTTAAAATTGTACAAGGCATTGGTAAGACCAATTCTGGAGTATGGTGCACTAATTATAGGAAGGATGTAAACAAAATAGAGAGAATACAGAGGAAATTTACTAGAATGTTGCCTGGGTTCCAGCAACTATGTTACAGAGAAAGGTTGAACAAGTTAGGTCTTTATTCTTTGGAGCGCAGAAGGTTAAGGGGGGGACTTGATTGAGGTCTTTAAAATGATGAAAGGGATAGACAGAGTTGACATGGATAAGCTTTTCCCATTGAGGGTAGGGAAGATTCAAACAAGAGGGCATGACATGAGAATTAAGGGACAGAAGTTTAGGGGTAACGTGAGGGGGAACTTCTTTACTCAGAGGGTAGTGGCTGTGTGGAATGAGCTTCCAGCAGAAGTGGTGGAGACAGGATCGATTTTAACATTTAAAAGTAAAGTGGATAGGTATATGGACGGGAAGGGAATGGAGGGGTATGGTCTGAGTGCAGGTAGATGGGACTATGGGAAAACAAATGGTCGGCACGGACTGGAAGGGCCGAGAGGGCCTGTTTCATGTAATTGTTATATGGTTATATGGTTATAGTGGAACGGATGACAGCATCTCTCATGTCATGTCTATATTTGAGGAATTTAGAGTACTGATGGCCCAGGGAAAGAAACTGTTCTTATGTCTGGTTCTCTGGCTTTTGACGCACCTGTACCCCTACCAGAGGGCAGGAGGTTGAACAGGAACTGTCCAGGATGGGAGGGGTCATTCTGTCCAGGATGGATGGGAAGGCAGAGGGCAGCCGTTGATTTTCTGGGCAGTTTTGATCACTCTCTGCAGTGCACTCCTGTCTGCTGCTGAGCAGCCGGCATACCACACCGTGATACAATATGCCAGCACACTCTCGATGGGGGAGCATTAGAAGGCCACCAGCAGCTTCTCCTCTAGACTGTTCTTCCTTAGCACTCTCAGGGAGTGCAATTGCTGCTGGGTCTTTTTTACTACCGCTGCAGGGTTGGCAGACCAAGAGAGATCCTCCGCGATGTGCGTTCCCAGGAATTTGAAGGTGGTTAACAATGCCTGGATGTGTAGCTAAAGATTTCGGGCAACATGGTGGTGCAGTAATAGAGCTACTGCCTTTCAGCGCCAGGGACCCAGGTTCGATCCTGACTGCAGGTGCTCTCCCCGCAATTTGCATGGGGTTTTTCCGAGATCTCCCTTTTCCTCCCACACTCAGATGTACAGGTTATGTAGGCTAATTGGCCTGATATAAATGTATAAATGTAAAATCGTTCCTCGCGTGTGTAGGAGAGTGTTAATGTGCAGGGATCGCTGGTTGGTGCAGACTTGGTGGACTGAAGGGCCTCTTACCATGTAGTATCTCTAAACTAATCAAAATAGACTGATGCATTGTTAACTGACAATTGCAGATGAAAATCTGCAAGTAGGTAAAGAACAGATTAAGATTGGTATGGTTTAAAAAAAAGTTTAAAGACTGAAAAACAAATATTAATAAGGATCTAATGCAAAGTTTGACAACTTGATTATCCTATCTACAGAATTCTTGTACTTATTTGAAAGTGAAACACACAAAATGATTGCGGAAATGCAATATAAAGCGTAATATGGATACACAATATTTAATCCTTCCTTTAATATTTACGACGCAGTAATATATATAAAGTACAAATTAGAGACAATACAATTTTTCAAAAATAGCTCACATAGTGCTGAGATCTGATACCAGAAACAAACAAACAGCTGACATTTTTCTAACCATCTTGTTAATCTACACTAAACATCCTTCTCAACACATTTTTATTAGAAAAACATGCAATTTTAGAATCACAAGTTCTATAAAACTATCACAATACCAGAATTGAACATATGGTACAGATGTCAACCAGCAATATAAAATCATGTCAAAAATGTTATTTTTATTTTAAATGACTCCAATTATAGGCATTTAAATATTTCTGCCCTTAGTATAAGAAATTAAACAGTAGCATCCTACAAGTAACATCCTACCTGCATGAGATAGTGCAGCCGTTGGTGGTTGTGCAGTAGCAAGCAGAAGCAGAAGTAGAAAATATTTCCAATGGATAACTAATGAACAACCTTTCTACAGTAAATAAGACTAAAGTAATGTAATAAGAAATAGTAGAATTAGGCCCTTCGGCCCATCAAGCCTATTCCGCCATCTAATTATGGCTGATCTATCTTTCCCTCCTAACCCCATTCTCCTGCCTTCTCCCCATAACCTCTGACACCTGTACTAACCAAGAATCTATCTATCTCTGTCACAGTAAAGGGCCTGTCCCACTTACGCGATGTTTTTGGCGACTTGCCGGCACCCGTCATAGTCTCAGTAGGGCGTCGAAAATGTTCAAAATGTTGTACATTCAGCGGCGACCAGAAAAAGGTCCATGCCGGCAAGTCGCCTAAAAAATTGCGTAAGTGGGACAGGCCCTTTACTGTACTCAAGAAAAATACTAGTCATCTGCAATTTGGATAGTTGTTCCAATTCCTAAAATAAAAAGTTTGTTTATCATTCAGTAAATACTTTAACCCAACAGAAAAATTCACTGAACCACCATTGATTGCCAAAACAGAGTGGCTTATATTTGCAATGCACTGCCAGAGATGGTCGTGGAATCACAGGTAGTTCTATCGTGACGTATTTCCATAACATGAACTGGATATAACACGAGCAATTAGTTACAACCTGGTTTTGATTAAGAACTAGAAAACCACTTAAAGGGTACTTTGGAAACTGGAAAGCAGAAATGTTACTCCAGTATTTTGTCCATCTTTGGTATAAACCAGCATCTGCAGTTCCTTTTTACAATGGAAACAAAAAAACTGTTTCGATGCAAAACCCCACATGAATCAGATATCTCTTTGTCTCTTTGAGAACTCAGCTGCTACTTTGACCACAGGTGGCCATTAAAGTTGAGACACAACCACTTCTATTGACACTTCTGTAAGGATACTCCATTAAACATTGTAAACTACAGCTTTTAGTATTTTAGCTCACAGGAACTTAATAAACTTATTGCTATTGAAAATACTTTCATTTGGAAAATCTTGCAAGACAAATAATGTTGTTATTGCAAGTTGAAGCTCTCCAGCCCCAATCAAAATTGATACAATTTTCCTTAACACAATAATGTGGTTTTTTTTTAGGAACTCAACTATCGAGTTATAGCAGTGCTGTGTTCAAGAAACATTTCGACAGACATTTAAGTAGGCAGGGCGTAGAGTGATATGGTCCTATTAAAGGCAATTTTCATTAGTGTAGATCGCATGGAGTGTTGGGGCAAAGGGCCTGTTTTTTGTGCTCTATGATTATGAAATTGATTCACTCATCTTATTTGTGTTGATTCTTTATTCGAGGTATCAAAACTAATCCATTCTTCTGCCTTTTCCCCCCACAGCTTTCAAAGTTCTATGTTCTTGGTCCAATTTTCTGTTAAACATGATTTTTTAATTATTATTCTTCAAAGGAACACTGTAGGCACCAGCAACCTTTCTGTAAAGAAATTGCTCCTAAACTTGCTCATTTGCTGATGACTATGTATTGGCCACGCCACATAGCTATTTCCCCACTCAAGGAAATAATCTTTCACTATTCAATACAGCAGAACAGTGAATAACTTCAAATCCTGACTAGATGTAAAGATGGACACAAAGTGCTTGGGTAACTCAGCGAGTCAGACAGCATCCCTGGTGGAAGATGGGTAACGTTTTGGGTTGGGACTTTTCTTCAGACTGAAATTAAGGAGTGGAGGGCTGGGAGGGGAGAAGAGAATCAGGTCCAGCAACAAATTACGTCAGACAGGGAGGTGCCCTGGTACGCCCATTGTTCACTAGGATAGGAGATCTCAAGAGGGATAACTGTGGAACTGATTAAACGACTAGGATGGAGGAGGTAGGCGGCCATGGGGAGGGGACGCGAGTGTTAGTCTCATTAGATATTACACATTAGAAAATAGGTGCAGGAGAAGGCCATTCGGCCCTTCGAGCCAGCACCGCCATTCATTGTGATCATGGCTGATCATCCCCAATCAATAACCCGTGCCTGCCTTCTCCCGATATCCTTTGATTCCACTAGCCCCTAGAGCTCTATCCAACTCTCTCTTAAATCCATCCAGTGATTTGGCCTCCACTGCCCTCTGTGGCAGGGAATTCCACAAATTCACAACTCTCTGGGTGAAAACGTTTTTTCTCACCTCAGTCTTAAATGGCCTCCCCTTTATTCAAAGACTGTGGCGCCTGGTTCTGGACTCGCCCAATATTGGGAACATTTTTCCTGCATCTAGCTTGTCCAGTCCTTTTATGTTTCTATAAGATCCCCCTCATCCTTCTAAACTCCAGTGAATACAAGCCTAGTCTTTTCAATCTTTCCTCATATGACAATCTCACCACGGAGGAGCCCCAGCAGAGGAAGGTCAGTGTGGGAATGGGAACTGAAATGGGTGGCAACAAGAAGATCCCATAAGCCTCAGCATACCGAGCATGTGTTTAGCGAAATGGTCGCTGAGTCTACGTTTGGTCTCACCAATATACAGGAGCCCACATTGGGAACACTGGAAGCAGTAGATAAGGTTAGAGGAGGTACACATGAACGTCCGTCTCGCCTGAAAGAACTGTCAGGATACGAGGGAGGAAGTGTAAGGGCAGGTGTTGCAGGGGAAGGTACCTGGAGAGGCGGTGGTTTGGGTGGGAAGGGATGAGTGAACCAAGGAGTTGCAGGGGGAAGGGTGTCTGCAGAATGCAGAAAGGGTAGAGATGGGAAGATGTGATTAGTGGTGGGATCCTGTAGGAGGATAATGTGTTTGATGCAGAGGTTGATGGGGTGAAAGGTAAGGACCAAGGTAACTCTGTCCTTGTAGCGTCTGAGGGGGAGGGTGAGAGCAAAACTGTGGGACAGAGAGGAGACACAAGTGAGGGCACCCACCTAACATAGAAGGGGGAACTCACATTCCCTGATGAATGAGAATATCTCAAATGTTTTAGTATGGAACACCTCATCTTGGGAGCAGGTGCAGTGGAGACGAAGAAATTAAGAGTGGGAATAGCTTCATTGCAAGAGGCAGGGTGGGAAGAATATTAAATTCCTTTTTAAATCTCTTCAGTTTTACATGCTCTAGAGGGCATTCTGTCGGTATTCTCAATCCACATTTGGTGGACAATGTCAAAAAAAATTGTTAGACAGAAAAGTAGGTGTAGCACATTGTTACTTGTCTAACCCGTGTCTAGTCTAAACAGAGTTTTGTAAACCAGCATCAGCAGCCCCCTGTTGAAGGGTCTCGACCACAAAGAATCAGCCAATCTGTCCAGAGATACTTCCTATCCCACCGCGTTATTCCCTCCTACAAATTCCTTGTTTCTGGAGGTTTTACAACGCTTCGACAGCAAACAGTCTTGCAGCCAATTCCACCTAATTTGAGCAGAAACCCCACTCTCACACAACAATCAAGTAAAGATTTGGTAGAAGACTACTGGAAAAAGGCCCAATCTATTTCACCCCTTTGTTTTTTTTCCCCAAACTATTTGTAGCGGGAAATCGTGGTTTGTCATCCATTTCAACGCTTTGGATGAGAATGTACACGGCAGATTAGTAAGTTTGCAGACAGCACAAAAATATGTGGCATCAGAGATAGTGAAGATGGTTATCAAAAATTACACCCGGATCTTGATCAGCTGGGGCCAAGGAATGGCAAATGGAGTTTAATTCAAATACATGCGAGATGTTACATTTTGGGAAGTCAAACTCAAATTCAAATTTAATGTCATTGCACAGATACAAGTATGGGTACAACGAAATGCAGTTTAGTGTCAGTACGTAGTGATAGCAATGTTTAGATAAATACAGATAAATAAATACAGATGTGGGAATCTATCGGCGGGACTCCGAGTTCAGCAGTGCGATGGTGTTCTTGTAGAAGCTACTCCTCATCCTGCTGGTGCGGGACCCGAGGCTCCTGTACCGCCTCCCCGATGGTAGGAGGGCAAACAGTCTATGGTTAGGGTGGGAGGGGTCCTTGATGATCTTCCCAGCCCGTCTCAGACACCGTTTTCGGTGGAGGGCATCCAAAGCAGGGAGCGGGGCACCGATGATGTACTAGGCGGTTTTCACCACCCGTTGTAGTGCCTTCCTGTCTGCTACGGTGCAACTGCTGTACCATACCGTAAAGCAGGTGGTCAGGATGCTTTCGATGGTACAGCGGTAGAAGTTGGTCAGGATCGGGGGGACAGGTGGGCTTTCTTGAGCCTCCTCAGGAAATAAAGGCGCTGCTGCGCCTTTTTGACCAGCTTGGAGGTGTTGAGGGACCAGGACAGATCCTCCGAGATGTGTACCCCGAGGAATTTGTAGTTGGAGACCCGCTCCACCTCAGTCCCGTTTATATGGATGGGGGTGTGTCTGCCCCCTCTGTTCTTCCTGAAGTCGACAATGATCTCCTACGAAACTACGACAGGATGCAGGATCCCTGTGTGCACATACATTGACTGGCTTCTGTTTTTTACTTTTTCTGTCAAATGACATAACCATGTTTTCTCACAATGCTCTCCAGTGCCACATTATTCACTCATTCACTTCACTTTCCAAGCAATCCTGCACCTTCCCCTGAACTCAACTTTCTCATTTATTGTAAAACCTCATTGATATAACCTGTGAATCACTGAGGACTATATACTAACCTCCATGTTATCCCAATAGTAGCAGCACAAGCTAATTCTTTTTATAGTTTAGAGATACAGCGCAGAAACAGGTCCTTCAGCCCACCGAGTCCGCACCGACCAGCGATCCCCGCATATTAACACTATCCCACACACACACGGGTCAATTAGGGACGTCTTTAGAGTATGGGAGGAAACCGGAAACCGAAAATCTCGGAGAAAACCCATGCGGTCACGGAGAGAACGTACAAACTCCATAGAGACAGCACCCGTAGTCGGGATCAACCCCTAAACTTCAGCATTGCAACTTTACCGCTGCGCCACCATGGCGGCCCAAATGACTTTTTTTTGCCATTTTTCAATTTCTACCTTTGTAAATGTATTACACTGCCCTCCGAGTCCTCATTTTTAGCAACATCTTTACGTGTTTTTTTTTTTTTAATCCAGATAATTTTCATCTCCTTCACTACTCCCAAGTATTTCTTGCAAATAGTTTTTTGGAAATCCACATATATGACAGAACCTATTCTCTCCATCCAATTGGTCATATTTTGAAAAATATTTATTTTTGTTAATAGATTAAAGACAAATAAACCCAAATACGGTACACTCCCCGAATTACCGAGGGGTTCAATTCCTAGAAAACTGTATTGCAGCTTCTTTTGCATTTTGTGTTTCTTTAGTTATTTTTTCTTACATGAATCCTGTGAGAGGAAATTTCTATTTTGTATCTCAAATTTCTTGGATAGTGATTTACAAATTTGGTAAGAGTGAACTTCTGTTATCTGAGCTGCCCTAACCCGGGGATACACAATGTTTTTGCCAAATCCAAAACTCAGTCAAAATCATACATTAATTCTACATAAATCAGAATACATTGTTACAAATCTTGCTGCAAAAATCTAATCTCTGCAATATAATTAACTAGCCAGCTTCATTATAAGGTTTTGATATACCGAGGCTTTGAAAAGTCCACAAGAACACTGACCCAAAGACACCGCATATAATTTATGAAATGAAAAAGCTGTCCATACATCAATATTTCAGAAAGTGCAAAATAAACACTCCTTCCACACCTCTATCATTTCATACATGCTAAAGTGTTTCAATAAATTTGTTCGGAAGACAATTGGAGCATTGTTCTTGATGTTGGCTAATTATCATGAATGACAATAGACAAGAGATGCTGAAGTTACTCAGCGGGTCAGGCTGCATCTATGGAGAGAAGGAATGGGTGACATTTTGGGTCAAGACCCTTCTTCAGACTGAGCATGGTCAGTCTCAGTCTGAAGGGCCTCAACGTGAAACGTCACCCATTCCATCTCTCCAGAGATGCTGCCCGGTCCGCAAATTTACTCCAGCATTTTGTGCCTATCCTCGGTGTAAATCAGCGTCTGCAGTTCCTTCCTACAAAAATCATGAATATATTTTTTCATGGGTTTATAGTTCCAGATATTCCATTGTTTGAGATGATCCATAGACCATTCACAACTGTTTTAAAATGTCTCGTTATATAGGGTTATAATAAAGTTTACTGGATGCAAGTTGTAAACAGTATATTAAAATAAATCCTTTCGCAAAATTTAAAATTATGTCGAGATTACATTTAAGTGCAAAGACAAGCCCTCATCAATAATCAAGAAAAAGAGCTGTATGGTTGACCAAAGCAATGAAAAGGCCTGGCATGTCTCCGACTACTCGAACAAATGTCTTCAGATGTCCTGTGAAAGGTATCGTGGCGGGTTGGATTGTGGCCTAGAATGGGAACTCTAACGTACAGGAACTCAATGGCTGCAAAGGGTGGTGGACTCAATCCAGTTCAACAAGGGCACAACGCTCCCCATCATCGAAAGCATCCACATCAAGGATACCCACTATCTGGGTAAGGGCCTCTTCCCACTGCTTTCATTAGGGAGGAGGTACAAAAGCCTGAAGTCCCACACCGCCAGGTTCAAGAACAGCTACTTTCCGACAATTATCAATTCAACTGACCTGCAAAACCCAAATGCTACCTCGGCAACTAAACATTACAGATTTACCTTGCTTTGGCATCAACTTTATTTCCTCTCAATGCCATGTTTTGCATTAATGGATTTTTTTCCATTCACTGCCTTGAATAATTTATGTGCAATTAACGTACAATTGTATGGTTCTCCGTGTTGCCTGCATCTATGTGCCTACGATGCTGGTGCAAGTACAATGCCTTACCATACTTGTGCATATGATAATACACCTGACTTGTGCAGCAACTCTAAAGGGCCTGTCCCACTGAGGCGACTCTTTAGGCAACAGCCAGGGACTAATTTTAAAGGTATTCACCCAAGACACCTGGCGACAACATACAACAGCACCTACGACAGCAAAATGTGTCGCCAGTCGCCGAAAATGTTTCAACATGTTGAAAATTTTGCTGCAGTTACCTATAATCACCCAAAAAATCTAAGTGGGACAGGCCCATGAATAAACATACTTATATACTTGACTGCACTGAATTTAAATAATTGAATACAAAGCACATAAAAAGCAGGATGTAAATTGATGTTTAGTCTTTCTATTGTGAGATAATGCTTTTCTCCTTAAAGTGATTAAAAACTCATTTACAATATATCTGCCTATCTGATTTGTACATACAGTGCCCTCCATAATATTTGGGACAAAGACCCATCATTTATTTATTTGCCCCTGTACTACACAATTTGAGATTTGTAATAGAAAAAAAATCACATGTGGTTAAAATGCACATTGTCAGTTGTCAAAGGCCATTTTTATACATTTTGGTTTGACCATGTAGAAATTGCTCTTTTAAGTACTTCTTGGCAAACTGTAACCTGGCCATCCTATTTTTGCTGCTAACCAGTGGTTTGCATCTTGCAGTGTAGCCTCAGTATTTCTGTTCATGAAGTCGTCTGCTGACAGTGGTCGTTGACAAATCCACACCTGACTCCTGAAGAGTGTTTCTGATCTGTCGGACAGGTGTTTCGGGATTTTTCTATATTATAGAGAGAATTCTTCTGTCATCAACTGTGGAGGTCGTCCTTGGCTTGTCAGTCCCTTTGTGATTAATAAGCTTACCAGTGCTTTCTTTCTTTTTAATGATGCTCCAAACAGTTGATTTTGGTAAGCCTAAGGTTAGACTGATGTCTCTAACAGTTTTATTCTTGTTTCTCAGTCTCATAATGGCTTCTTTGACTTTCATTGGCACAACTTTGGTCCTCATGTTGATAAACTGCAATAAAAGTGTCCAAAGGTGATGGAAAGACTGGAGGAAAGACAAGGTGCTGAGAGCTCTCTTATACCTGCATTAACAGGAGCAGGGAGGTTCTACTTCAGTTGTACAGGGTCTTGGTGAGACCACACCTGGAGTATTGCGTACAGTTTTGGTCTCCAAATCTGAGGAAGGACATTATTGCCATAGAGGGAGTGCAGAGAAGGTTCACCAGACTGATTCCTGGGATGTCAGGACTGTCTTATGAAGAAAGACTGGATAGACTCGGTTTATACTCTCTGGAATTTAGGAGATTGAGAGGGGATCTTATAGAAACTTACAAAATTCTTAAAGGGTTGGACAGGCTAGATGCAGGAAGATTGTTCCCGATGTTGGGGAAGTCCAGGACAAGGGGTCACAGCTTAAGGATAAGGGGGAAATCCTTTAAGACCGAGATGAGAAAGCCTTTTTTCACACAGAGAGTGGTGAGTCTCTGGAACTCTCTGCCACAGAGGGTAGTTGAGGCCAGTTCATTGGCTATATTTAAGAGTGAGTTGGATGTGGCCCTTGTGGCTAAGGGGATCAGAGGGTATGGAGAGAAGGCAGGTACGGGATACTGAGTTGGATGATCAGCCATGATCATATTGAATGGCGGTGCAGGCTCGAAGGGCTGAATGGCCTACTCCTGTACCTAATTTCTATGTTTCTAAGGAGGCAATTAAACACACCTGGGCAATTACAAACACCTGTGAAGCCATGTGTCCCAAACATTATGGTGCCCTGAAATGGGGGGGACAATGTATAAACACATCTGTAATTTCTACATGGTGAAACCAAAGTGTGTAAAAATGGCCTTTAATAAAATCTGACAATGTGCACTTTAACCACGTGATTTTTTTTATTACAACTCTCAAATTGTGGAGTACAGAGTCAAATAAATAAATGAAGGGTCTTTGTTCCAAACATTATGGTGGGCACTCATGCTAAACACAAAGTATTGTGATCTTTCATTAATATTTTACAAATGGGTCCAAAATGTTACTTTTGCATTTAGTAAGTGCATGTCAAAGACTCAAGCACACAGTCTAGAATAAGCAGTGAGTGGTAAACATTCACACTCTTCTCCAACAGCATCATGCAAAGCATCTGGAAAAAGCACCACCACAACATGCCAATGCGTATACAGCATTTATCAGACCTTCAACCTTTACCACCAAGAAAGCATGAATGAACATCACCATTCTGACTTGCAAACATAAGTGCCATTCCTTTGAGGTCACCAGGTCACAAACTTGGAACTAACTGGTAGCATTGTGGGAATACCTTTGACCACACAGATGGCTGGAGGTTGCAGAAGGCATCTAATCACCATCTTCTCAAGTGCAATTAGCAATGGTCAATAAATGCAGATATTGTCAGCTGCTCCCATGTCCTTAGTGCGAGTTTGGAAAGCTAACAATTTCCAAAACTATATTAGCAATTGTCCATTACACCCAATGGTGCGAATCTCAAATAATGCTGAGGATATGCTCCTATAATTGTATGTAGTAAAGTTACTACTTTTAAAACTTTGTCCCTTTCAAGAAACTTAAAAGTGGAGCTGAATTGGGATTGCCTTTCACCTTTGGAACAAAGCAAATCTTGCAAACATACGGCAGAGCCGGCCGGGAGATATCCAACAGTTGAGCTCTTCGTGCCAGATGTGATACAATGGATCGCCATTCAGTTGTTAATCTTATTACTGACGTCAATGAAAGAGGACAGGAAGTGAATCCTCTTAATTTGGAAAATGTTGGCGACTTAAGTGTAAACTAAACCGAGCCTCAAATCTATTACTAATTTCATGTAACTAACATTATCAGTCCCTACACATTATCAGTCTACAACACTTGTTAGCTAATGTCCAGAAGGATCACATTAAGAATTGATATGTTGTAGTTAAAACTAGTGGCAGAAGAAACACACACCTTTCACATCATATCCCCACCTACTGATTTCAAATTGTGAAATACGTGGGTACTCATAAATTTAAAAAAATCAATAGACTAATGACAGTAGTGGTTCAACCTGATGATGTTCACGCTAATAAGGAAACACATTTTAAAAGGGAATCACACACATCAACATTGTGGAATAAGTGAACTTCCATATTTTTATGAGTTTTGAATTTTAGAAGCAGATTTGAACCTTCTGTAACATTTCACAACACCAGCCCCCAAAATGGGGAGAAAAGGGTCATTTGCCAATATTTAAGCTGATGTTAAATTTAGAAATATCTGTCCCTGACAAGTAAACAATGTGATTGCACACATAAAGGCAGGCACAGAACACATCAAGCTTATATTTCACATTGGATCACCTAATGTTTGGCTTACTTACCCCATTCCAGGAATTCAGCAATGTACTTTTCCCGTCGTATAGGCGAGCTGCTACATTCGTTGTACAAACATATTAAAATATCCAGCAAAGTCTCCACGCTCATTGAATTTGCATTCTTCTGTGGTCCGGTCAGGAGCAACTGCTCCAACTTCTTCAGGCGAACCTTCGCTGACATTTTATCCTTTCAAGTTTTTGTTTCCTCTCAAGAAACACCCTCTCCCCTTGAAAAAAAAAATCCTCAAAGGGCGACTGCCGAGCCCGAAAAAGAGATCAAAGCAGTGATTTATTTCACATGAAGAAGGCAGGAACCGACATTTTTTTCACGGTTGGAGTTGAAAGGCAGAGAGGAGCAGCAGCGGCGGTCGGTCGGGCCCGGCCCGGCTGCTGGGGGCGAGGGGGGCGTGTGTCCACCTCCTCCCCGCCGGCGGCGGCAGCACCGGCAGCGGCAGCGGCAGCGGCGGCTAGCGCGAGGCCCGGCCCGGCCCCGGGCAGCCCTGCATCCCCATCCCCGTCCCCGTCCCCGTCCCCCGGGCGCGGCGCAGCTCACCCCGCCGCCGCCATCTCCCTCCCTCCCTCCCTCACACACACACGCGCGCTCCCGGCTGCGGCTCCTCTTGCAGCCCGGGTGGGAGGTGAAGGCCGGCGGACACTCCAACGCCGCCCGCTCTCTCGCTCTCCCTCTCTCTCTCTCTCTCTCTCGGTGGGTCCGGCCCTCTCTCCCTCTCTCCCTCCCTCTCTCTGTCCGTCAGCGCCTCCACCGCAACCGCCCGGACAGCCGCCGGAAACACACTAGCGTCACCTGATTGACAAAGTTACCTCCCTCCTTCCCTCTCTCCGTCTCTCTCCCTGTCTATGTCTCCCTCTCCCTCTCTCTCCCTCTCTCCCCCTCTACATCTCTCCCCCCCCCCCCCTCTCCCCCCCCTCCTCTCTCCCCCCCCCTCTCTCCCAGTCTCCCTCTCCCAGTCTCCCTCCTTGCCTATCTCCCTCTCCCTCTCGGTCGCTCTCTTCCTGTCTCTCTCTATCATCCATCGCCCAGCCACAGAAATTAGGTTCTGGGGACCTTCAAGCCATTCAAAATGCTCATTGGTGATCGTCCAAAATCAGTACCCTGTTCTTGCATTCTCCCCATACCCCTTGATTCCATTAGCCCTTAGAGATATATCTAACGCTCTTGAATCAGTGAATTGGCCTCCACTGATTTTTAAACCTCACTAACTTTTATGACATTCAACCGATCGGAACAAAACTTGGTGCAATTGCAGCATAGGAGAACGGTGAGTGAACTGGCGAAAAATCATAGCGCTATCGCGAACCATTTTTGCACAAATAGAATGACCGCCAAACCGGAAGATAACAAGATCAGGGTTTTAGTTATGTACTAGACTAAGTGGGATCCATTTGGTCCCATGTTCACACGGGATGGCTAGTCCCCCGACGCAATATTCCACCTCCACCAATTCCAAGATAGGTGGCCAATGGGGCAGCTTTCTGGAACGTTAGTATGGGTTCTTGGGTGGCAGATCAGTCCCTCAAGCCTGATGTGCTAGCAGCTCACTCACGGCTGGTGGGCTGGCAGTTGATTCACAGCTCTTCCTTGAAATTCCATTTCAAGCAGGGTGCAAGGCCACCAAATTCTAATGCATTTTCCTACCATTTCAAGCAGGGTGCAAGGCCACCAAATTCAAGTGCAGTTTCTTACCACTTCGAGCAGATTGCAAGGCCACCAAATTCAAGTGCAGTTTCCTACCGCTTCAAGCAGGGTGCAAGGCCACCGAATTCAAGTGCAGTTTCCAACCCTTCAAGCAGGGTGCAAGGCCACCGAATTTGTGCAGTTTCATAGAAACATAGAAATTAGGTGCAGGAGTAAGGTCATTCAGCCCTTCGAGCCTGCATCGCCATTCAATATGATCATGGCTGATCATCCAACTCAGTATCCCGTACCTGCCTTCTCTCCATACCCTCTGATCCCCTTAGCCACAAGGGCCACATCTAACTCCCTCATAAATATAGCCAATGAACTGGCCTCAACTACCCTCTGTGGCAGAGAGTTCCAGAGACTCACCACTTTCATATCACTTCAAGCAGGGTGCAAGGCCACCAAATTCAGGTGCAGTTTCATACCGCTTTCAGCAGGGTGCAAGGCCACCAAATTCAGTGCAGTTTCATACCACTTCAAGCGGGTGCAAGGCCGCCAAATTCAAGTGCAATTTCATTCCACTTCAAGCAGGGTGCAAGGCCACCAAATTGAAGTGCAGTTTCATACCATTTCAAGCAGGGTGCAAGGCCACCAAATTCAAACGCAGTTTCATACCATTGCATGCAGGGTGCAACAACACCACATTCAAATGCAGTTTCATTCCATTTCATGCAGGGTGCAAAGCCACCACATTCAAATGTAGTTTCATACCATTTCAAACGGTGAAACCACCATAAAACCACACAAAACACCAAACCCCACAGTTCAGTAGACATTCAGTGTGTTCAGTTGATTCACAGCTCGGACAGAGTCGTGACCGCTCCCTCCCCCATCATGCAGAGACTGAGCCACACCCACATTTCCGGGTTTTACAACCCCGCCCGCCGGAAAAGGTGTGGCCTTCATGGCGTGATTGACAGGAGAGAGATTCTCAACATTTTTTAAACACTAATAACACTTTTATTTTTCATTGATGGGAAGAATCCTCTGCACCTGATGGGCGGAGGGGGACTGAGTAAGATGGCCAATAATCACAGCCGTAAGTGGTAGCGTTTTATCTAAAATCAATATACAGTGCAAACAGTAAGTTGTCAAGTGCACCCAAGCCACCATTTGCAGTGCCTTTTTCTTCAACCCAAAGCACCCAAGCCACCATTTGCAGTGCCTTTTACTTCAACCCAAAGCACGCAAGCCACCATTTGCAGTGCCTTTTACTTCAACCCAAAGCACCCAAACCACCATTTGCTGTGCTCTTTACTTCAAACCTACCATATTTTCATTTTCAAACCACATTTGGCACTGAATGTCAGTAAAACCACACTCACAGTTTAGTAGACATGTGTTCACTGTTATTCACTCAGACTGAGGGACATAATTCTCTCACTTCCCCCATCTTGCAGAGATTAACTGAGGCACAACATTTCCGGGTTTTATAGTCCCTCCCCCCTCCCACCAGTAGGGGCAGCAGAGAGAATGTCAACATTAAAATAAAAATTAATGTCTTTTATGTTTCATCGATGGGAAAAATCCTCTGGTTCAGCTCAGCAGAGGGGGACTCTGAGCGAGGTGGCCAAAAATATTGGCCGTAAGTGGTGGCGTTCTCTCGGAAATCAAATCGCAGTGAGTCAAAAGCGGTCAAGATCTTACTTTTAGTAATATAAGATAGATATTGTAAACAACTTGGGTCCCAGCACCGAGCCTTACGGCACCCCATTAGTCACTGCCTGCCATTCTGAAAAGGAACCATCAATTCCTACTCTTTGCTTCCTGTCTGCCAACCAGTTCTCTATCCATGTCAACATCCTACCCGCAATACCATGTGCTCTAATTTTGCACTCTAATCTCTTGTGTGGGACCTTGTCAAAGGCTTGTTGAAAATCCAGATACACCACATCCACTGGCTCTCCCTATCCATTCTATTTGTTACATCCTCAAAAAATTCCAGAAGATTAGTCAAGCATGATTTTGCCTTTGATGGATGATGCATGATGCTGATGCTGACTTTGACCGATCCCGCCACTGCTTTCCAAATGCACTGCTGTAACATCTTTAATAATAGACTCCAGCATCTTATAACTGGTCTATAATTCCCCGTTTTCTCTCTCCCTCCTTTCTTAAAAAGTGGAGTTACATTGGCTATCCTCCAGTCCACAGGAACTGATCCAGTCGAGAGACTATTGGAAATTGATCACCAATGCATCCACGATTTTTAGGGCCAGCTCCTTGAGTACTCTGGGATGCAGACCATCAGGCCCTGGGGATTGATCTGCCTTCAGTCCCAACAGTTTACCTAACACCAATTTTTGGCCAGTGTGGATTCCCTTCAGTTCATTCCTCCCTCTAGATCCTTGGTCCCCTAGTATTTCCGGGAGATTGTTTGTATTTTCCTTAGTGAAGACAGAACCAAAGTACTTGTTTAACTGTTCTTCCATTTCCTTGTTTCCCTTTATATATTTGTCTACATACCTATAGAAACTTTTAGAGTCAGTTTTTATATTCTCCGCAATCTTTCTTTCATGCTCTTTCCACCCTCTTAATTAACTCTTTGTCCTCCTCTGTAGAGTTCTAAATTTCTTCCAGTCCTCTGGTTTGCTGCTTCTTCTGGCCAATTTATATGCCTTTTCCTTGGATTTAACCTATCCTTGACTTCCCTCATCAGGCACGGTTGAGCCACCTTCCCAGTTTTATTTTTTTGCCAGACAGGGATGAACAATTTCTTGAGTTCATCCATGCGGTCTTTAAATCTTTGCCATTGCATCTCGACTGTCAACACTTTAACTATAATTTGCCAGTCTATCCGAGCCAATTCCTCCCTCCCTCTCATAGCCTCGCTCCCTCCCTCTCTCCCTCTCCCTCTCTCCCTCTCTCCCTCCCTCCCCACCCTCTCTCCCTCCTCCCTCCTCCCCCCTCCCTGTCTCCCTCCCTGTCTCCCTCCGTCTCTCCATCCCTCCCTCCCTCCCTGTATCCCTGTCTCTCCCTCCTTGTCTGTCTCCCTGTCTCTCCCTCCCTGCCTTCTCCCAGCATGGGAGTCTCACAGACTGATGCACAGATGCACAGATTGAATCTCGCCAGATGCACACAGACCCCTTAGTGTGCACCAAGCTGGGCTTTAGGTTTGTTGTACATTAGGCTAGCTTCTGTGTGCATTTTACTACCTTTAGTTTATTGTGCATCTGACTATCTTTAGGTTTAGGTAAAGGCTAGATTTGGCTAGAATCTAGGTTCAGGCTAGATTTGGATTGAGTGTGGGTTGAGTGGGTTTAGGCTGGGTTTGGGTTTAATGTGGAACAGACTAGGTTTGGGTTTATTGTGGACCTGGCTAGGTTTTGTTTAATTATTGTCACATATATTGAGGTATAGTGAAAAGCTTTGTATTGCACGCTATCCAAACACATCCAATTCACCATACATGGATAAAATCAGTTCAAACATAAACACAACAGATAAAGCAAATGGGAGGATGCAGAGTATGCAACTGTATGAATCTCAGCAGATGCACACCATGTTTTTCATGGCTTTAAGCATGGTTCAGGTTTATTCTTGTCACTTTTACCATGTATTGTCACAGGTTTAGGTTTGTTATTGTAACATGTACCGAGGTGCAGTGAAAAGCTTTATTTTGCACGCTAGCCACACAGATCAGATAGACCATACGTAGATACAATCAGTTCAAAGCCAAGCACAACAGATAGAGCAAAGGGGAAGATGCAGAATATGCATCAGGAATGAATCTCGGCTGATGCACGCTGCGGGTTTAGAGGCATCAGGCACAGTGGGAGAGATTGAAGAGACAAGCCACGACAACACGGTGCGTGTTAACTTGTGCACACTGATGTGACTTGATTCTGTTTTCCACACACTGGCTCAGTCTGAGGAAATGCTGTGACTTAGATGCCAGTGCAACTCCAACAGTAATTTCAAGGGAAGAAAAATCGCTTTATATTTTAGTAAAACAAGTGTCCTTGCAAAATGTAAAATCTAGATGGAAAAGCATTAATGCCGCATTAGTGCAATCTGTGTATACACAAAAATGTATAGGAAGGAACTGTAGATGCTGGTTTAAATCAAAGATAGACACAAAAAGCTGGAGTCGCAGAAGGTCGAGTCGCAGGTAGATATGGTGGTCAAAAAATCTTTGGGCACTTTGGCCTTCACCAGTCAGAGTATTGAGTATAGAAGTTGGGAGGTCATGCTGCAGTTGTATAAGACATTGATGAGACCGCATTTAGAATATTGTGTTTAATAACATGGTTCGGGGCACCATGTTATAGGAAAGATATTGTCAAACTTGAAAGTGTTCAGAAAAGATTTACTAGGATGTTGCCAGGACTAGATAGTGTGAGCTATAGGGAGAGGTTGAGTAGGGTGGGTCTCTATTCCATGGAGCGTAGGAGGATAAGGGGTGATCTTATAGAGGTGTACAAAATCATGAGAGGAATAGATTGGGTAGATAAACAGAGTATTTTGCCCAGAGTAGGGGAATGGAGGACCAGAGGACATAAGTTCAAGGTGAAGAGGAAAAGATTTAATAGGAATCCGAGGGGTAACTTTTTCACACAAAGGGTGGTGGGTGTATGGAACAAGCTGCCAGAGGAGGTAGTTGAGGCTGGGACTATCCCATTGTTTAAGAAACAGTTAGACAGGTACGTGGATAGGACAGGTTTGGAGGGATATGGACCAAGTGCAGGCATATATGGTTATATGGTTAAGTGCAGGCAAGTGGGACTAGGGTAGCTGGGACATTGTTGGCCGGTGTGGGCAAGTTGGGCCGAAGGGCCTGTTTCCACATTGTATTACTCCATGACCCTCTAACTAATTTAGCGGGACAGGCAGCATCTCTGGACAGAAGGAATGAGTGACGTTTCGTGTCGAGACCCTTCTTCAGACCCTTCATCACCCATTCCTTCCCTCCAGAGATGCTGTTGATCCCGCTTAGTTACTCCAGCTTTTTGTGTCTATATCAAAAATGTAATTGTTCTTGTCTCAAATGGATGTATGAGATCCAGGGCTTTGATTGAAACATTAATTTTATTTCAAAGGCACATGAGTGACTACGTGAAGAGCCCACCAGCCCTCATGCGCGTCAATACATCAACATGTGGCGCGGGCATCAGAGCAGATCGAAACTGCGCCGGCAGGTAAGCCAATTTTGGTTTCAGGAACGGGCCGGTGAGGTGCAGCAGGCCCGGAGTAGCTGATGGGCACAGCCTGTGCAGCTGCTGCCGTTCGAGCTCCAAGCGGGATCAAGCGGCCGGACTTGGGGAGGCCGCCGTGGAGGCTCCGTAAGGAGCTGGTGGGATGGAAAATTGCGGCTGCCGGCGCAGCCAGGTCAGCGACCGCTGTGGAGGTTCCACAGCAGCTGCCATTTTAAAAATAGCAGCTGCCGGCTGACGTCAGTTTAGCAAACGCTGTAGAGCAACAACCACTGTGGAAGGAGAAGCTGACGGCTATAAATAGCGGCTGCCACGGAGGCTCAGCAGGAGCTGGCGGTTTATAATAGCGGCGGCCGCTTGGCCACGTCTGTGATTACCGTGGCAGAATGTGGGAGCAACACCTGGTTCAGGGTTGCGTCATGATATTTTCCACTCAGAAGAGGGGAGTGTTGGAGATTCTTCCATAAGTGACTCCAACTATGTGGATATCGATAAGGAAATCGAATCCCTGAAGTAATGGGGGATATGCTTCATTTTAATCATGTGGACAAAATATGCTCCGTGCACCAGAGGCATTAACAGGCGGCTCCAGCCAAATGCCTGTGGCAACACCTGGCTCAGGGTTGCAGTATTCCTCCCACTCTGATGAGGGTATTGGAGAATATTACAGAGGTGACTCCGATTATGGGAATATTAACAGGATATCTGAATCCCATGATTTATCGATGATATGCGGGATCTACCGGCTCTTGTCACATATTTGCCATCCCTTTGGGGTTAGGAGATTCACTGGAGGAAGATCTGGCTAAAAGTATCCTGGACATATCCGGGACATATGCCAGTCCACATAAACTGCCAGACTTTTTGGATGTTCCATACGTCAATTCTATCTGTTGAGATATCCCAGTGATGATATGTAGGCAAAGAATTATGTTAGCATGCCCAAAATCCGCTCTGGAGTCATTACGGAATTTTGCAAGTCAGAAGATGGGTCTCATATCTCGGAAGTGCAGAAAGCTGTATTAACACTTGTCGGGAGTCACTAGCTGGCCTCGCAAGAACAGCTTGTTGAACCAAGCTTGCAGTATGGCATGCGGACCTGTCCAGTGAGCCCACTGAGGCTCCAAAGGAGCAGCTGGCCGATGGAGCAGCCTCTTGATCCTGGCTGGGAGAAGTTGGCAGCTCGATCTGCACAGTCAACTCCAGTAAAGGCTCCAATAAAGGCGGAAGGCCGCAGGAGTTGCCTTTCGAGGCAGGATCGGAATTATGGCAGGCGTGGCTTGTTCAGTGAGCTCCATTAAGGCTCCAATGGAGCAGAAGGATTCGAAGGAGCGGCCTGTCAAACCAGGTTGGGAATAACTGGTAGCGTGACCTGCACTGTAAAGCTCCAGCAAGGCTCCAAAGAGGCTGTAGGCCAAAGAACTAATCTGTCCCATTGGGCTCCGGAATGCTGGCAGGTGTGCCTTGCACAGCAATATCGCTTTTGAGCTCTGGAAACGAGCTGTTTGGTAACGTGGGGCTGACGATGTGGTCAGATGGGTCTGCAATGGAACTTCGCTAAAGCTCCAACAAGCAGTTCGACCTGGGCTCAGAAACACTGGCAGGTAAGGTCTCTTTATTAACTGCCGTAAACTCCGAAATGGAGCAGTCTGTCGCCCCAGGTTTGGATTCACTGGCAGCATGGGCTGTCGAGTACTTTTCACTGTCTCTGGACAGATCAGGTTGATGCAGAGACATTTGTAGGGTGTCTTGCATGGCAACCTCTGTAAGCTCCAAGTTGGAACTGGCTGGTCATATGGATCATATTGACCAGGGAAGCTCTGCCTCAACATCTGCGATTGAGGTCATCAAGCTGCTCAGTAGAGTAAGGTAGTTTGACACATGTTTAATTCTTTCAGCTCAGTTAGTAGAGTTGCCAGTTTGTTGGAAACTTCATTACCATCCTCTCTAGGATAGGATAGGTATGGATAGGTATATGGACGTGAAGGGAATGGAGGGGTATGGTCTGAGTGCAGGTAGATGGGACTAGGGGAAAACAAATGGTCGGCACGGACTGGAAGGGCCGAGAGGGCCTGTTTCCGTGCTGTAATTGTTATATGGTTATATGGTTATATAGGTAGCTATCAGCAGATAGCTGGTCTGGCATTTAGCATTTTTTATCTGACCTACTGGTTCATGATGTGAATACAAAATATATATACAATAATCTGTAGGCTCTTAATACCAGTATTCCGGATTGAGTGGCTGGTCGAAGACAGAGTGTTGCGCACACTGGCGACTGTGAGGTGGTTTCAGTCAGAGGACTTCGGAGCAACTCCTGGTTCAGGGTTGCATTATGCTATTTTCCACTCTGAAGAAGAAGGCTGAGGTTTCATGGTGACTCTGACAGTCAAGAGTTGACAGGGAATGTGTATTCCCACATCAACTGGATGTTGTGTTTCAGCTCTAGTCATCAGATCTGATTATATGTTATGAGCAAAATAAATAAGTAGATAAATGCATCTTCTGCAGCAAGAGAAGCGAAAGGTTTCCTCCGTATGGTCAATAAAGGGAATGATGGTTATACATGTCTGCCCAAGAACAAGAGGGGTATATTTCTGATATTTCTCAAGGTTGTAGCAAAGTGAAGCATGCCAAATCAGGTTAGGATTTGGCTAGTCTGATCATGTGCCTCGTTACCCACTTTAAGATGGATAATTGTTTTCAGCAATTTAGCTGATTCAGAGGATGTGTGCTTCAATCGATCTTGAAGATGCATACTTTGCCATATCTCTTCACAAGGGGCACAGATATATCTGGTGTTTTGATGACAAAGCCAGTGGTGCGAAGTTTAGGCTCTACCTAGGGGTTGTCTTCAGGCCTAGGCTATTTACAAAGATTCTAAAGCTAATGCTGCCCTACTCAGATCAAAAGGGCATTGTGTCATGGAGTTTATAGACGACAAGCAAACGTTGTAGCTGATAACTCAGGGGTTTATCAGTAGATGCCTCTTAAGATATTAAGGATGAGGCAACATGAAATTTAATAATGACAAATTTGCCTACTCATCCAGAGAGTCCATGGTAAAGGCGGCAGAAAGAAGCTCCTATTTACTCAAAGTCATGAGTGATGGCTAGCTCAGCCTATTTCTCGTGCAGCTAGCTCTGCACAATTGTATGGGAATTTGTGAAGAAGATATGTGAGCTACTTTTAAACAGAAGTAGCAGAGCTTCGTGTTTCTTTCAGTTTGCGCTCAGAGAAGCGATTATCTTATAGTACAATTGACACCGTTTGAGCTGCTTTGTCATTCTCTATATTACCATAAGTGGGACAATAAATGAATGGTTATTCTCCCGCAGGAGGTTTACATAGTGCACTTTCAGACGTTATAAAACTTTGGTTGAATATGCCTGGATGATTGCAGATAGAATTCTGTTCAGTGTTGCATGAGTTATTGTCTAACGCAAAGCCAATTGGGACTATGGTCCGATTAAGAGGAATGGCCACGTATGCAAGTTAGCATCATGTTGTTAATAACCCATGTCTTTCTACCATTTATGGTTTTATCTGTTTAAGTGTTTCACACACAGATTGGGTTACTGCATGAAACCACAGCTTTGAAGGCTTCAAGTAGTCACTCACGTGACTTTGAAATAAAATAGAAAGATTAAACGAAAACTCACCATATGAAGTTTGATCTTTATTTTATGAGAAGTTGGTGAGGGAATACGTGCCCTCCACTCCAAACCCTGATTCTCATAAAGATCATCCGATAGGTCTAGGCTCGTTAATCTTTCTATAGTTTAAGTTCTGCAACTGGTCTGTGGTTTCATACAGTTGCTCTGAAGATTGACGCGCATGCGGGCTGGCAGGCTCTTCATGTTATCCCACACTTCAACTTGTCATTCACCACACACCCCCCCCCACACATCCACACACCCCCCTTTACCCCCCATTCCTCCCCGCACCCCCCCTACACCACCCCATCCCCATCCCCATCCCCACACCTCCCCCCCACCCCCTTCCCCCACACCCACCCTCCCCCTCAGACACCCCTCCCCCACATCACCCCCTCCCTCACCCCCCTCCCCCCTCCCCCACACCCCCCTCCCCCTCAGACCCCGCTCTCCCACACACACACCCTCCCCCTCATCACACCACCCTCCCTCACTCCCCACATCCCCCCTCCCCCACACCTCCCCTCCACCGCACCCCCCTCCCCCACACACCCCCCAAAAATGTTTTGCACCACCTTCCTCACCATTGTCCTGTGGTCGTTTGTGTCAAGTTTCGTTCAGATTTATGTTATATTTCACAAATTATTGACATTTAAAATTTACAAAACCCTACTTTGAGAAGGATATCTTAAAATATGAACTGGCAGTTACCAGCTATGATGTCACAATGCCCTAGTTACAATGTTGCTGTCCCAGGACATTGAGTCCTTGACATCAAATCTGGCAGCCTAACCCATCACATATGTGATTGGAAAGTCACAGCAAAGTTTAATGGCCTTGTCGGTGGCACCTACATCGCTTTAAAGAATACAAAAATGTTTCACCATCTTACTCACCATTCTCCTATGCTCCAAGTGCATTAAGTTTTGTTCCGGACTTCCGGTGGTTCCATGATGCACTGAACAGGCGCAGCATTTGGCTCTGCTCCCGAAATTTGCGATGATTTGCATAAAAAGTCGGTTTGGAAGACGGGACCGATTTAAAAATACCTACGTATTTTTACGTAAGTATGCCTCACATTGTGCTGGTGATGTCATCAGAAATCGCCGTGAAAATAATGGTGGTTTAAGGCACTTTTAAATGAAAAAATGATTCCTTCCCAAAGCCCTCAAAGATCTATTACAAAACATCTTTTGAAAAATCAGCAAGGATCTGAAGAATTAACCTCTGAAAGCCTCTGAAATGGCTACAAGGGCAAAGTCTGAAATGTCTACAAAGGACAAATAGCTGGAAGAAATAAAGCAGTCGGTAAGAGATTTAAGTGGTGAGATTGCTTCTGGGAATAAAAGTAAGCTGGAGAACATTAATCTTGGAAATCAGAAAATTATTGACTCAATTGGTAATTTAAATAAACGAATTGATGAGGTGGAAGGTGAATTAACTGTGAAAATTGATTGGGTGGAAAAAGATTGCAAGGAGAAGTTTGACTCTGTTCTCCAAACTGCTACAGCCTATCAGACTGCTATGAAATATATGGAAACATCTATGTTACATAGAAACATAGAAACATAGAAATTAGGTGCAGGAGTAGGCCATTCAGCCCTTCGAGCCTGCACCGCCATTCAATATGATCATGGCTGATCATCCAACTCAGTATCCCGTACCTGCTTCTCTCCATACCCTCTGATCCCCTTAGCCACAAGGGCCACATCCAACTCACTCTTAAAATAAAGCCAATGAACTGGCCTCAAACTACCCTCTGTGGCAGAGAGTTCCAGAGACTCACCACTCTCTGTGTGAAAAAAGTCTTTCTCATCTCGGTCTTTAAAGGATTTCCCCCTTATCCTTAAGCTGTGACCCCTTGTCCTGGACTTCCCCAACATCGGGAACAATCTTCCTGCATCTAGCCTGTCCAACCCCTTAAGAATTTTGTAAGTTTCTATAAGATCCCCTCTCAATCTCCTAAATTCCAGAGAGTATAAACCGAGTCTATCCAGTCTTTCTTCATAAGACAGTCCTGACATCCCAGGAATCAGTCTGGTGAACCTTCTCTGCACTCCCTCTATGGCAATAATGTCCTTCCTCAGATTTGGAGACCAAAACTGTACGCAATACTCCAGGTGTGGTCTCACCAAGACCCTGTACAACTGAAGTAGAACCTCCTGCTCCTGTACTCAAATCCTTTTGCTATGAAAGCTAACATACCATTCGCTTTTTTCACTGCCTGCTGCACCTGCATGCCTACTTTCAATGACTGGTGTACCATGACACCCAGGTCTCGCTGCATCTCCCCTTTTCCTAATCGGCCACCATTTAAATAATAGTCTGCTTCCTGTTTTTGCCACCAAAGTGGATAACCTCACATTTATCCACATTATACTGCATCTGCCAAACATTTGCCCACTCACCCAGCCTATCCAAGTCACCTTGCAGTCTCCTAGCATCCTCCTCACAGCGAACACTGCCCCCCAGCTTAGTGTCATCCGCAAACTTGGAGATATTGCCTTCAATTCCCTCATCCAGATCATTAATATATATTGTAAACAGCTGGGGTCCCCAGCACTGAGCCCTGCGGTACCCCACTAGTTACTGCCTGCCATTGTGAAAAGGACCCGTTTACTCCTACTCTTTGCTTCCTGTTTGCCAGCCAGTTCTCTATCCACTTCAATACTGAACCCCTAATACCGTATGCTTTAAGTTTGTATACTAATCTCTTATGTGGGACCTTGTCAAAAGCCTTCTGGAAGTCCAGATATACCACATCCACTGGTTCTCCCTTATCCACGCTACTAGTTACATCCTCGAAAAATTCCACAAGATTCGTCAGACATGATTTCCTTTGTAAATCCATGCTGACTTTGTCCAATGATTTCACCACTTTCCAAATGTGCTGCTATCCCATCTTTAATAACTGACTCTAGCAGTTTCCCCACTACCGATGTTAGACTAACTGGTCTGTAATTCCCCGTTTTCTCTCTCCCTCCCTTCTTAAAAAGAGGGGTTACATTTGCTACCCGCCAATCCTCAGGAACTACTCCAGAATCTAAAGAGTTTTGAAAGATTATCACTAATGCATCCACTATTTCCTGAGCTACTTCCTTAAGTACTCTGGGATGCAGCCTATCTGGCCCTGGGGATTTATCGGCCTTTAATCTATTCAATTTACCCAACACCACTTCCCGACTGACCTGGATTTCACTCAATTCCTCCTTTGACCCACAGTCCCTGCTATTTCCGGCAGATTATTTATGTCTTCCTTAGTGAAGACGGAACCAAAGTAGTTATTCAATTGGTCCGCCATATCCTTGTTCCCCATGATCAACTCACCTGTTTCTGACTGCAAGGGACCTACATTTGTTTTAACTAACCTCTTTCTCTTCACATATCTATAAAAACTTTTGCAGTCAGTTTTTATGTTCCCTGCCAGTTTTCTTTCATAATCTATTTTTCCTTTCCTAATTAAGCCCTTTGTCCTCCTCTGCTGGTCTCTGAATTTCTCCCAGTCCTCTGGTATGCTGCTTTTTCTGGCTACTTTGTACGCATCATCCTTTGCTTTGTACTATCCCTGATTTCCCTTGTTATCCACGGATGCACTACCTTCCCCGATTTATTCTTTTGCCAAACTGGGATGAACAATTTTTGTAGTTCATCCATGCAGTCTTTTAAATGTCTTCCATTGTATATCCACCGTCAACCCTTTTAGAATTAATTGCCAGTCAATCTTGGCCAATTCTCGTCTCATACCCTCAAAGTTACCTTTCTTTAAGTTCAGAACCATTGTTTCTGAATTAACAATGTCACTCTCCATCCTAATGAAGAACTCAACCATATTATGGTCACTCTTGCCCAAGGGGGCACGTACAACAAGACGGATAATTACCCCTTCCTCATTACTCAAAACCCAGTCTAAAATAGCCTGCTCTCTCGTTGGTTCCTCTACATGTTGATTTAGATAAACTATCCCGCATACATTCCAAAAAATCCTCTTCCTCAGCACCCCTGCCAATTTGATTAACCCAATCTATATGTAGATTGAAGTCACCCATTATAACTGTTTTGCCTTTGTCGCACGCATTTCTAATTTCCTGTTTGATACCATCCCTAACTTCTCTGCTACTGTTACAAATGCCTGAAGATATGCAGAGAATGAAGAAAGATCAGGAGCGCGTCTTGGGGCAATTGGCTAAAATGACTGATAAATGCCTTGATTTGTAAGCACGTTCAAGACGGCAGAATTTAAGAATAGTTGGAGTGACAGAGGGAAAGGAGGGGAATGATCCTCGTGGGTTCGCTGCCAACTTAACTTAAACAAGTAATCAACCTGCCTGTCGAACCAAAAATAGCACTGGCACATCGGGTGCGAAGAGCACAATCAAGGCCAGGAGCCCCCACAAGACAGATCATAGTGAAATTTTGTGACATTTCAGCTTTGGAAGATATTATGAAAAAAATCCAATACGGAAAGAATATGATGTTTGGGGAGGATACTATTAGACTATTCAGTGATTATCCTATCGAAATCGCCAAAAACAAAGAATTGTTTTCAAAGACATGACAGATCATGAAAGGAAATCAAAATGTAAGATATTGTGTAATGTACATCGCAAAAATGAGGATTACCTATAAAGGTATTGAACATGCGTTTACTGACCTAGAAGCAGCATACAAACATGCTCAAGACATCGTAAAAGAGATACGTGGCGAAGTAAATCATCACGACTGCCAGGACAAGGCTCTTTATTCTACAGATATCGGCGGAGGGGAAGCTGAGAAATATGACTTTTTAAAAGACTAAGATGACGGAGCTTCTCCACGAGTTGGTGTCTAGACATCTTATCTTCTTTGGAATGCGAATTCAAGGACATTCTTTGTTCCACCTCGAATGAAATACGGAACAACAAGGGTGCGGCTGAATGGAGAATTTAATACAAATGGACTTGAAAATAAACTTTTTGAATTAAAGTCTTTTATAATTTTAATTCTACACTAACACAGAAACTACTGAATTAACATAGCAATAGCAATTGAATTTAATGCGAACTGTTACAATGGAATAATGCAATAATGTATTACAATGATTGACTCCCCTGGGGAGGGGAAGGGGGGTCTAAATATAAGGAAATAGATTATTAACATACTAAAAATACTAACTTATATAATATACTAGGTTCCAGTTCCAGTTGGGTGGAAGGGGGTGAGAAGATTCAGGCCCTTGGCAAACAGCCAGGAGTCTGACTCTGGTTAACCCCTTCCAACCAGCAGTTTATTATTACTGAATGTGAAGCAAATGTAAAAACTGTTAGCATAAGTAAATGGTAAATAATCTGAAGATTTAATCAGATAAGACTTAATTAGATATATATATTGTAATTTTGTTATATATAATTTGAATTGGCCCCGCCTCGCTTTTGCAAGATTTCTCAACGGAGCGGAGCTAAATGTATATTAACAACGGAAGTCAATACATTTGTAACTCCCACCTTTATAGGTGGCTATTTTTTTACAGTGTCGTTATTTTTAGACACTGTAATACCACTTAAATTATTTTTTTTTGTAACAATATTTCACACTTTTTTGTCTTTTTGCTTAAGGACAATTTTAAAAGGGATGCACCAACAGAATTTAATAGCCGCATATGCTCCCCCAACACCCAGAATCCTGAGGTATTTTGTTGCGCCGTATGACTTCAAGGTATCAAAGTAATTAAAAATGCAAGACGATAAACAAAAGAAACTTGGAGGAATCATATTTTGCAGTTGGAACATAAGGGGTGCTAACGAACCAATTAAAAGGGGTAAGATTCTCACACAAAAAAACCCACTGAATTCAGACATAATTTTCTTACAAGAAACACACCTGAAACTGCAAGCTCAGACTAGATTGAAGGCAAATTGGATAGGTCAAACATATCAGTCTTCATATATCTTTAAATCTAGCGGTACGACAATTATTATTCCTAAAGGTATACCATTTAGATCAAAGAATATCATAACAGATAAAGAAGGGAGATATCTCATAGTTACTGGAGACATCCACTCCACCCCAATCACCATGGTAAATATTTATGCGCCTAATTTTGATAATCCCCAATTTTTTAATAAAATCCTGAATATAATTTCAGAGTTTAATTATCAAAATGTAATAATTGGGGGAGACTTTAATTGCATTTTAGATCCGTACCTGGACAAATCTACACAACAAAAGAAGGGTAACATAAAATCTAAAACAAGTGAACTCCTAAATACATACATAAAAAACACAAATATAACAGATGTTTGGAGGATCGCTAACCCAGCTGGAAGGGAATACTTGTTTTACTCAATCGTACACAAAACCTATTCACATATTGACTATTTTTTAGTGGGCACAAAATTAATTCCTTACATAATGAACCCAAAATATCATAAAAGCGTCAATTTTGATCACTCCCCGTTAACTTTTTTTTTTAAACTTGAAGGAATGCCTAATAAAAAATTGTTTTGGAGGTTTAATCCTCAAATCCTAAATGATCCACAAGGTAGTATATATCTAAAACAACAGATGGAAGTTTTTTTTAGGCCAATGACACCCCACTTTACTATGGGAATCTTTTAAAGCATTTATCAGAGGATCTATAATTTCATATCAAGCTTTTCAAAATAAAAAGAACAAGAATGACCAAATGCAGTTAGAAGAACAAATTAGACAATTGGACCTAGATAATGCTAAAGAGCCAACTATAGATAAACATAATAAAATAACAATATTGAAATTTAAAGTAAATAGAATATTATCTGCAAAAGTTATAAGAATATTTCAAATTACAAAACAAGAAAATTTTGAATTCGGTGATAAACCACATAAACGTTTGGCATGTCAACTGGAAAAAAGGGGAAAAAGATCATACGATTTTAAAGATTAAATCAGATAAAGGTGAATTGTTAACATTACCTAATGATATTGATAAAAGATTTGCTCAATTTTATCAACATTTATACACATCTAAAACATCAGCAGATAGTACTAAAATTATAGAGTTCTTGGATAACTGTATTCTCCCAAAACTTAATCTTCTCGAACAAGAGGAATTAGGAGCACAGGTCTCAATTAAGGAAATAGAAGAAACAATAAACTCATTGAAGAATGGAAAAACACCAGGACCGGATGGATTTAGTAATGAATTTTATAAAAGATTTTATCAGATTATTTCACCACGTTTACATAAAATGAATATGTATGCTTTCAAAGAACAAACATTACCAGAAACATTAGCGGAATCAACGATTACACTTATACCTAAAAAAGATAAAGATTTCGAAGACTCTGGCTCATACAGAGCCATTGCACTGTTAAATACAGATCAAAAAATATTAGCGAAAACAATAGATTAAATAAATATGTTAGCAAATTAATAAATACGGATCAAACGGGGTTTATACCCAGGAGATACTCATGCAATAATTTGAGACGTCTGTTTAATATAATGCATTCATTTAAAACTGAAAAAGAAGACAACAATTATTTTATTGGACGCAGAAAAAGCATTCGATCAAGTGGTATGGGACTACCTCATTAAAGTATTACAAACATTTCAAATGGGAGAGAATTTTATCTCATGGGTAAAATTATTATATGACAGGCCCACTGCTAGAATATTAACTAATAACTTGTTGTCTCTGAAATTTCAATTATCCAGGGGCAATAGACAGGGATGCTCATTATCGCCTCTGCTATTTGCTCTTGTAATAGAACCTCTAACTGAAAGCAATAGAACACATCCGAATATCCATGGTTATAATACAAAATACTCAAATAACAAAATATCATTATATGCAGATGATGTACTACTGTATATTACAAAATCACAAATCAGTACACCATATATATTAAATCTAATAGAGGAATTTGGATCCTTTTCAGGGTACAGAATAAATTGGAATAAAAGTGAAATTATGACGATAAAACCTTAAGATTCGACACACCTGTTAAAATTCCCTTTGAAAATTGCTACAGAAAAATTTAAACACTTGGGAATCGAAATCACCAGAAAATATAAATCTTTATTTAATGCAAACTATATGCCCCTACTTACTAAATTAAACACCCTGATTAAATTTTGGAAAACTCTTCCGATGTCTTTAATAGGCCGAATAAATGCTATAAAAATTATCTTCCTACCACAAATTTTATATTTATTCCAATCAATACCAATATACTTACCTAAAAAGTTAAACAAAAAACTGGATTCTGATATCACAAATTTTATATGGGACTATAAAATCCCATAGAATTCAAAGAAGATATTTGTGCAAACCTAAAGAATTTGGTGGATTAACACTCCCTAATTTTTGTATTATTATTGGGCAGCAAATGTCAAAATTGTGATTCACCTGTTGGACAATTCTGCCCAATGGGTGGATTGGATAGTAATGGAGAGAGGATTGCTCCCTTTTTAATATAGGAGCGATCCTTCTCTCACCAATAAAACTGAATAATACAATATATAGTAAAAATCAAATTATTCATAGTACTATTAGAATTTGGAAACAAATAAAATTAACCCTTAAATTAAGAAATGAATCTCTTCTCTCCCCCATAGTTAATAATCCGTCGTTTAAACCTTACACTATTGATACATCATTTACACATTGGGAAAGAATAGGAATTAAAACGTTTGGAAATGGAAATGTGTTATCATTCCAACAACTACAACTTAAATACAATCTGAGAAGTAATCAATATTTTAAATATTTTCAAATCTGTGATTATTTGAAAAAATATAGACAAGAATACCAAAATTTGACTCCAGACCTAATTGACGAAGCTATGAATAGAAAGGCGGACTAAACTAATTTAATATCATACTTGTATAATATCATCCTAAATATAGAAATACCATCATCCAATAGAATTAGAAGAGATTGGGAACAAGAACTAGCTATAAAAATCTCGAAAGAGAGTTGGGATAAACACTTGCTATATGTGCACAAATGCTCGATCAATGTAAGAATTATTCTAATCCAATTTAAAACCCTACACAGATTATATTATTTGAAAACTAAAATAAGTAATTTTTTTCCAAATGTCTCCCCCATTTGTGATAAATGTCTATCTCAAGAAGCAACTATAGCACATTCCTTTTTGCATAAAAATCCAAACATTTTGGAATGAAATCTTTGAAATTTTTACAAAATTATTAAAAATAAAATTGAAACCGAATGCAGAATTGATTATTTTTGGAACAATGGAAGTCAGCTTTGAGCTGACTTCATTCCAAAAGAGCTTCCTTAATTATGGCTTAATAATGGCAAAAAAAACTCATACTTAAATTCTGGAAAAACGCTCCTACACCAACAGTAAAAATGTGGATTTCAAATATGTTCGAAATGTTACACTTCGAAGATATGAGATTTGCCCTAGCAGACAAATCAGACCATTTCCAAAAGATTTGGTCTCCATTAATCGACTTATTACAAGCATAGGGTGCAACATAACTTTGAAAATAAACGGTTTCAGGACTTGGTGAGGGGTGTGTAAATATACGAAGTAGGTACATCCCTTTTATCTTATTTTACTCTTATATTTTCTTTTTTCTATTTTTCTCTTTCCTTTTTTAATTGTTTCTCGTGTTCTACGTTTCTACAAGTTTTTTCTTGTACATTACTTCTAATAAATAAAATAAAAACATTTTTTTTTTAAAGTTTTGTTCCGATCGGTGGAATATTACAAAAGTTATGAAGGTTTAAATCGTAAGATCAGCAGATTGGTCTTTTCCCCTGTCATTCACCAGGATGGCAACGCCCCTTCCGGCACCCCCTGTCAATCACCAGGGCGAGGAGAATAAAACCCTGGAGGCCGGGCTGAATCCAGAAGCCGTGAGTGAGTCCAGAAGCCACGAGTGAGTGAGCCCAGAAGCCGTGAGTCCAGAAGCCGGCTCTGAGTGCAGAGGCAGCCCGACTGTGATGCCGACTGCTGCAACCTCGAGATCCTGGGGAAGTGAGGAGTGAGAGTAGGGTGATTGAGGTAGCCGGGCACCAGCAGGTCAAGGCAGTGGCAGGCCACGGCAGCGCTCCCCCCCCACCGGCTCCTGTCTGAAGCCGTCCATCTCCCCTGCTACAGAACGCTCCCGATTGCCCCATCAGAAGCCTCCGTACCTAGCTGCAGGACTAGCCCAAGGAAAGTCCATTCGGCCCACAATGTCCATACTAGCCCCCTGGAAACCTGTCCCTTTGGCCCACAACACCCATACTAGTGCCCCAGAAAGCCCTCCCCCATTGGCTCCCATCTGAAGCCCTCCCCCTCCCAGGGCTGCAGAATGCTCCCCCCCCCCCCACCGAATCCACTCTGAAGCCATCCCTGTCCCCAGCTGCAGGATGCTTAACCCTCCATTGGATGCCCCTCCTGACGCCGGTGGGGAGTGGCAGCAGAAGGCCATGGCAGCGGAAGGCCTTGGCAGTGGCAGGCAGTGGCAGGTCACAGTAATGGTTGCTCACGGCAGTGGTAGGCCCCGGCAGCGATCACTTACCCACCTGCTCCCCCACCCTCGCCCGTCAGGCCCACCTGAAGCCATCCACCCCACCCCCCACTGCAGTACGCCCCCCCCCCCCATTCGGCCCACGACAGCCCCCGCCTGAAGCCGTCCCCCTCTCACAGCTGCCAGATGCTCCCCCCTTCCCCACCAGCTCCGACAGCCCCCCGCCTGAAGACATCCC
This sequence comes from Okamejei kenojei, assembly GCA_035221665.1. Lineage (NCBI taxonomy): Eukaryota > Metazoa > Chordata > Chondrichthyes > Rajiformes > Rajidae > Okamejei > Okamejei kenojei. The sequence goes on from CM069139.1 coordinate 87,294,183, forward strand.
CCTCCCTAAACTGCAGAATGCTCTCCCCCCTCTACCGGCCCCTGCCTAAAGCTGTCCCCGTCCCCAGCTGCAGGATGCTCCCCGCCGGCCCCGTCCCGAAGCCATGGAGAGCGGAATGGGAAGCCATGGCAGCAGAAGGTCACGGCAGCAGTAGGCAATGCCAGCGGTAGGCCACGGCTGTGCTCTCTTACCAACCCCTCCCCAACCAGCCCCTGACAACCCCACCTGAAGCCACCCCCCCCCTCCCCCGGTTCAGGACATTCCCCCACCCCCCCCCCCACCGGCCCCCGACAGCCCCTGTCTGAAGCTGTCCCCCTCCCCCGGCTGTAGGACGCTCCCCTCCCACACCAACAGCCCGCTACTGAAGCTGCCCCCCTCCCCGGCTGTGGGACGTTCCCCCTTGACCTCGACAGTCCCCTCCTGAAGCCGTCCCCCTGCTCCGCTGCAGTACGCTCCCCCTCATCAGCCCACGACAGCCCCCGTGTGAAAAACCGTCCCCCTTACCCGGCTGAAGACGCTCGGCCCCCAACCCGCCCCCGATAGCCCCCCGCCGGAAGCCATGCTCCTCCCCGGTTGCAGGATGCACTCCCCCCCCCCCCCCCCCCCCCACCCCACCGGCCTCCGCCTCAATTTGTTTTTTCTCTCAAATTCATTAACAACTGAAATTATGTTTAGGGTGCTTTTTTAACATCATGGTGGGAAGTGGGAGAAAAGGAGGTGCAGGATGGTCAAGGAACGACGCAAAGGGACATCGAGAAGCATCAGGAATAAGAAGGAAACAAGAGATGCAACAAGAGACATCTCAACGTCTCGCAGATCAACGAGAAAGAATGCAAAAGAAGAAAGTATGAAGAGACGCCACTAAAAAGAACTGAACGTTTCGAGGATCAACAAGAAAGGACGCAAAGCAGAAGGGATGAAGAGAAGCCACAAAGAAGAAGTGAGCGTCTCAAGGATCGACAAGAAAGAACACAAAGGGATGAAGAGTCGCAACCAAAAAGAACTGAATGTCTCAAAGATCAACGAGAGAGAACAGAAAGAAGAAGGGTTGAAGAGATGGGACATGAAAGAACTAGACGCCTGGCTGATACAAGATGAAATGCACAACTGGGAAGGAGAAATCTTTCTGCTGAAGTTGGTGAAATGACCAAGGTTTGCGCTCAGTGTCGAGCGTACCGTTTCTCTGGAGAAACCACCAACTTTTGCCGCATGAAGGGTCAGGTGAACATTGCCGCTCTGCACCCACTTCCTGATGAACTCATGAGATTGTACGTTTTTCACACTCCACAAGCAAACCAGTTCTGACAATACAACTGTCTCTTTTAACTGACGTCATTCGGTGCCAAGCAAAGTAGTTTGGCACCCGGATGGAATCCTTCAGTGATCATTCAAGGCCAGATTCATCATGACCTTGGTTCATTGATGCCTGACCCACACCTGCAAAGTAGATTCTTGCAGATCTATTTTTTGGATCCCCAAGATAGCATTGAATTGCGAAATGCTGGTATTCTGCGAAGACTGGGTAGACTGCGAAATGCTGGTATTATAACCATATAACCATATAACAATTACAGCACGGAAACAGGCCCTCTCGGCCCTTCCAGTCCGCGCCGACCACTTGTTTTCCCCTAGTCCCATCTACCTGCACTCAGACCATACCCTCCATTCCCTTCACGTCCATATACCTATCCACTTTACTTTTAAATGTTAAAATCGATCCTGCCTCCATCACTTCTGCTGGAAGCTCATTCCACACAGCCACCACCCTCTGAGTAAAGAAGTTCCCCCTCACGTTACCCATAAACTTCTGTCCCTTAATTCTCATGTCATGCCCTCTTGTTTGAATCTTCCCTACCCTCAATGGGTAAAACTTATCCACGTTAACTCTGTCTATCCCTTTCAACATTTTAAAGACCTCAATCAAGTCCCCCCTTAACGTTCTGCGCTCCAAAGAATAAAGTCCTAACTTGTTCAACCTTTCTCTGTAACATAGTTGCTGGAGCCCTGGCAACATTCTAGTAAATCTCCTCTGTACTCTCTCTATTTTGTTGACATCCTTCCTATAACTAGGCGACCAAAATTGTACACCATACTCCAGAATTGGTCTTACCAATGCCTTGTACAATTTTAACATTACTTCCCTACTCCTATATTCAATGCTCTGATTTATAAAGGCCAGCACACCAAAGGCTTTCTTTACCACCCTATCTACATGCGATTCCACCTTCAGGGAACTATGCACAGTTATTCCTAGATCCCTCTGTTCCACAGCATTCCTCAATTCCCTACCATTTACCATGTACGTCCTATTTTGATTTGTCCTTCCAAGATGTAGCACTTCACACTTAACAGCATTAAACTCCATCTGCCATCTTTCAGCCCACTTTTCCAAATGGCCCAAATCTCTCTGTAGACTTTGAAAATCTACTTCATTATCCACAACACCACCTATCTTAGTATCATCTGCATACTTACTTATCCAATTTTTCCACCCCATCATCCAGATCATTGATGTACATGACAAACAACAGTGGACCCAACACAGATCCCTGAGGCACCCCACTGGTCACCGGCTTCCAACCTGACAAACAGCCATCCACCATTACTCTCTGACATCTCCCATTCAACCACTGTTGAATCCATCTTGCTACTCTCTCCGCCATTAACACCCAAAGATTGAACCTTCTTAATCAACCTTCCATGGGAACCTTGTCAAAGGCCTTACTGAAATCCATATAGACAACATCCACTGCTTTACCCTCATCAATTTCCCTAGTTACTGCTTCAAAAAATTCAAAAAGGTTTGTCAAACATGACCTTCCAGGCACAAATCCATGTTGACTGTTCCTGATCAGACCCTGTTTATCCAGATGCTTATAGATATTATCTCTAAGTATCCTTTCCATTAATTTGCCCACCACTGACGTCAAACTAATAGGTCTATAATTGCTAGGTTTATTCTTTGAAACCCTTTTTAAACAATGGAACAACATGCGCAGTACGCCAATCCTCCGGCACTATTCCCGTTTCTAATGACATTTGAAATATCTCTGTCATAGCTCCTGCTATTTCTACACTAACTTCCCTCAATGTCCTAGGGAATATCCTGTCAGGACCTGGAGACTTATCCACTTTTATATTTTTCAAAAGTGTCAGTACTTCCTCCTCTTTGAATCTCATAGTTTCCATAGCTTCTCTACTTTTTCCCCTTAACTCACAGAGTTCAATATCCTTCTCCTTGGTGAATACCGAAGAAAAGAAATTGTTCAATATCTCCCCCATCTCTTTTGGCTCTGCAGATAGCTGTCCATTCTGGTTCTTTAATGGTCCAATTTTATCCCTCGTTATCCTTTTGCTATTAATATAGCTGTAGAAACCCTTTGGGTTTACTTTCACCTTTCTTGCCAAAGCAACCTCATATCATTCAAAGGGAAATTGTTGCAATGCTTGAACTTATTCCTTAAAATGGCAAAGGAAACAATTCAAGGTTTACCAGAGGCATCAATCATCCTAAATCCAGAACATTGGCCAGCTTTGGAACACGAAAGGCAGTTTAACACCCAAATTGCCAATGAAGTTGCCATCGTAATACCAAACGATAATCACCCTCAGGCAACATCACGGCACATTGTCTTGAAAGAAAGAGGAGGAGACCTGAAAATCATTTCAGAGCTTCATAGGTCGTATGATAGTTTTCAATACATCCTTTTCTTTCCACATGGAGATGGTGCTTGGCATCACCAACTCCAAATGAGTAACCACAAGAAATTGATAGCAATGTGATATAATGCCTATTGGATCATGAATAACGATAATGAATTCAATCACCATTTGAGAGGAGGACGACACTTTCAACAGTATGTCGTTGATATGGCAGCTAGGATTGAGACTGATAGGCTAATTATATTTGCATGAATCAAGCATCGTTGAGATCAATGACTTACAGAGGCCTCACGGATGCATTAACCGATAATGATGATTTGGAAAACATCGGAAAGTGCATCATCCTCTCCTCGACATTTGCCGGTGGACCGAGATACATGATGGAACAATGTCAGGATGCCATGATGTACATTCAGAAGTATGACAATGCTTTATTCTTCATTATGATCACTTACAATCCAAACTGGAGCAAGCTGCGACAGGGCCTCTTTCACAATCAGCAGCCATGTGATGTCGGTTGGCATCTGCTGCCGGTGTTGCTAGCTGCCTCCACCTTTAGTTCGGTATCTTTTTGGTTTTTTTGTTATGTTTGAAGAGCGTTTTTTGTGTTTTTTTAAATATCTTTATGTGGGGGAAGAAGGTACGGTAAGAAGGTACGGTAAGGGGGATACCATCCTTCAGTCGCTTCCTGGAGAAGATGCGACTATTATTCGAGTCGCGTCCTCCCCCCCCCCCCCCCCGTGGCCCACCTACTGGATTGGCGCGGCCTTTCCTGCCGGGACCGACCAGAGCTCCAGCAGCAGTGGGTCAGCGTTGGAAACATTGCAGGGCTGGTGATGCCTTACCAGGGATCGCCGTTTGGAGCTCCGGAGTGCAGGGCCTGCTGCACCGACATCACGGAGCTGTGGTTCGCGGAGCTCCCAATGCAGGCGGCGCTGACCAACATCGCGGAGTACCATAGTCCACCCAGCCCGGCCTGTGGACTTCAGGAGCCACAGACTCCGGGGGGACGTGGTGATCCGGAGGTCCGGGCCGCTGAGGATGTTCTCCGTCGGGGTTCGGCGTCTGGGTTCCATTGATCCCGGCGAGAGGGCCTGAGCATCGGGCCGCCCGTGGCGGCGACTGCATGTGCTTGGGAGGCCCCAACCACGGGTGAACATCTGGGAAGATCGGCGGGGAGGCTGGCTGGACTATGGTACCTTCCTTAACTTTGGTGCCGCTATGGGGTGATGTGTGTGGACTTCTGTGTTTGTGCTTTTTAAAAATATGTTTATTTATTTATTATTTATTTTTATGTTATTTGACTGTAAGGAAAAGCCATTTCGTTGTCTCTAAAAAAGAGATAATGACAATAAATTGAATACAACAATGAATACAACAACAATAGATCCATCTTGATTGCAAGAATATTCGATCTCAAAAGAAAGCTATTCATCTTTTGGCTAAGATCAAGTGTAGTGTAGTTATATCAAGTACCCCACTGGACCACATGGCCTCTTTGGCAACTGTATAGCATTTGTCTCCACTGTGGAATATCAGAAGAGATGTCTGCCTCATTTGCATTGTCTGCTATGGTTTGACGAAGCAACTAAGCCAAATGATTTTGACAGATTTGTGCAAGCTGAAATACCAGACCCACAAATAGATCTTGAGCTGCATAAATGGGTACTCAAGCACATGATTCATGGATCGTTCTGCAACCACACCTCTCCATGTTGGAAGGAAGGAAAACACAGTAAGAGATTCCCAAAGCCATTTATTGCGAGCACAAAGTGTGTTCATAATTCATATGCTCTATACAGGAGAAGATCTCCAGACATGGAAGGATTTCAGGGACATCAAGAGGGACGCCAGCATTGACCTATCACTTCTGATTGAGTGGTGCCCTATAATGCTCAACTATTGAAGTGGTTCATATCTCACATCAACGTTGAGATATGCTCCTCTATAAAGTCAGTCAAATACATCCACCTGGAAGGGAAGTGATCAAGCAGCTTTTAGAGTTAACAGGGATGACGAAATTACACAGTACTTGACTGGTCCATCAGAAGCAGCGGCATGAATCCTTGGATTTCCGACTCATGAGAGATACTCCGCTGTCTTTCGACTCCAGACACATTTACCACAACAACAACGAGTTGTTATCAGAGTCACTGCTGCTCAGCAAGTGAGCAATGATGATATGGCGAGAATGACTTTAATTGAATTCATGGCATAGTGTTCTCAAGAGCCATTTCCAAGAACACTCTACTACGCTGATGTTCCCCGATTTTACACATGGAACAATAAGAGATGGCAAAGAAGGAAGGTTGGGAAGAGAGTGGAAGATTTCCCGATCTTTTTGAAGCTAATGTTCTGGGACGAGTATATACCGTGTCTCCAAGATGTGGTGACATCTACTACTTGCTTCCCCGTCACGTAAAAGGACCAGTATCCTTCGATTCATTAAAGACGCTTGATAGAGAATTTTCATCCTTCCTTCAAAGACGTCTGCAGACAAAGAGGTTTGTTGCAGACTGACGACCATTGGCAACAAAGAATGGAAGATGCTGAGAAGACAAGACTCCCCAGTGCAATGAGCGATTTGTTTGGTGTTTTGCTGACAAATACTGAGATCAACAATCTTCAACAATTATGGGATCACTTCAAGAACTCAATGTCTGAAGATTACCTTGAAAAAGATCGGAGAATAATGAGTGATCCTAATATCATGATTGTAGAGAAGCATCATGATCAGGCTCTGTTGTATATTCAAGACAAGCTGGAGAATTATAACAAAATAATGGAATGCTTTCATTTGCCACGACCAAGAAATGGAAGGCTGCACCTTGATGATGACAATCCAAGTCAAGTCGCGTTTATTTGTCACATACACATACAGGATGTGCAGTGAAATGAGAGTGGCAATGCCTGCGGGTTGTGCAAAAACTACAATTCAGAATTGTTGCAGGAATTGCAATACAATAGAACCGAACCCAGCAATTTGTTGAGGAGAATGAGCCTCTCCTGAATGCTGAGCCGAGAGCAGTGTATGACCAGGTGTGCAACTGCTTGAAAAGGAAGCTTCCTTCAATGTTTTTCATTGATTCACCAGGAGGAACGGGAAAAACATTTATCACCAATTTGATCCTCTCCAAAGTTAGAGGTCAAGGTGATGTGGCTATTGCTGATATGCTCTGGGATAGAAGCTACATTAATGCCTGGTGGAAGAACTTCACATTCTTGATTCAAGATACCCATCCAAGTGACTGAGGATTAAGGGACAGAAGTTTAGGGGTAACGTGAGGGGGAACTTCTTTACTCAGAGAGTGGTGGCTGTGTGGAATGAGCTTCCAGCAGAAGTGGTGGAGGCAGGATCGATTTTAACATTTAAAAGTAAAGTGGATAGGTATATGGACGTGAAGGGAATGGAGGGGTATGGTCTGAGTGCAGGTAGATTCTGCAACATTGACAGAACTCTAACACGGCACGTTTACTGAGGCAAGTGAGCCCCAAGCTCCTCCACTTTATTTCTTATACGTCGCGCATTCATATACAACACTTTGACCTCCGTATTCATGTCCCCCCTCGCACCGCTCGCAATTGGCCCTGATCTTACTCTTTTATCCCTTCTCGAACTTTCCTTCCCATTAGTTTGAGAATCTTTTGTAATTTTTCCTGTATCAACTTCCCCTTCAACTCCATCTTTATACTCCCAATTTGCCAATCCCTCCCCCCCACTATTTAGTTTAAACCCACACGTGTAGCCCCAGCAAACCTGCCTGCCAGAATGTCAGTACCCCTCCAGTTAAGGAGTAACCCGTCCCTTTTGTACAGGTCATCCCTACCCCACATGTGATCCCAGTGGTCTATAAATCTAAATCCTTGCTCCCTGCACCAGTCCCTCAGCCACACATTCAGATCCCCTATCTCCCTGTTCCTGTCCTCACTAGTACTGGAAGCAATCCAGAGATAACCACCATAGAAGTCCTGCCTTTCAGTCTTCTTCCCAACTCTCTGAACTCATGTTGAAGAACCTCCTTCCTCTTCTTCCTGATGTCGTTTGTGCCTACGTGCACAACAACTACTGGCTGTTCACCTTCTCCCTCAAGGATGTTGTGAATTCGGCTCATGACATCCTGAACCCTGGCACCAGGGCAGCAACAGACCATCCTCGCATCTCGCCTGCCGCCACAGAATCTCCTGTCTGCTCCTCGGACAATGGAGTCACCCACCACTATGTCTCTGCCCGACGTTGGTCTCGCCGGTCGAGTCCGATCTCTAGGATTGGAGCCACCGATATGTCCGCTGCTCGGAATGGAAACATCGTCTCCCCGGACAGTTCCCAAGAGGGCGTACCTGTTTTCATTAGGCACAGCCACCTGGGTCTCCTGCACTCCACAGTCACCACCCTTTCTCTCAGTCACACACCTTGGTTCTTCCCGTATCTTCGGTGTGACAACCTCACTGTAGGTCCTGTCCAGGAAACTTTTGTTTTCCCGGATTACCCTGAGGTCATCCAGCTGCTTCTCCAGTGCCCCAACACGGTCCTTCAGGAGCTGAAGCTGGACGCATTAGCCACAGTTGTAGCAGCCAGAGGCTCCATCCGTGCCCCTGGGCTCCCACATTCTGCAAGCATCACACTGTCTCGTCTGTCCTGTCATGTGTTCACTGCGTCCTGAAGAGCTACACAGTCATCTGCTCGTTGCAAGAATCAACATGGGAGCCTTCAAAGATGACGTTGATCTCATTCCTAGGATAATGCTCAATTTGACAGCAGGCGAAGACATTCCCCTTCAGCAGATCCAATTCCCCATTCAGTCAAGTTTTGCTATGACGATCCATAAAGCGCAAGGACAAACCATGTCGAAAGTGTTGATATAACTCGAGAAACCAGTATTTCAGCATGGACAACTATATGTGGCTCTTAGCCGAGGAAAGATGAAGGAAAATGTCAAAGATTTCCTGAAGGATGGAACATCGACCAATAATGTTGCCATTAAACGCATGCTTGATTGAACGATGACTTTTGAGGTAAATTGTCAGATTTTCTTTGTTCAAATTTACTCAATGATGTCTCTATTAAAATTGTGTTTCTTTTATTTCATCAACAGTAAAGAGGCATCAAGAGGCAGTGAGCAACAAAACACAACAAGAGACACAACAAGAAAGAACTGAACTGAATAAATCTCATCTTTAACGTTTAAATTGTTGTTATATTTTAAGAATTATTCACATTTTAAGCTTTAATAAATCCCTTTTCCACTTGCCGTTCCCGCACAGTAATGCCTGCGTGTTCTACGTCACAATGGGAACCCAATGGGTAGGAATGGTTGCGCCGCTGGAGAGCCGCTAAGAGTGGGTGGGGGGTTGAAGGGGGATGGAGTGCGTGGGAGGGAGGGGGAATGGCAGGGGGTGGAGTGGGGCGGGGGGTGAGGGGGGATCAGGAGCGTCACGACGGGAACCCGTTAGACGTGCCTGCACAGTTGGGCGGCTATGGGTGATTGATGGAATATTGGTTTGGGGGAACAGGCCTCCCGTGTGAGAATAGGACCGAACGGGTCCCACTTAATCTAGTATTATGTTAAAAATGAGCCAACCTGCACAGTTGGAGGCTATGGGGGAGTGGTGGAATATTGCATTGGGGGAACAGGGACCCAACAGGTCGCACATGGTCTAGTATATAACTAAAAATCACATCTTGTCTGTATGTGTGCATGCGTGCCTGCATTGGGGGAATGGATGATTGGTGGAATCTTACGTTAGGGAATGGGTTGCGTTGGGGACCAAGCCTCCCGTGGGGCTATGGGTGAGTGGTCCAATGTTGCGTTGTACGAACGGGTTGCGTTGGGGACCAAGCCTCCCGTGTGATAGGGACCCAACGGGATGCACTTGGTCCAGTATATTACTAAAACTCTAATCTTCCGTGTGTATGTGCATGCATGCCTGCTATTCATGCGCTGAACTATGCCAAATCGGTACACGATATCGCTACAATCTTTGACCATCTTACACACCATTGACCTGAGGTATGGTGTATCACGTTTTGTTCAGATTGATGGTATATTTTACATGTTATTTACTTTTTCAACCACAAAACCCCACTTTGAGAAAAATGACTTGAAGTTGCAGTGGCGTCACAATGGGATCACATTTACATAAACTGCCCCGGTGAGCAGTGCTCCAGCCCACAATGACTTCACAATAGGATCAGCAGCTTCCACCTCAAGGAGATAGGGAGGGGAGGGGGTGATGGAGGGAGTGAGATTTTAAAAAAAATCTGTTTTTATCAAATTCTTGGGAGGAGGTGGTGTGGCCTTTCCTGTTGACCAGCCGCAGGTGCGGCGCGGATTTACCATCGCGGAGCTTGGGATCTTTTGCCGTGGATCGCCAGTGTTGGGGCCCGGATTGCGGGGCCTGGGGTCTTTAACACCATGAAGCAGCAGTCTCCGGTAAGAAGCGGCCAGCTCGGGAGCTCCATCCCGACGTCCCGACGAGAGGGCTTGAACAGCAGACCATCGGCAACGGCCCCGTTCAAAGGCCCCGACCACGGGTGAACAAAGGGGGAAGATGACTGAACTTTATTGCCTTCCATCACAGTGTGGATGTTGATTCCACTGTGGTGGATGTTATGTTAAATTTTATTTTATGTGCTGTGTGTATTTTCGCTTTTCACTTGGTATGGCGGTCTGGTAACTCAAATTTCACTGTACCTTAATTGGTACATGTGACAATTAAATTGAATCTTGAATCTTGAATAGGGGAGAGGTTTCATTTACAATAAAAAATCCAGAATTTTCCTTGTGGGAGTGGGGGGGGGGGGGGGGGGGGGGGGGGGGGGGGGGGGGGGGGGGGGGGGGGGGGGGGGGGGGGGGGGGGGGAGGGGAGTGTGGGGGGGCAGGGGTAGGATGGGGGGGAGGTGAGCGCCAATGACACTTTAGGTGAGGGAGGGAGTGGGGAAGAGGAGGAGGAGAAATGTTATTTGAACATTGTGTTCAGTGAGGGAGTGAGATAGGGGAGGTGAGGAGTGGGGGAGCAGGGAGATAAATGTAAAGGAAGGGGTAGGGAGTGGAGAGGGGTGACTGAGGGATAAGGGAAAGGAGAGGGAGGGAGAGGTGAGGGAGGGATTGGGGGAGCGGAGGGGAGGAGGAGATGGGAAAGTAGAGGGAGGGTGAAGAGGAGGGGGAGGGAGTGCTGGGGGATGAGGGGAACTGAGCCGCACCTGCGCGGTTGGGGGCTATGGGTGAGTGGTGCAATATTGCGTTGGGGGAACGGGGGCCCAACGGGTCCCGCTTGGTCTAGTAGATTTTATTTTTTTAGAAAAAACCTCTATCTCCCATTCACTTCCATCTTTAATTTAGTACAAAAATTGGAAGGTCAAAGCCATTTCAGTTTCCCTCCACAAAAGCAATACCCTAACAAAGATCGCAGTAAGAAGAGAAATGAAGAGAAGTATAGCAATGGGAAGATAATGCTCCTAGCTTCACTCCCCTGGAACAATTTAGTTCATTTTATTGTCACTGAGATACAATTTTATTTCGAAGTCACGTGAGTGACTACGTGAAGAGCCCGCCAGCCCGCATGCGCGCCAATACGTCTAGCGCATGGTGCTAGTTGGAGCAGTTTCGAACTGCTCTGACAGGTAAGTCAATATGCTTTTAATAATAATAATAATAATAATAATAATAATAATAATAAAAATAATAATAAATACTTTATTAATCCCCTTATTCAGGAGAAATTCAGATGTCCTTGCAGCACACTAATAAAAATACAACATAGCATTAAAGAAGAAGTTTAACATTAAAACATAAAAGGATCCCCCCACAATGGTTCCCACTGTGAGGGAATGCAGCAAAGTCCAGTCCTATCCCCAGTTCACCCATAGTCGGGCCTATTGAGGCCTCCACAGTCGCCGCTATGAAGGCCCGATGTTCCAGGCCGTTCTGGCCGTTCTGGCCGGGTGATGGTGCTCCGGCGTCGGGAGAATCCTCTCAGCGGCTTGCGGTACCAGGAACGGCCACCTCCTTACCGGAGACCGCGGCTTCCAAGCCAACAGGCCGCGCTGGATGGAGCTCCACACACTGGCGATCTCGGCGAGAGATCCCAGCTCCTGATGTAAAGTTAAGCGGCACCGCCCGCAGCTGGCCACTCCACAGACCAGCAGCTCCGCAGTACGTTTTTTTATCGGCGTACCGGCCCCAGCTCACCGGAGTTCCAACGCGGCGACCCAGGCAAGGCATCGCCCGCTCCGCGATAGCGCTCCAGCGCTGTGCCGCTGCCGAAGCTGAGCTCAGGAAACACCGCTCCAGGCCCCGCTGGTAGGCCGCGAGGACCGGTCGAAGATGCTGCTCGGAGGAAAGCCGCCTCTCCAACCAGGTAGGGACTTGAAAAAGCAGTTTCCCCCTTCCCCCCCTCACCCCACCCCCCACATAAAAAGGTTAGACCCTCCAACTACACATTTTAACGTACTAAAAATAATAAAAATAAGTGAAAAAACTGCAGGACTGGCAGCCGTACAGGACAGCGCCCCCTCTCGCATTTTGACGGCGCATCTGTAAAGGTTGGGGATTATCAGCAACAGGATGCTTCTGGAGTGAAGCAGAGATGAAGTCTGTTGGAAGATGCTCTGCCCATAGTGCATTTATTTATAGAACCACTGGTGGAGTCTGTCTCCGGTGCAGGTAGCTTGGACATGGTTAGGTCTAGTAAAAAAATGAACCTTTGCAGGGAGCTTCTAATAAATCGATCTCAATATGCATGAACTCTGACCTAGGGTTTGCATGGTAAAACACCATCTTCACTAGCATACATGGTGTCCAAGTCTTGACAATTAGGACACCACTGATATGCAGGCAGCTACCTGCTAGTCACAGCTGGCAAGAACACACGGAAGAGACAAGGAAGGGAAAATTATGAGAGAATTAAAGGACGTTCTTTTAGGAAGGAGATGAGGAGGAATTTCTTTAGTCATACGGTGGTGAATCTGTAGAATTCATTACCATAGAAGGCTGTGGAGGCCAATTCAATGGATATTTTGAAACATAGAAATTAGGTGCAGGAGTAGACCATTCAGCCCTTCGAGCCTGCACCGCCATTCAATATGATCATGGCTGATCATCCAACTCTGCATCCTGTACCTGCCTTCTCTCTATACCCCCTGATCCCTTTAGCCACAAGGGCCACATCTAACTTCCTCTTAAATATAGCCAATGAACTGGCCTCAACTACCTTCTGTGGCAGAGAATTCCAGAGACTCACCACTCTCTGTGTGAAAAATGTTATTCTCATCTCGGTCCTAAAAGATTTCCCCCTTATTTTTAGACTGTGACTCCTTGTCCTGGACTTCCCCAACATCGGGAACAATCTTCTTGCATCTAGCCTGTCCAACCCCTGAAGAATTTTGTAAGTTTCTATAAGATCCCCCCTCAATCTTCTAAATTCCAGCGAGTACAAGCCTTCCTGACGGTTGTCGGTGACGTTTCAAGTCAGGGCCCTTCTTCAGACCCAAAACATCACCTATCAACCTGAAGGCAGAGATAGATAGATTCTTGATTAGTGGGGGTGTCAGGGGTTTTGGGGAGAAGGCAGGAGAATGGGGTTGAGAGGGAGAGATAGATCAGCCATGATTGAACGGCAGAGTAGACTTGATGGGCTGAATGGCCTAATTCTGCTCCTATCATTTCAGAAATTATGAGTAACTCAGCGGATCAGGTAACATCTCTGGTGAACATGGATACGATACGATACGATACGATAAAACTTTATTTATCCCAGGAGGGAAATTGATCTGGCAACAGTCGTAAAACACAAAATACATGAAACATGAAATTAAAATGATGATTGGAAAGGATTGGGGACATGCAAAGATTGGGGAGGGGGCAGGGAAGGGGCAGGGAGGGGAGTCAGTCTCAGTCTACCCCACGACAGAAGGGGGAGGGGTTGTACAGTTTGATAGCCACAGGGAAGAAGGATCTCCTGTGGCGTTCTGTGCTGCATCTTGGTGGAACCAGTCTGTTGCTGAAGCTGCTCCTCAGGTTGACCAATGTGTCATGCAGGGGTTGAGCTGTATTGTCCAGAATGCTTCACAGTTTGAGGAACATCATCCCCTCCAAGACCACCTCCTATGAATCCAACTCTGCCCCCAGGAAGAAGCCAGCCTTCCTGACGGTTGTCAGTGACCTTTCAAGTCAGGGCCCTTCTTCGCCTATCAATGTTCTCCAGGGATGCTGCCTAACCCACTTTGTGTTGTCTCACTCTCTTTTATCACATCCCCACTTTCTGCCTCGTGTCCCACTGTCCAAATCGGTTCATGCACAGCTATATTTCCTCATCAGCTTATAGACACAGTGGTTGTCAGCTAAGAGCACATCAGGATTCAGGGTCAAGGAAAGATCTCAATACTCACAAGATACAGCGATGGGTAGAATTTACCTACCTGTCCCATTAGGCAGACTGATTCAGACTGCCATTGACATTCGGACATCAGTGGGACATTGAGGCAGCTTTAATTAATGCATTCAAACAGGAACTTAGTAAAGACTTAAAAAGAAAATGATGGAGAGAGGGCAGAGGAATGGGACTAGTTGGCTCATTCTTGCATAGGGGCAGCATCATAGAGTCAGCATAGACAATGGGCTGAAAATAAACACAAGATGCTGGTGTAACTCAGCGGGACAGGCAGCATCTCTGGAGAGAAGGAATGGGTGAGGATTCGGGTCGATACCCTTCTTCAGACTGATGTCAGGGGAGTGGGAAACACAGAGATGTGGAAGGGCAAGGTGTGAAAACAAGATATCAAAGGGGGCGAAGCTCAAGGAAAATGTAGAATAGACCATTGTCAGCTCGGGGAAAGTGACAACGAAACATACAATGATAAAATGTAATCAGGAAGACAGTATGATGGGGAGGGATGGAGAGAGAGGAAGAGCCAGGGTTACGTGAAGTTAGAGAAGTCAATATTCATACCGCTGGGGTGTAAGTTGCCCAAGCGAGGTGCTGTTCCTCCAATGTGCGCAGGGCCTCACTCTGTCAATGGAGGAGGCCCAGGACAGAAAGGTCAGTGTGAGAATGTGAGGGGGAGTTAAAATGTTTAGCAACTGAGTGATCATATATATAGTCTAGGCGGACTGAGTGGAGGTGTTCAGCAAAACGATCGTCGAGCCTGTGCTTGGTCTGGCCGATATACAGGAGTCCACGCCTGGAACAGTGGATACAGTAGAGGAGGTTGGAGGAAGCGCAAGTGAACCTCTGCCTCACCTGAAAGGACTGCTGGGGTCCTTGGATGGAGTCGATGGAGGAGGTATAGGGACAGATATTGCATCTCCTGTGATTGCAGGGGAAAGTACCTGGGGAGAGGGTGGTGTAGATGGAAAGGGATGAGTTAACCAGGGAGTTGCGGAAAGAACGGCCTCTGCGGAAAGTAGAAAGGGGTGGAGATGGGAAGATGTGGCTGGTGGTGAGATCCCGTTGGAGGTGGCAAAACTGTTGTATGTGACGGCTGTTAGGGTGAAAGGTCAGGACTAGGGGGACTGTGTCTGTTGCGACTGGGCCTCAGTGCTGGTATCTTTCTGTGGTTCTGTAACTCCACGTCTAATAAATGGACCACCCTAACCTTCACCCTATGCTTCCTGAGAGCCACACCTCTCTTAAGATCCCCTCTCTCATATCTAGCTGTGTGGGTGAGCATGACTGCAGATTACACAAAGAGTAACGCATACATATTGGCAGGATGAATTGAAAGGTCACTTATTATTTGGAAGGTGAAAGTCCAGGTGGGTAGAATAACATGATCTCAGAATGCAAGTATACCAATATTGCAATTTAGCTCCACATTGTTAACAAGGATAATAAGGGAAAAAATCCAAAAGACTTGGGTTTATTTCCACAGCAGCAGAATTGACCAGTAGGGATGTTATATTAAATCTGCATCAATCCATGGGTAAAGCGCATTTAGAATAATGCAGTTCTGGTTGTCCTATAATTCGAAGGATAGAGAGGCAGTGGTGAGTGTGCAGTGAAAATGTATAAGGATGATAGCTGAAATGCCAGGGCATACATCGGGAAAGGGTGAGATTAGGTTTCTCTCCCCTTGAGAATTGAATGGCAAAGGCTGACATACTGTAGCAGAGGTCTCTAACATAATGATGGGGTTTGGTAGAGAGACGCAGATATGGTACAAGTGTGGCTGTGGTTTAGTTTAGTTTGGAGATACAGCACGGAACCAGGCCCTTCGGCCCACCGAGTCTGCCCCGACCAGCGATCCCCACACATTAACACTATCCTACACATACTAGGGACAATTTACATCTCGACCAAGCCAATTAACTTACAAACCTGTACATCTTTGGAGTGTGGGAAGAAACCCAAAATCTTGGATGAAAACCCACGCAGTCTCGGAGAGAACGCACAAACTCCACACAGACAGCACCCGTGGTCAGGATCGAACCCAGTTCTCTGGCTCTGCAAGCGCTGTAAGGCCACAGCTCTACCGCTGCGCCACCTTGCTGCCCCTTGTGGGAAGAGTATAATCAGAGGTAATAAAATCAGACTCAATAGAGAATTCAGAAAGAAGTAATACTGCCAAGGGACTGGTGAGAAGGTGGAGAATAGGAAGCTCCCACACGGAAGGGTTGAGGGAAATAGTATGGATGCATATGAGGGCAAGCTGGACAATTATATGAAGGAAAAAGAAATGAATAGAGAGTTCAGTAGATAATTGTATGTCAGTAAGCACAGGTGGAAGCTCAAGTGGAGCATAAATACCAGTGTGGCTTCTGCGTTGTAAATAATGCTCTGTAAAAGCTGGCTGCCACTGTGCCTGAGTTACTCCAGCACTTTGTCCTCCTAATCAAACCTGGCCTATGTTTTTTCACTGGAGAATCCAATAATCCCTTCAGAGGTGCTAATTATGAAGGATGTCGAGGTAGTGTCAATACTGTGGAAACTCCCATCGGGGTCAAAACCACCAAATTCTCACCTTTCCAAAAAATAAACACAACGTGCTGGAGTAACACAGCATCTCTAGAGAACATGGATAGGTGACGGTTCAAGTTTGGACCCTTCTTCAGACTATCCCCCCATGTCCAGTCCCTTCCCACCTCTGTCCAAGGCACGTCAACTCTTCAATATCTTTCAATTTCTAGGACCCCATTTCTCAGACCCCATTGCCTCATTTATTTTGATTGTGTCTTTTTCTGTAAACCAGCATCTGCAGTTCCTTGTTTCTAAATGCTCACCTTTGTTCCCAAACGTCAACACCCGGAACAATGTCATTGAAAAATTGGCAAACAGCTCATTTGGAAGTGACCCAACGACAATCCGCACGGCAGCCCTGGTGCTCTGTTCCTCAGTGGCAGAATATGCAAGCCCCATCTGGAGCCGCTCTAAACATGCACGCAAGGTGGACTCTGCATTGAACACTGCCTGCAGGAAAACCACAGGATGCCTGAAGCTGACAAAGGTTGAACATCTGTATGGGCTGGCTGGCATCGACGAACCATCTCGAAGACGTGATCGGGCAGCAGCAGTAGAACGCTTCATTGTGGACACACCCACGCCACCCCTTACACAATCACCAACATGACAAGAAACGCTTGAACAGTCGGAACAGCTTCATGGAACTGGAGCCAACCGTGCCAGGCACCAAAACCAAACAACAGATGGCACCAGGACCCCACCTGCCTTATACTACCTGGAAAGCCCTAAACCACTGGAGTGGGACGTTGCGGACTCAACCTGAAGAAGTGGGGCCTCTCGGACTCTGACAAGTGTAACTGTGGAGAGGTCCAGACAATGTCCCACCTACTGACTTGCGGCGGAGAGGCATGCACTGCGGAAGATCTCAGAGGCACAGATGTGGCACTGGCTGTGGCAAAGCCATGGCAGAATGTCATCTGACACACGAGCGAACCTTTGTTCCATTGGTGAGTTCCAGGATGCCCTGGATGATACTTCCCCTCAATAATTTCACACACTGTCGCCCTTTTCCATACTGCGCTATTATCATTTTAAAGTTGTTCATACCCCTCTCCAGGAGGTTACCCAATTGTGCATACCCCTCTCCAGGAGGTTACCCAGTTGCAGCCTGTTCAGTACCTGTATCACGTTTCGAAGGCAACAACAAGCTTTGCAGATTTCAGAAGTTCATAAGTTACAGGAGCAGAATTAGGTCATTCGGCCCATCAAGTCTACTCCACCATTCAATCATGGCTGATCTATCTCTCCCTCACAACCCCATTCTCCTGCCTTCTCCCCGTAACCCCTGACACCCGCACTAATCAAGAATCTGTCAATCTCTGCCTTAAAAATACCCATTGTCTTGGCCTCCACAGCCGTCTGTGGCAATGAATTCCACAGATTCACCATCTCCTGTTTAAGTTCCTGTTGTTAAAGTTCCTCACATTGTGATTATCACAGATGTTTAGAACCAACTTTGTAAAACGTTGTATGTGTTTATGTGGAATGTGAACCTTTGTTCTTCAAGTGACCTTTGACTCTGTTAGTCACAGTCATCACTTTTACTGTACCACTACCCTCCTTTGAAATCCACTTCCCCAAGATGAAAATGAAAATATTTTATAGATATTAACCCATGGTTAGATAATTTAATATGTTTCAAATAATTTACAGCATGTGGTAGCTTTGGTTTATTTGGAAATGCAGCACGGAAACAGGCCCTTCTGCCCACTGAGTCCATACTGACCATCAACCACCTGTTCACACAAGTTCCGTTATTCCACTTTCCCATCCATTCTCTACACACTAGAGGCAATTTTACAGAGGGCCAATTAACATACAAACCCGCACGTCTTTGGGATGTGGAAGGGAACAGGAGAACCCGGAAACGCACGTGATCAGAGGGAGAACGTACAAACTCCTCACAGAGAACAAGGGATATGGTGAGAAGGCAGGAACGGGGAACTGATTGTGGATGATCAGCATGATCACATTGAATGGCGGTGCTGGCTCGAAGAGCCAAATGGTCTACTCCTGCACCTATTGTCTATTGTCTTGGATCGAACCCGGGTCTCTGGCGCTGAGAGGCAGTGGCTCTCCATCTGCGCCACTGTGCCGCCCACTGTGTTTTATCAAGGAGCACACACACATATCACCTAATATCAGATGAAAAGCACTTACATTCTTTAAATTTAAACTACTATTTACACAACACCTTTATAAATCTGAGCAGCAAATGAACTCCTCAGACAATCTCTGCTTTTGTTTCTAACTCCAATGTTAGTGCATGCAGGAAGGTCCTGACATCCTGGGGATACTGAGATGAATCTGACGTTGGCTTTGAGGTGTGAGGTGCTTGATGTGAGGCTGCGGACCTGCCTCTTTCTCGTGTGTGGGAGAGGGGTGGTAGGCAGCTGGCTGCTCCTTCTGCGGAGGGTTGTGGAGACTCCATTCTATGAGCGGTGTATCTGCAGTCATGGGGAACACAGGGAGTTGTGGGCTCGTCTGGGCTCCACTGCTATCACTCATCTACTGCACAGTTAGCAGAGGGTGGACTTCATGTCCTCACATGTTTAAAACCGAACAGATGATGTCAGTGAGCAGTTCCCAGTAGCAGCAGCCTAAAATGCAATGTGTGTATGAAGAAACTGATACTGGTCTAAATCGAAGGTAGACACAAAATGCTGGAGTAACTCAGCGGGACAGGCAGCATCTCTGGAGAGAAGGAACGGGTGACGTTTTAGGTCAAGACCCTTCTTCAGACTGAAAGTCACCCACCCCTTCTCTCCAGCATTTTGTGTCTGGGGGTGGGGGGGGGGGGGAAGGAACTTATCCATGTGGGTCCAGACCCCGCATCAGGACTATCCACTTCTAAATGTACATGGGATTCCTTCAACTGCTACAACAATGGGAAGTTTGGTGGAAGTTCGAATTACTGTGGGGGCAATGTTGAGGGGACTTAAGGGTATCAAAGTTTACGGAGAAAAAGCAGGTGCATGGGGTTGAGAAGGAAAGATAGATCAGCCATGATAGAATGGCGGAGCAGACTTGATGGGCTGAATGGCCTAATTCGGTTCCTATATTTTATGATCATGATCTAAATCTGATACTCAGTGCCAGTAATTTCATTGGGGACACAAAATGATGTAGCAATTCAATAGGTCAGGCAGATTCTATTTAAAACATCAATAGGTGATTTATCGGGTCGGGACTCTTTTTCAGACTCTTTTTCAGTCTGAAGTCGTGACCTGACCCAAAATGTCACCTGTCTATATTCACCAGAGATGTTGCCTGACCTGCTGAGTTACTCCAACACTTTGTGTCCTTTTGTGTATTCACCAGCACAATTGTTTTACACTTTCATTGTATTTTCATAGATGTATTGTCATAAATTCATAGTATTTTCATTGCTCTTCCCTCTGCAGGTACAGTCAAATGTGGCCACTGGAAGTGTATACAGTGAGTGTTTGGTTTATTGTTCAGGCCAAAACAGTGAGGATGTGTTTAGCAACCAGCTTCTGTGGAAACATCAATTGTTCAAGCAGGTAGTATTTGAACAGAAATAAATACATGCTCCGCACTGCAGCACTGACATCTGTCAGCCACTTAGGCAGTGCGTAGCAGGCGGGATAACAGCAGGTGTTCCTCCATCCGATGACAAAGCCCTGCATTGACTGGTGACCTTGTAAACATCTACAACAGCTGTCGTCAGGTACCAGCAACCAGGGCTCCAAATACCCCTTTGGCATCTTGATGGATGGGGTCTTAAATAACTATCAAGATCCCCACTGTGTAAAATCCTGGCAATTAGGCCGGATCAAAATAATTCACTAATTGCCAAGATAAAAATGGAGCTATTGCCTGTAAAATTACAAAGTCTTCTTGCTCAACTGTGGACTTTTACATTGGACATTGACTTCTCCAATTTCAGGTAGTCCTTGCTTTCTCCCTCCTTCCCCTCCCCTTCCCAGCTCTCCCGCAAGCCTACTATCTCCGCCTCTTCCTTTCTTTCCCCCCCCCCCCCCAACATCAGTCTGAAGAAGGGTCTCAACTCGAAACGTCGCCTATTCCTTCTCTCTATAGAGAGTAGTAAATGCCTACTATGTTCTGTTGTGCTGAAGCAAAGCAAGAATGTCATTGTCCTGTAGGGACACATGACAATAAACTCACTTGAACTTGAACTTCGCTGCCTCACCCGCTGAGTTTCTCCAGTTTATTTTTATTTATACACTCTAAATTCTGAATGAGTCATAAAGCCAAATAACGTGGGAACAGGCCCTTTGGCCCAACTCGCATGTCCACTACTCGCACTACTCTACCGCTGTACATCGTGCCGCACACAATTACTAATCTTGTTGTCAGAGCCCATCGATCGTATTACTTTGTTTTAACAAAATTATCCATGCTTCTCGACTAACAAACATTTATTGCATTAACTGCTTTCTCATCGCAAATAATAAGCAAAAAAGTGAGAAGCTTGACACCATCTGAATCTTTGCCAGTTCTGAGGCATTGATATAGTGTGAAAAGTATTTTATAATCATTCTTTACTTGTAGGAACAGCTAAATAAGGGTTGAGAATGAATCCCAAGGCAATTGTCAAATTCCTCCCTCAACTGAATTATGGGCATACAAATTAGATTGCAAGTTTTGACAGGCTCGTCCGTGCTCAAAATCAATGAAGGTTAAGAGAACATACAGGAAATAAAATGAAACAAACTGTTAAATCTTAATTCATCGTGAAAAAAAAAGACCCAAAACTTTGACTATTCCTTTCCCCCCACATGTTTAGTTTAGTTTAGAGATACATCGCAGAAACAGGCCCTTCGGCCCACCGAGTCCGCACCGACCAGCAATCCCCGCACATTGATACTATCTTGCACACAGTAGGGACAATATTTACATTTATAACCAAGCCAATTAACCGACAAACCTGTACGTTTTTGGACTGTGGGAGGAAACCAAAGATCTCGGCGAAAACCCACGCAGGTCACGGGGAGAACGTACAAACTCTGTACAGACCCACATGCACTGCTAAACCTGAGCGTTCCTCAGGCAGTTAGTGTTTTTCTTCATATTGCAGAATCTGCTGTCTCTTGTGTCTCCAAAATATCTTATTTATTCAAAAATGAGAGATATTCAAAATTAATACAAGGAAAACGTACTACTCTGTGAATACAATTTGAAATCTTGTTACCTGCATACAAGAGAGAAAGATAAATCAACCATGATTGAATGGCAGAGTAGACTTGATGGGCCGAATGACCTAAATCTGCTCCTAGAACTTATGAACTTTTACATTTAGTGCAAAGATATTGGTGTGAGATCATTGCAGACTGCACAGTGCTGCCATATTAGTTGAATCCGAATCATCAGAGATATTACTATTGTTGTGACTTCTTCAACCTGCCCCCGTGCTTCTGTATATAATTCTGGACAGCAAAATGTCAGGCAAATATCCATATACTGCAGGCAAGGTACATCAGAATCTTTAAATGGAAACTGATCCAGGTGAATATTTGCGTGCGAGCCACAGAAGCAGATCTACAATCATATAATACAATCACGCCACTGTAACGGCACCTGCTGGTGCTCGCAGGTAGTCGAACCCTGCGGTCAGGTGCCTCGGACATGTGACTCTGGGGAGGGGTTGTGTTTGGGCGATGCCCCTTCAGTCACTCTGGATCACCGTTGTGGCTGGATCTGTTTATTGGTTGTGTTGAAATACTTCGTCAGTTTAGTTGTTTTGTTAATAAACTCATTTGACCAATCGACTCGCGTCTCATCCACCAAATTGGTGACCCCGACGCGTCCAACCGAAGATTGGACGACAACATGCAAGATAATTACCTTCCTGCCGCCGCTCCCAACGCCCATCAAAACGCCGTCAGCCTGAAACTGCCCGTGTTTTGGCCGGATCAGCCTCAGGTGTGGTTCGCCCACGTTGAGGCGCAGTTTCATCTGCACCACATCGTCACGGACGAGACAAGATATTTCCACGTGGTGAGAGTCCTGCCGCAGGAGTCCGCCTCCCGTCTACTGCCTTACCTTCGGGACCCACCCGCAACCGGCAGGTACGACGGCCTGAAGGCCCTTCTGCTGCATACCTTTGGACTCAGCCGCCGGGACCATGCCGTCTGCATCCTTCACATGGACGGTTTGATAGATCGGCGACCCTCCGTCCTCATGGCCAAGATGCTCGCGCTCATGGGCAGCCACCGCCCGTGCCTGTTGTTCGAACAGGCGTTCTTTGAGCAGATATCCACCTGATGCTCGCCGGCGCAGACTTCAACGATCCCCAGCAGCTCGCAGAGCGGGCTGACGAGCTCTGGGTGACCAGACATCAGGATATCTGCACCATTAACCAGCGCGCCTTTCGCCTCGGCGGCTCCCTGAGGAGAGCATGCCCTCGTCTTCCACCAAAGAACCACAACAGCATCCCGAGACTCGCGGTGGTGTGGAGGCTCGACGCTGCCACCATCCCTGCACGTTTCAGGGAAATGCCTTGGCTGATCATCCGTAGAGGCGATCGCGATCAGCCAGAATGAACGCCTCTACGTCCGCAACCGCCATTCTGGCCGCCGTTTCCAGGTAGACTCTGGTGCGATCGCCAGCGTACTTCCCCCGACCGGCCGCGACACTCGTGCTGGTAAGAAGGACCCCGTTCTCTCGGCCGTTAACGGGAGCGACATTCGAACATACGGTACACGGACCCTTACCCTCAGTTTCGACTCCTGCCCGTAAAGGTGGAAATTTATCATCGCGAATGTTGCCCAGCCGCTCTTGGGAGCCAATTTCTTCCGCGCTTTCTCCCTTATCGTCGATTACGGAGCAGTCGCATGATTCCACGGTCTGACATCGGCCCCGCTGCACCGCACAGCCCGCCCCCGCCCCCGCCTGTCCCGCAGCTTAACGCCATTGCAGGGGTCGAGGGCCCATTCGCCGCCTTGCTATTTTGAGTTTCCTGAGCTCCTTATGCCCCATTTCAGCGGGGCGGCTCACTGACACGGGGTCGTGCACCACATCACTACCGAGGGCCCCCTGTGCATGCCCGAGCGCCGCCTCCCGCCGGACAAACTGCGTATTGCCCGGGATGAATTCCAACTGATGGAGGACATGGGCATTGTCCAACGGTCTGACAGCCCATGGGCCTCCCCGTTACATATGGTCCCGAAAGCATCTGGGGGGTGGAGAGCGTGTGGTGATTACAGGTGCCTTAATGCGGTAACCACGGCGGACCGTTACCCGGTGCCTCATATTCAGGATTTCTCCACGCACCTCGAGGGCACCGCGTTCTCATCTGGGGTTACAACCAAATCCCTGTCCACCCCGATGATGTTCCCAAAACCGCCACCATCACCCCGTTCGGCCTGTTTGAATGGGCTTTGGACGCCTTTCAGCCTGAAGAACGCGGCGCAGGCGTTCCAGCGGCTCATGGACCAGGTCGGATGGGGCCTGCCTTTGGTTGTAATTTATCTGGATGACATCCTGGTCGCCAGCGCTTCCCAGATGGAGCACGTAACCCACCTCCATCTTTTGTTTCAGCGCCTCCGCAAACACGGCCTGGTAATTAACCCCGCGAAGTGTCAGTTTGGCCTTCGTTCCATTTCATTCCTGGGACACAGGCTTACCCCACAGGGTGCTACCCCGCTCCCTGCGAAGGTTGAGGCCATCCGGCAGTTCCCCCGAACACTCACCGTCAAGGGGTTACAGGAGTTCGCTGCGGGCAGCCGTTGCCGTTTTTCAGCTGGCAACTGCGGGTTCCAGAGAGCTGTCGGCCGAGGGCTCCTAGTGCTCTACCTGGCCGTCAGGCAGTTCAGGTACTTGCTCGAGGGCCACGCATTCACCGCATTCACGGACCACAAACCCCTTACTTTCGCCTTCAGTAAGATCGCGGATCCGTGGTCCGCCCGACAGCAGCGGCACTTTGCCTACGTCTCTGAATTCACATCAGATATCCGTCACGTAGCTGGGAAGCTTAACGTCGTGGCTGAAGCCTTGTCCGGCCCCGCCATTTTGGTTCTCGACCACAGCGTTGACTACGGCGAGCTGGCAGCAGCGAGCAGGCTGTTGCCAGTATGGCGGACTATCGCACTGCCAGCACTGGCCTTCGGCTAGCGGAAGTTCTATGCGGGTGTCATGGTCCTGTGCGACGTCTCCACAGGACGCGTCCACCTGGTCATCCCCATTAGTTGGAGACGGCGGGTTTTCGATACGGTCCATGGTTTGGCCCACCCTGTTGGTTGCCAAGTTAATCTGGCACGGACTCCGTCAGCAGGTAATCTTCTTGAATTTTTTGAAGAGGTTACTAGGGAAATTGATGAGGGTAAAGTGGTGGATGTTGTTTATATGGACTTCAGTAAGGCCTTTGACAAGGTTCCCCATGGAAGGTTGGTTAAGCAGTTTCAATTGTTGGGTATTAATAGTGGAGTAGCAAGATGGATTCAACAGTGGCTGAATGGGAGATGTCAGAGAGTAATGGTGGATGGCTGTTTGTCAGGTTGGAAGCCGGTGACCAGTGGGGTGCCTCAGGGATCTGTGTTGGGTCCACTGTTGTTTGTCATGTACATCAATGATCTGGATGATGGTGTGGTAAATTGGATTAGTAAGTATGCAGATGATACTAAGATAGGTGGTGTTGTGGATAATGAAGTAGATTTTCAAAGTCTACAGAGAGATTTGGGCCATTTGGAAGAGTGGGCTGAAAGATGGCAGATGGAGTTTAATGCTGATAAGTGTGGGGTGCTACACCTTGGTAGGACAAATCAAAATAGGACTACATGGTAAATGGTAGTGTATTGAGGAATGCAATAGAACAGAGAGATCTAGAAATAACTGCATAGTTCCCTGAAGGTATAATTCTCATGTACAGTGGCTTGCAAAAGTATTCATACCCCTTGAACTTTTCCAAATTTTGTCACGTTACAACCACAAACGTAAATGTATTTTATTGGGATTTTATGTGATAGACCAACACAAAGTGGTGCATAATTGTGAAGTGGAAGGAAAATTATACATGGTTTCCAAATGTTATTACAAATAAAAACCTGAAAAGTGTGGCGTGCAAAAGTATTCAGCCCCCCTGAGTCAATACTTTGTAGAACCACCTTTCGCTGCAATTACAGCTGCAAGTCTTTTGGGGTATGTCTCTACCAGCTTTGCACATCTAGAGATTGACATTTTTGCCCATTGTTCTTTGCAAAATAGCTCAAACTCAGTCAGATTGGATGGAGAGCGTCTGTGAACAGCAATTTTCAAGTCTTGCCAGAGATTCTCAATTGGATTTAGGTCTGGACTTTGACTGGGCCATTCTAACACATGAATATGCTTTGATCTAAACCATTCATTGTAGCTCTAGCTGTATGTTTAGGGTTGTTTGTCCTGCTGGAAGGTGAACCTCTGCCCCAGTCTCAAGTCTTTTGCAGACTCTAACAGGTTTTCTTCCAAGATATTGCCCAGTATTTGGCTCCATCCATCTTCCCAAGAACTCTGATCAGCTTCCTGTCCTGCTGAAGAAAAAGCATCCCCACAGCATGATGCTGCCACCCCCATGTTTCACAGTGGGGGATGGTGTGTTCAGGGTGCTGTGCAGTGTTAGTTTTTCTGCCACACGTAGCGTTTTTGCATTTAGGTCAAAAACTTAAATTTTGTTCTCATCAGACCAGAGCACCTTCCTCCACATGTTTGCTGTGTCCCCCACATGGCTTGTGGCAAACTGCAAACAAGACTTCTTATGGCTTTGTTTCAACAATGGCTTTCTTCTTGCCACTCTTCCATAAAGGCTCGATCTGTGGAGTGCATGACAAATAGCTGTCCTGTGGACAGATTCTCCCACCTGAGCTGTGGATCTCTGCAGCTCCTCCAGAGTTACCATGGGCCTCTTGGCTGCTTCTCTGATCAATGCTCTCCTTGCCCGGCCTGTCAGTTTAGGTGGACGGCCATGTCTTGGTAGGTTTGCAGTTGTGCCATACTCTTTCCATTTTCGGATGATGGATTGAACAGTGCTCCGTGAGATGTTCAAAGCTTGGGATATTATTTTATAATCTAACCCTGCTTTAAACTTCTCCACAACTTTATCCCTGACCTGTCTGGTGTGTTCCTTGGGCTTCATGATGCCCAAGAAACATTGTTTGTTCACTAATGTTCTCTAACAAACCTCTGAGGCCTTCACAGAGCAGTGTATTTATACTGAGAAGTAGATTACACACAAGTGGACTCTATTTACTAATTAGGTGACTTCTGAAGGCAATTGGTTGCACTGGATATATTTAGGGGTATCAGAGTAATGGGGGCTGAATACTTTTGCACGCCACGCTTTTCAGTTTTTTATTTGTAAAAAAAAATGAAAACAATGTATCATTTTCCTTCTACTTCACAATTATGCACACTTTGTGTTGCTCTATCACATAAAATCCCAATAAAATACATTTACGTTTGTGGTTTTAATGTGACAAAGTGTGGAAAAGTTCAAGGGGTATGAATACTTTTGCAAGCCACTGTGGATGGCTGTTTGTCAGGTTGGAAGCCGGTGACCAGTGGGGTGCCTCAGGTGATCTGTGTTGGGTCCACTGTTGTTTGTCATGTACATCAATGATCTGGATGATGGGGTGGAGGGTAAGGAAGATTCAAACAAGAGGACATGACATGAGAATTAAGGGACAGACGTTTAGGGGTAACGTGAGGGGGAACTTCTTTACTCAGAGGGTGGTGGCTGTGTGGAATGAGCTTCCAGCAGAGGTGGTGGAGCAGGATCGATTTTAACATTTAAAAGTAAAGTGGATAGGTATATGGACGTGAAGGGAATGGAGGGGTATGGTCTGAGTGCAGGTAGATGGGACTAGGGGAAAACAAATGGTCGGCACGGACTGGAAGGGGCGAGAGGGCCTGTTTCCGTGCTGTAATTGTTATATGGTTATATGGTTATATGGTTATATGGTTATATGGTTATAGATAGGGTGGTAAATAAAGCTTTTGGTGTGCTGGCCTCTATAAATCAGAGCATTGAGTATAGAAGTTGGGATGTAATGTTAAAATTGTACAAGGCATTGGTGAGGCCAATTCTGGAATATGGTGTATAATTCTGGTCACCAAATTATAGGGAAGATGTCAACAAAATAGAGAGAGTACAGAGGAGATTTACTAGAATGTTGCCCGGGTTTCAGCACCTAAGTTACAGAGAAAGGTTGAACAAGTTAGGTCTTTATTCTTTGGAGTGCAGAAGGTTAAGGGGGAACTTGATGGAGGTCTTTAAAATTATGAGACGGATTGACGTGGATAAGCTTTTTCCATTGCATGTAGGGAGGATTCAAACAAGAGGACATGATTTGAGAATTAAGGGACAAAAGTTTAGGGGTAACGTGAGGGGGAACTTCTTTACTCAGAGAGTGGTAGCTGTGTGGAATGAGCTTCCAGTGGAAGTGGTGGAGGCAGGATCGATTTTATCATTTAAAAATGAATTGGATAGGTATATGGACGGGAAGGGAATGGAGGGTTATGGTCCATGTAAGTGTTCAGCATGGACTGGAATGGCCGAGATGGCCTGTTTCCGTGCTGTAATCGTTATATGGTTTATATTATATATGGGCCCATGCCTGCATCCCGTGCCACACCTCCAAGGTTCAGTGACACGTACGGCCACTGGTGCAGGATTTTGCTGTCCCCGAGGGCAGGTTCCTGCACGTGCATGTGGATCTCGTCGGTCTAATGCCACATTCCCGAGGCGCTACGCACCTGCTCACCATCGTGGACCGTTTCACTAGGTGGCCGGAGGTGACTCCACTTTTGGATACCTCTGCCGAGGCTTGCGCCTGGGCTAAGGTGGCCCACTGGATCGCCCGGTCCGTGGTGCCCTCCGACATCACCACGGATCGAGGGGCCCAGTTCACCTCTTCCTTTTGGTCGGCCCTGGCCCAGCTGTACGGCGCCCGGCTGCACCAGACCACCGCCTATCACCCGCAAGCTAACGGGCTGGTCGGGAAGTTCCATCGGCACCTTAAGTTGGCGCTGAAGACTCGGCTGCGGGTCCGGACTGGGTGGACCAGCTGCCCTGGGTCCTCCTGGGTATCTGTACCACGCCTAAGGAGGATTTATCTGCTTCTTCAGCTGAGCTTGTGTATGGCTCGGCCTTGCGGGTGCCTGTGGATTTCCTGCCTGCCGCATGCGGACAGGATGTTTCAGTCCTAGTGCTGCTGGCCGGCCTTTGTGAACGGGTGCGCACGTTGGTTCCCATTCCCACTTCCAGGCATGGGTCAGCCGAAGTGCGTGTGCCTGCGGTGTTACAGAAGTGTGCCTGTGTTTTCATTTGCAGGGCCACTCACCGCTCGCCACTGCAGCGGGTCTACGAAGGAGCTTTATGTGTGCTGCGGGACAGAGTCGCCACGTGCATGTTGAACGTGGGTGGCCGGCAGGAGTTCGTCTCCATCGGCCGTCTCAAGCCCACCCACGTGGATGTGGACAGCCCGGTGGTCATTCCTCCACCGCGATGTAGAGGTCATCCGTCGGCCGTTCCGCCCGTACTGAGTACACCTGTTTCCGGCTTTGTTCCGCCGGCCCCAATTGTTACGACCGTCCCACTTTCGCGGCCCTCGCGCCCTCCCAGCCCTGTTTTTCCGGCCCCTACTGTTACGCCCACCCCGCTTGCGAGAACCACGCATTCCAGACGTATCATCCCGGTCCCTGCTCGGTTCCATACCTCGGGTTCTGGGGGGGGGGCATGTAGCGGCACCTGCTGGTGCTTGCAGGTAGTTGAACCCTGCGGTCGGGTGCCTCGGATATGTGGCTCTGGGAGGGGTTGTGTTTGGGCAATGCCCCTTCAGTCGTTCTGGACCACCATTGTGACTGAATCTGTTTGTTGGTTGTGTTGAGATACTGCATCAGTTTACTTGTTTTGTTAATAAACTCGTTCGAACAATCGACTCGCGTCTCATCCGCCAAACCACACTCTTAAATCTCTATTCCCACATTCTTACCCTTGGACTATCCTTGATCGGACTTTGCTGGCTTTACCTTGCACTAAACGTTATACCCTTATCAAGTATTGATACACTGTAAATGGCTCGATTGTAATCATGTATTGTTTTTCTGCTGTTTAGTTAGTACGCAGTATCAGACTTTAGAGCTGCAGCACGGAAACAGGCCCTTCAGCCCACCGAGTCTGTGTCGACCAGTGATTACCCCATACACTAGCACTATCCTACACACCATGGGCAATTTACAATGTTACCAAAGCCAATTAACCTACAAAACTGTACGTCTTTGGAATTTATTTTAGTTTAGGATAGTGTGGAAACAGGCCCTTTGGTCCATCGAGTCCAAGCTGGCCATTGATCACTCATAGATTAGTTTTATCCTACACACTAGGGACAATATTACAGAAGCCAATTAACTGAAAGGCCTCGATCCAAAACGTCACCCATTCCTTCTGTCCAGAAATGCTGCCTGTCCTACTGAGTTACTCCAGCACTTTGTGTCAACCTACAAACCTGCACAACTTTGGAATAAGGGTGGAAAATAGAGCATCCAGCTGTC
Organism: Okamejei kenojei; assembly: GCA_035221665.1. NCBI lineage: Eukaryota > Metazoa > Chordata > Chondrichthyes > Rajiformes > Rajidae > Okamejei > Okamejei kenojei. The sequence goes on from CM069139.1 coordinate 87,324,309, forward strand.
ACAGGGAGAAGGTACAAACTCAGTACAGAGGAACAGATTGGGTAGATGCACAGAGTAGGGGAATCGAGGCCCAGATGACATAGGCCAAGGTGACGGGGAAAAGATTTAATAGGAATTCGAGGGGTAACTTTTTCACACAAAGGGTGGTGGGTGTATGGAACAAGCTGCCAGAGGAGGTATTTGAGGCTGGAACTATGCCATGATTTAAGAAACAGCTAAACAGGACAGGTTTGGAGGGATATGGACCAAGCGCAGGCAAGTGGGACTAGTGTTGCTGGGACATTGTTGGCTGGTGTGGGCAAGTTGGGCCGAAGGGCCTGTTTCCATACTGTATCACTCTATGATTCTATGGCAACACCTATTGTCAGGTTGGAACCTGGGTCTCTGGCACTGTAAGGCAGCAACTCTACCGCATATAGACGTTACCCTTTCCTCTCCGGAGATGCTGTCTGTCCTGCTGAGTTACTCCAGCTTTTTGAGTCCACCTTGGGTTTAAACCAGCATATCCAGTTCCTTCCTACACAACTCTACTGCATATGTTGTAACCTGTTTTGCTGCCTCTGCACAGGAAGAATAGTGACTGGATGTACGATATAAATTAAGGAGGTCAGTGTCCTTCCATTCCCTGTGCGCAGATCCAAATTGTTACATGACTATATATTCCAAAAGATATTATAACCATATAACCATATAACAATTACAGCACGGAAACAGGCCCTCTCGGCCCTTCCAGTCCGTGCCGACCATTTGTTTTCCCCTAGTTCCATCTACCTGCACTCAGACCATACCCCTCCATTCCCTTCACGTCCATATACCTATCCACTTTACTTTTAAATGTTAAAATCGATCCTGCCTCCACCACCTCTGCTGGAAGCTCATTCCACACAGCCACCACCCTCTGAGTAAAGAAGTTCCCCCTCACGTTACCCCGAAACTTCTGTCCCTTAATTCTCATGTCATGCCCTCTTGTTTGAATCTTCCCTACCCTCAATGGGAAAAGCTTATCCACGTCAACTCTGTCTATCCCTTTCATCATTTTAAAGACCTCAATCAAGTCACCCCTTAACCTTCTGCGCTCCAAAGAATAAAGATCTAACTTGTTCAACCTTTCTCTGTAACATAGTTGCTGGAACCCTGGCAACATTCTAGTAAATCTCCTCTGTACTCTCTCTATTTTGTTGACATCCTTCCTATAACTAGGCAACCAAAATTGTACACCATACTCCAGAATTGGTCTTACCAATGCCTTGTACAATTTTAACATTACTTCCCTACTCCTATATTCAATGCTCTGATTTATAAAGGCCAGCACACCAAAGGCTTTCTTTACCACCCTATCTACATGCGATTCCACCTTCAGGGAACTATGCACAGTTATTCCTAGATCCCTCTGTTCCACAGCATTCCTCAATTCCCTACCATTTACCATGTACGTCCTATTTTGATTTGTCCTGCCAAGATGTAGCACTTCACACTTATCAGCATTAAACTCCATCTGCCATCTTTCAGCCCACTTTTCCAAATGGCCCAAATCTCTCTGTAGACTTTGAGAATCTACTTCATTATCCACAATACCACCTATCTTAGTATCATCTGCATACTTACTTATCCAATTTTCCACCCCATCATCCAGATCATTGATGTACATGACAAACAACAGTGGACCCAACACAGATCCCTGAGGCACCCCACTGGTCACCGGCTTCCAACCTGACAAACAGCCATCCACCATTACTCTCTGACATCTCCCATTCAGCCACTGTTGAATCCATCTTGCTACTCCGCCATTAACACCCAAAGATTGAACCTTCTGAACCAACCTTCCATGGGGAACCTTGTCCAAGGCCTTACTGAAATCCATATAGACAACATCCACTGCTTTACCCTCATCAATTTCTCTAGTTACCGCTTCAAAAAATTCAAGAAGGTTTGTCAAACATGACCATCTTGCTCAACCTTTCTCTGTAACATAGTTGCTGGAACCCATGCAACATTCGAGTAAATCTCCTCTGTACTCTCTCTATTTTGTTGACATCCTTCCTATATTATAACGTCCATTCAAACAACTGTTCAGCACATGGTCAAGATGTTCAAGAAGGAACTGCAGATGCTGGAAAATCGAAGGTAGACAAAAATGCTGGAGAAACTCAGCGGGTGAGGCAGCGTCTATGGAGCGAACGAAATAGGCAACGTAGGCCTCCTCCATGGCCAGAGTGAGGACCACCGGAAATTGGAGGAGCAGCACCTCATATTCCGCTTGGGCAGTCTGCACCCGAACAACTTGAACATTGACTTCTCCAATTTCCGGTAGCCCTTGCCGTCTCCTCCTCAGCTCTCCCTCAGCCCTCTAGCTCCTCCTCTTCCTTTCATCTTCCCGCTCCCCCCACCCTACATCAGTCTGAAGAAGGGTTTTGGCCCGAATCGTTGCCTATTTCCTTCACTCCAGATGCTGCCGCACCCGCTGAGCTTCTCCAGCACTTTGGTCTAGCACATGGTCAAAGATGCAAAGCCACAAATAAATGAATGAATGAATGCAGAAAAAGAAAGGAAAAGGGAAAAATGTAAGTTAATTTGGATGGGAACATGGATAGGGAATGTTTAGAGAGGTATGGACCAAATACGGCACAGTGGCAAAGCGGGTAGAGTTGCTGCCTTAAAGCGCCAGAGACCCGGGTTTGATCCTGACTACGGTTGCTGGCTGTATGGAGCTTGTATGTTCTCCCTATCACCGTGTGGGTTTTTGCTGGGTGCTCCAGTTTCCTCCCACACTCCCACGCCGAGCTGTTTTGTAGGTTAATTGGCTTCTGCAAGATTGTAAATGATCCCTAGTGTGTGGGATAGTATTAGCGTACGGGGTGATTGCTGTTCAGCATGGATTCAGTGGGCCAAATGGTCTATTTCCACGCTGCATCTTTGCAGTCCAAAGGAGGGACCAGATAGGTCCGGCAACTTGGGCCGATGAGCCTATTTTCATACTGTATAACTCCATGACTTTAAAGCAGGGAAAAAAGACAACAAATTAGACAGAGAAGTCACATCTCATTAGACTGAGACGCTACTGGAGATCATCGAGACTGGAATTCTGAATACAATTTGTAAGGGTGGAAATTTTAATATATTCATTGCTAGTGTATTAAGAAGTGATGAAAGGTGACTAGTTGAATTCTCCTGCTATATTATTGTTAAAGTCATCAGGACATTATTCATCCAGTCAAGTGGAGCATGTAACATTTCTGATTTGACTCTAATTTGTTTTGATACTGAATTTAAGCCCTTTGATTTTTTTATTTCTGAGCAGGTTTCAACCTATCAATTGCAATGATTCAACCCCTTTTATTGCAAGATTCAGAATCATAGAATCGGGGAATATTTAATCTTGGAATGATGCCAGTCAAAGCAACCAGTAACTGACATACATTTTACTTCGGAGTCACGTGAGTGACTTCGTGAAGACCCCGCCAGCACACATGCGCGGCATATCGTCGCGCGCATTTGCATCGGTGGGCTGGGGTTGGGGAGTGCGCTCTCTCCTCCGGCTCCTTCACAAGACCAGCAGGTAAGTATTACCTTCTCTTCACAGCATGGACAAGGGCCGGAGGACGACGCTGTCGATGAGCTGAGCTGCGGCCAGCCAAGGGCCCTTGTCCCCGGAGCTGCAAGGAACACCGGCAGTTTCAACGCATGGTGGGGGCAGGAATGCGGAAGTCGGGCGCTCCCGCTGATTCAGGGGCTGACTCACCCGAATGGGTTACCGCTCCGGAGCTGGATGCAACGGATCCAGACTCCGAGCCCCTTTCCCCAAGAAAAGAAGGGGGGATACAGGTACGTGGCAAGGGGTCTCGTTCTTTGCAGGCAACCCCTCCCTGAGCTCCAGAAGACCCGAGGGCGCTGGGCCGGGGGACAGCTGCACGACAGGGGAGCCCTGCAATGCGCACATACGTACCACAGCCAGGGAATCTGCCGTAGTGCAGCCTGGCAACATCACTGCTACGTCGAGTAGGCCTGCTGGAGCAGATACCGCCGACAACACACCCCGTCAGGCTGCGGTCAAGGGCGGAGGTGGCAGCAGGAAGCGGTCGGTCAGCTCAGCTCTGGGAGCGGCCGACCATGCGCCTCCACGGCAAAAGATGGGCAAGTGTGGAGGTAAGCCTGCACAGACTCCGGGGAGCCAGGTTCCGGGGGCCGGCGCCGATTCAACTCACCTGCCTTCATATCAGACAGGTGGGCCACCACAGTCTGGGAGAAGACAGACTAGCGGAGAGTCTGTGCGGGAGACGTATGATCCTACTTGGGCTGTAGGTCACGACGACCTGCCATTGGACCCTAGACAGCACCTTAAGGAGGTGTGGTCCGATGGTGGAAGCCCCAGTGAGTTCGCAGGGCCTGGGGAAGTCGGCTTGTCCGCTGCACGTAGCAGGGACGGTCGCATAGAGCGGTTGGAGCTCTTAGTGGTGCAACGCCTCCAATGGGACCGGGAACGAGAAGAGCGGGACTCGCGGGCATCCACTAGCCGTGCGATGACCCCACTCAGCATCTCATCGTCTCCAGCCAGAAGCATTAATGATTGCCCAGCTGCTGTGTTTGAAGACGACCCGGGACAGCCAGTGACCGCTGAGCCAGAGCATGAGGAGGATATGCTGGATGTGGTGAGTAAGTTTGCCGTTTCCACCCAGACAGGTGAACCCCTGCACCACAAATTGGCGGGCACCATTGATTACCTGACTACGCACCAACTCCAGAGTCAGGTTCTCAATAATACCTTGGAGAAAGGTTCTCCACAGGCATAACGGCGTTTGCTAGGACCCTGGTCGGGGATAATGTGTCCAGTAAACAGCAAGATGCACTGGCACTCCTATGCAACGCCCAGTATGAGATAAACTGCCTGCGTAAGAGCTCCATAAAGCCCACACTCAACCCCAAATTTGCGTGGTTGTGCCGACCAGTACCGCTCCACCGCCGCATAAGTTGTTTGGAGACCTGTCCAAACAGGTGAAGGGACTTGACAAGAAGGCCAAAACAGCGGACCGCATGAAACTCCATCGGCCAGACTTCACCCATATCACCGGCAACAGCCTAATACAACCTGGGAACCACGGCTGCCGGACAGGGCACAAAGATCCTACCTACCTCCATCTCAACAAACACAACGACCTTTTAGGGCAAGGCCAACAGCGGCCTGCATGGAAAATGCGGCCACCGGGCCGTCAACCTTCATAACGTCCACCCAAAGCACCGTATGTACGGAACCGCCGTTAACCATGGAGGTAAGGGGGTCTGGTTCCTCTCACGCCGTAGCATCCCCTCCTGCACGAATAGGTGGGCGATTGCGGGCTTCTTTGGACATATGGGATAACTGTCACCACAGATGAGTTTATTTTACAAAGTGTTCAAGGGTATATAATTTATTGGAGGTATAAATTCCCCTACCCAGCATTCGCCTCATAGGAATTTTACTCTATCCCAAAAAGAGGAGGAGGCAGGGCATGCTGAAATTATACGGCTAGCAGAAAAAGGGGTAATTGGCAAAACCAAGCATGAACCTATTGAGTTTGAGTCTAACATGTTCACCAGGATTAAAAAAAGAAGGGGGATGTCGGATTATAATAGATTTAACTGAGTTGAACACTTTTGTGCAATATACCCATTTCAAAATGGATATTTTTGGAACAGCTAGGCAGATGCTTTGCCCAGGGTACTTTATGGCATGCATCGATTTGAAAGATGCATACTATACGGTGAGGCTCACAGGGAATTTCTGAAGTTGTCTGGAAGAGTGCATTGCCCAATGGAATCATCACAGCCCTAGGCTGTTTACCAAATTGGTAAAACTGTATTGGCTCTTCTCCGACAACAAGATTATATAGTGATGGCATATTGGATGAAATCCTTATAGAGGGGCAGACCCTCCAATTGGCAATTCAAGGAGTAGCTGCAACCAAGGCTCTGCTTGAGAAGCTCGGGTTGTAATCCATCCAGACAAATCAAAACTGCACCCTGTACGGGTTATGGATTATTTGGTGTTCACCCTAGACACCAATTTAATGAAGTTTACCATCCCAACTAATAAAGCTACTGCTATAATAGAAGAGTGCCACAATCTTGCTTGCGCCAGGGTACCGACCATTTGGCAAACAGCAAAAGTTATAGGCAAATTGGTAGCTACATTCCCAGCTGCATGATTCGGACCGCTACACTACCGAAAATTACAAAGATCAAAAAAAAAAAAAAAAAAAAAATCACAGCATTTAAAAGCAAATGCTGGGCACTTTTGATCGGCCAATTCGGTTACCACCGGAAGCTAGAAATGAGCTACAATGGTGGGTAGATAATATTAAAGAATGTCATTGACCTATTATAGCGAGCAACCCTGATGTTGTGCTACAAAATGACGCATGTGCACCAGGCTGGGGAGCAACTGATACGATGTCCAGTTGTGGTGGCAGATGGAACTCTCATGAGTCTACTTTCCTGGAGTCACATGGGATAAACTATATAGAAATGCTGGGGGCGTTTCATGGACTGCGGGCTTACTGTACTAATTCACGGGATTATATGTCCGCCTTCAAATAGATAATGCTACAGTAGTGGCTTACATCAATTATATGGGTGGTATCAGATCGCTAGTTTGTGATGAATTGGCTAATACAATTTGGCACTGGTGCATTGAAAGAAATATTTGGATTACTGCGACCTATTTGCCTGGGAAGCTTAATTCAGTGGCGGACACCAGGTCACGAGTCTTCAATGACAACATTGAGTGGATGTTGAACCCCCAAATTTTGGAGATATTATAGCTCAGTTTGGGACACCAGGTATTGACCTATATGCGTCCAGGCTGAACCATTGAATACCAACGTATGTGTTGTGGGAACCAGACCTTGGGGCAATAGCAATGAATGCGTTTTCTATCCATTGGGGGAAATGGTTTTGCTACGCATTTCCCCCATTCTGCCTCACCAGTCGGGTATTGCAGAAAATTAAATTAGACTCTGCAACTGGCATATTGATCATTCCCGACTGGCCTACACAACCATGGTACCCGATGGTTGTAGAAATTTTAAACAACCATGGATGGCGATTGGGAAACATCCCAAATTGATTACTCACCCCATTACGGGGGGGTCAGTCATCCTTGCCATGGTCATTTAAACTTGTTGGCCTGCAGGTTTTTGAAAGCCCACTCATCCGGTCAGGCATCTTGTTAAGAGCCATAGACCTTATCGCCGCATCATGCCGAGAATCAACTCGGAAACAATACCTCACCCAAATCAGAAAGTGGGAGGCATTCTGTGCCCGGACCAACAAGTCTTCCAACTCGGCAACAATACGTGATGTCCTGGAGTTTCTAGCTGGCCTCCATTTCGATGCTGGCCTCAGTTACAGTGCCATCAACAGCGCCAGGAGAGCGCTGTCCTCATACCTAGATATAGGTATCGGCTCCAACCACCTGGTGTCTAAACTAATGAGGGGAGTGTTCAACACCAACCCTCCACGGCCCAGATATACAGTAATGTGGGATGTGGGGATCGTGCTGACCCTACTGAGGAGCTGGGCTCCAATAGATGAGCTACCATTGAAACAGCTCACCCTCAAGGTGGTGATGCTCATGGCACTGATTACAGCCCAACGAGTCCAGACGTTACAGAAACTGCGACTGGACAGCATGGTGGCCACCCCTGGTCAAATAAATTTCTTTGTCAAAAAAAAATTAAAAAAAAAATTATTAAAACAGCACAGGCCAGGGGTGCAAGGGCTGCAGTTGGAATTTCGGGCGTACCCTGTGGATGCCACTCTCTGCATAGTCACCCATCTCCACCAATACATCCGAGTTACAGGAGTTATCAGGATGAAGGAACAGGGGCTCCTCATCAGCCACAAACCTCCGCATCATTGGGTGACAGACTATCGCCAGGTGGCTCAGGGTGGTGCTGGATGCAGCAGGAGTTCCTACTGACATTTCATTCCACCAGGGCTGCATCCACATCAGCGGCGAGAGCCATGGAGGTGCCCATGGACCACATTCTCGCCACCGTGGGCTGGGCCAGTGAAAAAAACCTTTCAACGGTTCTATATCAAGCCTCTGGCCGCCCCTGCGACATTCGCAGAAGCTATCCTGGGAACCGCTCAGTAAATGTCTATCCCCGAATTAGGGGTTATTTGTTGTTTATTTGATTAATAAATTGTGTTGATTTTTCAGCCAGTTTCGACTGAACTCCATTAACAGCCTTCCTCCATCAGACTGGCGGCAGTGTGATAAGCATGGACGTTGTCCAGGGCGTGAAATCACAGAGCTTTGAAATCTTCACGATGTCAGTCACGTGACTCTGAAGTAAAATAGTAAGATTAAACGAGAACTTACCAAGTTTGAAGGTTGATCTGTATTTTACGAGGAGTCGCGGTGAAGGGATTTCGTGCCCACGGGTGGGGGGGGGGGGGGGGGGGGGGGGGGGGGGGGGGGGGGGGGGGGGTGTAGACTCGTCTCCACCGTCTATCATAAGGTCAACCAGGTAGTTCTACGTTTTTCATCTTACTATTTTTTAGTCATGGTTTGGTTCTGTGATTCCACACCGCTGCTTTGAAGGATGCCGCGCATGCGTGCTGGCGGGGTCTTCACGAAATTCCTCACCGCGACTCCTCGTAAAATACAGATCAACCTTCAAGTTCTCGTTTAATCTTACTATTTTACTTCGGAGTCACATGAGTGACTTTGTGAAGACCCCGCCAGCACGCATGTGCGACGCGGGCAGTCAGCGGCGGCAGCACTTCACTACAACCCGGATGCCGGGCAAGCCCGTTGACCCGGCAGGGTCCGGGCTTGGAGACTGGCCGTTCGTGGATAGCTAAGGCAGAGCGGCAGCCCCGACTCAACGCCGCAGCCCGCAGGAACACCGTGGACTGACGGCAACGCTACCGGGAAGTCAGGCAAGCCTGGTGACCCGGCAGGGTCCGGGCTCGGAGAATCGCCGTTCGGAGGTAGCAAAGGCAGAGCAGGAGCTCCGACTCAACGCCGCAGCCCGTACACCAGGAACGTCGGACTGGCTGCACAACGACCCGGAAGTGGGGCAAGCCCGATGACCCTGCAGGGTCTGGGCTTACAGACTCGCCGTTCTCGGGAAGCGACGGCAGTCTATAATCCTGCATGGAGCAGATGGGGAGCACTAGCTCCAACGTGACACACTACAGCAGGAGTCTGGTCACCGTGGGTCTCCTAGCAGACCCACAGCAGTACCCTTTACCGGGCTGCCAAATGCTCACCCTCTTCGCAGGGGAGCATAAGGAGTCAGGTCTGGGCTGACTCTGAAGAAGGGGTGTTGGCAGAAGAATGCAACATGCTAGGGGTGCAAGAAGAGGAGCTACTCGGGATGGCATCCAACTTGCGATGCCCTCAACAACTTATCTAGCTCCATGAATCTGTATTTCCATCAATGTGCCTGCGGCAAATCCTCAAACTACTGGCCTCGGGTATTACCAGATTTACCAGGTCAGTAGACGGAATATATGTCAGAGGAGCAACAGGAAGCTCTGCACTCTCCTGTATGGTCAATTGAGATCAACTACTTCAGGAAGAATGCCATCCGACCTACACTAAACCCCAAGTTCGCGGGGTTGTGTAGAACCAGCAGTGCACAGCTGCCTACTCTTGTTTCAGGGACAACCTACCCAAAACAGGTAAAAGACCTCGACACAGAGACAATAGCCGTTGGCATGATTAAGGTGCCGGCTGCTACCAGGTCTCACATATTTAGCGGCAGCACCCCTACGCAGGCTGCGTTATCACACTGGAAGAAAGGTGGTGAAAGCTTGAAGGCCTGTACAACCTACACAAAGGTATTTTTCAGGCCATGTCACAGAACGGCCTTCCTGGAAGATGCGCCAACCCCACACCACAGCGTCTCCACCTCCCAGGAACCAAGGAAGGAGAAATGGTAACCATGGAGGTAGGTGGGTCTGGTTGCCCTCGGAACATAGTATGTGTAACTTCTTCACAGGTTGGGGGAAGGTTACACTTGTACAGGGAATAACTTCTGATATTTCATACTGCACAGTATTCAGCGATACAAAATTGAATTTGTTGACAAACTCCTCCTTTCCGATTCAACATGCACCCAGCCAAAAGTTTGAAAGTGGAAGGTCATGCGGAACTGTTAAATCTATATACGAAAGGAGCAATAGAAGAAACCAAAACATGAGTCTCTTGAGTTTGTATCAAACATCTTCACCTAAAACAAAAAAGATGGCGGATGCTGCCTCATTTGATTTGACACAACTGAATATTTTTGTGCAGTACACCCACCTTGGAATTGGCTAAATTGTTGTCTCAGCCACCAAGCTCCTATTTCAAAAATCTGGATTTATGATCCATCCAGACAAATCCAAGTTAAATGCCTTCCGGTGACTATGGATTTGGGATTCACGATTGACTCTGTTCATATGTCTGTCACCTTGCCAAAGGACAAAGCAACAGACTTGATAGAGGCATATAACAGCCTTGTTTGCGTCAGTAAACCGTCTATTTGGCAAATAGCCAGGGTAATTGGAAAGCTTGTGGCTGCCTTTTTCCCAGCCACAATTTGGACCCTTACATTACCAAAATTTACTAAGGGCCAAAACTACAGTGTTACAAACTGACGCCAACACTCATGGCTGGGGAGCAACCAATACCACCTCCAGTTGCGGTGGTAGATGGAATACACATGAGTTAACCTTACATCAGGGTATCAATCATCGTAAGGTGTTGGGAGCATTCACGGACTTTGGGCTTACCTTCCAGACATGCATCAGCTGCATGTTCGCCTACAAATTGATAATACCACCATGGTGACATACATTAATCATATGGGTGGAATTAAGTCGATATCTTGTGATGAATTGATCAATACAATCTGGCACTGGTGCTTAGAAAGAAACATTTGGATATCAACTCCAGGTCGCGCCAATTTCAATGATAATACTGAATGGATGTTGGCATGCCAGCCTTTTACTGACATTATAGCTCAGTATGGAACGCCAGATATCGATTGTTTTGCATCAAGACTTTATCACCAGATACCAACATATGTTGCATGAGAATCAGACCCTGGGGTAGTAGCGATGGACGCATCTCGCTACACTGGGGGGGGGGGGATTGTTTTTTCTATGCATTTTCCCCCCTTTTCGGCCTCATTAGTCGGGTCTTGCGGAAAATTCAACGAGACTCCGCATCAGGTATTTGGGAGTACCCGATTGGCCTACTCAGCCATGGTATCCTGTGGGACTCGACATGGTAAGAGCAATGGATTTCGATCTACAAACGCCCGAGTTTGCTGGTACACCTGTGGCAAGGGTGAGTCATCCGTGTCATGACCGAATTAATCCATTGGGTGTGAGATTTGAAAAAGACCTCCCCTGGAATTGGGCTGTCGGACCGAACCATGATTATCATTGCTGCATCATGCAGAGTCCACCAGGAAACAGTACCTCACCCAAATCAAAAAATGGGAGGTATTTTGTACCAGGACAAACACAACTTACAACACAGCGGTTGTGCTAGAGTTCCTGGTAAGTCTACACTTCAATGAAGGCTGTGTTATAATGCCATCAATTGCGCAAAGTGCCCTATCCTCATACCTGCGACAATGGTAAAAACGTATCCATTAATTAGAGGGTTCGTCTAGGTAGACTATTTGGGTGGAACTGAGAAGTGGGAACGGTGTAGCAACACTTTTAGGGGTGTATTATAGACCGCCAAATGGGGAGCGAGAATTGGAAGAGCAAATATGTAAGGAGATAGCAGATATTAGTAGTAAGCACAAGGTAGTGATTGTGGGAGATTTCAATTTTCCAAAAATAGACTGGGAAACACATTCTGTAAATGGGCTGGATGGTTTGGAGTTTGTAAAATGTGTGCAGGATAGTTTTTTTGCAGCCTTGTACATAGAGGTAATCGACCAGAGAAGGGGCAGTGCTGGACCTCCTGTTAGGAAATGAGGCAGGTCTGGTGACGGAGGTATGCGTTGGTGAACACTTCGGGACCAGTGATCCACAAACCATTAGTTTCAATATAACTTATAAGAGAGAGTCAGAACTGACCTAGGTGGAGATTTTTTGATTGAGAAAGGCTAAACTTTGAGGGAATGCTAAGGATTTTAAAGGAGTGAATTGGACACTTTGTTTCATATGGGAAGGATGTAGAAGAGAAATGGACGACATTTAAAGGGGAAATTGTAAGTACAGAATCTTTATGTCCCTGTTAGGTTGAAAGGAAATGGTAAAAATTGGAAAGAGCCATGGTTTCAAGGGAAATTGACACTTGTTTCGAAAAAAGAGAGATATCTACAATAATTATAGGAGGCATGGAGTAAATGAGGTGCTAGAGGAGTATAAAGAATGTAAAAAGAATCTTAAGAAAGAAATTAGGAAGGCTAAAAGAAGATATGAGGTTGCCTGGCAAGAAAGGTGAAAGTGAACCCAAAGGGTTTCTACAGCTATATTAATAGCAAAGGATAACGAGGGAAAAATAGACCATTAGAGAACAGAAATGGACAGCTATCTGCAGAGCCAAAAGAGATGGGGGAGATATTGAACAATTTCTTTTCTTCGGTATTCACCAAGGAAAGGATATTGAACTCTGTGAGTTAAGGGGAAAAAGTAGAGTACTATGGAAACTATGAGATTCAAAGAGGAGAAGTACTGACACTTTTTGAAAAATATTAAAGTGGATAAGTCTCCAGGTCCTGACAGGATATTTCCCTAGACATTGAGGGAAGTTATGTAGAAATAGCAGGAGCTATGACAGAAATATTTCAAATGTCATTAGAAACGGGAATAGTGCCGGAGGATTGGCATACTGCGCGTTGTTCCATTGTTTAAAAAGGGTTCAAAGAATAAACCTAGCAATTATAGACCTATTAGTTTGACGTCAGTGGTGGGCAAATTAATGGAAAGGATACTTAGAGATAATATATATAAGCATCTGGATAAACAGGGTCTGATCAGGAACAGTCAACATGGATTGTGCCTGGAAGGTCATGTTTGACAAACCTTCTTGAATTTTTTGAAGCGGTAACTAGGGAAATTGATGAGGGTAAAGCGTGGTTTTCAAGGAATTGAGGTAGGGAATTGAGGAATGCTGTGGAACAGAGGGATTTAGGAATAACTGTGCATAGTTCCCTGAAGGTGGAATCGCATGTAGATAGGGTGGTAAAGAAAGCCTTTGGTGTGCTGGCCTTTATAAATCAGAGCATTGAATATAGGAGTAGGGAAGTAATGTTAAAATTGTACAAGGCATTGGTAAGACCAATTCTGGAGTATGGTGTACAATTTTGGTCACCTAGTTATAGGAAGGATGTCAACAAAATAGAGAGAGTACAGAGGAGATTTACTAGAATGTTGCCAGGGTATCCAGCAACTATGTTACAGAGAAAGTTGAACAAGTTAGGTCTTTATTCTTTGGAGCGCAGAAGGTTAAGGGGGGAATTGATTGAGGTCTTTAAAAATGATGAAAGGGATAGACAGAGTTGACGTGGATACGTTTTTTCCCATTGAGGGTAGGGAAGATTCAAACAGAGGGCATGACATGAGAATTAAGGGACAGAAGTTTCGGGGTAACGTGAGGGGGAACTTCTTTACTCATAGGGTGGTGGCTGTGTGGAATGAGCTTCCAGCAGAGGTGGTGGAGGCAGGATCGATTTTAACATTTAAAAGTAAAGTGGATAGGTATATGGACGTGAAGGGAATGGAGGGGTATGGTCTGAGAGCAGGTAGATGGGACTAGGGGAAAACAAATGGTCGGCACGGACTGGAAGGGCCGAGAGGGCCTGTTTCCGTGCTATAATTATTATATGGTTATATGGTTATATAGTTATTTACCCTCAACCCCCAACAACCCCCCCCCCCCACTTCACCCTTCCTCTCCCCTCACCTCCTCCCCTACTCCACTCCCTCCTTCACTTCTCCCCCCTCTCCTTTCCCCTACCCTCCCTACTCTCAGTCAATCCCTCCCACCTTCCATAATTCCTCTCCTCCCTCCCCCCCTGACCCATTGGGCCGCGTTTCCCCAAAGTAATATTCTACCACTCACCCATTTCCCCAACGCAAACTGTTCCCCCAACGCAATCAATCCTTCCCATGTGGGGGGGGGGGGGGGGTTGGGGGGGATTGTGGGGTGCAGTGGGAGCTTCCCGGAGGCGATGAATGGGCTCGACTTTTGGTTCGGCGTCGGTGCTCCATTGAGCCAATCAATCCTTCCCACGTGGGGACACACACACACACAAAAATATCACTCTCTCCTTACTCCCCTTGAAGCTGCTGATCGCGTTGTCTCTCTGTCACATCTACCTCCGTCTCCTTTTCCCTACCCGCAGTCACTCCCTCCCTCACCTCTCCCCTTTCGCACTCCCCCACTAAAGTCAATGTTTAGTTAACATTTCTTCTCCTCCCATCCCCCACTCCGTCAACTCTCAAGGCTTGTGATTGGCAGCTGAGATCACATTGTGACGTCATGTTCGGTTTTCGGAATGTTCACGGCAGCGTATGTAAATGAGATCCTGTTGTGATTGGACGACTGTGATGTGCCATTGTGACATCATCACTGGAAGCTGCCGGAATCGTCTCCCACTCACAGGCAGTTATTATTTTCAAAGTTGGCTTTTCTAAAACTTTAAATATCAATAACTTGTCAAATATAACATCAAATGTGAAGAAGCATGATACCAACGACCACGGGAAAAAGCTGAGTAAGATTCTGTAAAAACATTTCACGCTATTGTGTACTGTTTTGACGTAACTCCTGAGAACACAAGGAGACAAACTCCTGAGACAGACAGACAGACAAACAAGTCGAGACTTTTAACAGTATATAGAAAGATAGATAAAGGGGAAAAGGGTAATGAGAGAAAGAGTGGGACCTCTCAGTAAGCAAACTCCTCACCTCTGTATGGAGCCACAGGAGATGGGCAAGGTCCTCAATAATTATTTCTCCTCTGTATTTACCGAGTAGAAGGACAGTAGGACGGAGGAATTTAGGGCAGTCAATGGAAATGTATTGAGAGCAGTCAGGGTTACCGTCGAAGAGATGCTGAAGGCACTATCATGTATGAAGGTAAACAAATCACCAGGGCCTGATCAGATATATTCAAGGACATTGTGGGAAACTAGAGAGGAAATTGCGGGAGCCCTGGTTGAAATTTACAAGTCGTCCTTAAATACAGGAGAGGTTCTGGAAGACTGGAGGGTGGCAAATGTTGTGCCTCTTTTCAATTAGGGGTGCAGGGAAAATGCTGGGAACTATAGGCCGGTGAACTTAACATCTGTAGTTGCAGGCATTTAGACGGACAACGGCTGATTAGGGATAGTCAGCATGGGTTTGTATGTGGGACGTCGCATCTCACATACCTGATTGAGTTTTTTTAAGATGTGACCAAAAAGGTTAATGAGGGCAGAGCTGTAGATGTTGTGTACATGGATTTCTGTAAGGCATTTGACAAGGTTCCGCATGGTAGGCTGCTCTGGAAGATTAGATCCCATGGGATCCATGCAGAGATAGCCGAATGGATAGAAAATTTGCTCCATGGAAGGAAGCAGAGGGTGATGGTGGAAGGTTGCTTCTCGGACTGGAGGCCTATGACTGGTGGTGTGCTTCAGGGTTCAGTGACTAGTGGTGTGCCTAAGGCCCGTTACTGTTTCTCATCTACATCAATGACCTACACGGTGAATGGGAGGGCTCTGGGGAGTTATGTAGAGCAGAGGGATCTTGGAGTACAGGTGCATGGTTCCCTGAAGATGGAGTCGCAGGTAGATAGGGTTGGCCTTAATCAGTCAGAGGTTGGGAGGTCATGTTGCCGTTATATGACATTGGTTAGGCCGTATTCAGAGTGTTGTGTTCAGTTCTGGGCACCATGTTATGGGAAAGATGTTGTCAAGTTGGCAAGGGTACAGAGAAGATTTACGAGGATGTTGCCAGAACTAGAGGGTGTGAGCTATAGACAGAGGTTGAGTTGGCTGGGATTCTATTCCTTGGAGCACAGGAGGATGAAGGTTGATCTTATAGAAGTGTATAACATCATGAGAGGAATAGATTGGCTAGATGTACAGAGTCCCTTGCCCAGAGTATGGAATTCGGGGACCGGAGGACATTGGTGAAGAGGAAAAGATTTAATAGGAATCTGAGGGGTAACCTTTTCACACAAAGGGTGGTGGGTGTATGGAACAAGCTGCCAGAGGAGGTAGTTGAGGCTGGGACTATCGCAATGTTTAAGAAACAATTAGACAGGTACATGGATAGAACAGGTTTAGTGGGATATGGGCCAAACACAGGCAGGTGGGACTAGTGTAGCTCGTGTGGGCAAGTTGGCCCATGTGGGCATGTTGGGCTGAAGGGCCTGTTTCCGCGCTATATCATTCTATGACTCTAGGATGGGAAAATCAAACACCTGAGAGCACAGCTTTAAGGAGAGTGAGGCAAAGTTTGAAGGAGATGTACAGGACAGGTTTTTTTACACAGAAGGTGGTGAGTGCCTTGAACAAGCTGCCAGGTTTGGTGTTGGAGGCAGATACGAGAGTGGGATTTAAGTGACTTTTGCAAAGAAGCGTGGATATGCAGGAAATGGAGGGATGTGGATTATGTGCAAGTAGATAAGTGATGGTCTTGGCATTATGTTTGGCACAGACTTTGTGGGCCGAAGGGCCTGTTCTTGTGCTGTAATGTTCTATGTTGTCCAATACCTTTGCAGATGTCCGTCTAATATCTGGCCGATTTTGCTCTCAGCTACAGTTCCGTAACACTGTGACCTCCTGTATCTTCTAGAGTATTTGTCCTCACATCACTTGGGGTAAGATAACAGTTCTGGTTCCAGCCGCCACCATCACACGATGAAATGTCAAGTTCACTGACCGGTTATTGGTAGCTTTGTTTATTTAGTTTTGAGATAACGATCACCAGTACACTAGTTCTATCCTATACATTATGGGCAATTTACAAAAGCCAATTAACCTAAAATAATTGCACCTCTTTGGCAATTGGGAGGAAACCAGAGCACCCGAAGGAAACCCACGCAGTCACAGAGAAAACATGCAAACTCCGTACAGACAGCATCAAAGGTCAGGATGGAACCCGGGTCTCTGACGCTGTAAAGCAGCAACTCTACTCTCAAAAAGGGTCTTGATCTGATACGTCACCCATTCCTTCTACCCAGAGATGCTGCCTGTCCCACTGAGTTATTCCAGCATTTTGTGTCTATCTTCGGTTTAAACCAGCATCTGCAGTTCCTTCATACACGTTGTCTATCTACTCTATTTTGAATCTCAGTTTGGATTTCTTTTTAGACCTTTCCTTATTCCTTTTGATACGTATCTCTAAAGGGCCTGACTCACTTAGGCAACCTTATTGGCGAGTGCAGGAGACTCTGCGCTCGCCACATGGTCGCCACATGTTCATCGGTGGTCTCTGGTGAGTTTCCTTCATGGTCGCGAGGCGTTCCCGCATTCTGGGAACTAGTGGTGGCCTCAGTATGGTCGCGGAAAATGTTTCAACATGTTGAAAAACTTTCTGTGACCAAAAATTGGTCGCCATGGAGAAAATCGATACTTTTGTAGTCTAAGGTGCGGTGGTAGTGGGGTCGCCATGTAGTTGTAGGTAGTCGAGGTAGTTTTAGTTAATCGCCTTTGCTGACCGGACATTTTCATTGGCTCATTGGGGAAAAAAAAACATAAGCACGAGTTTTTAGAACCAAAGAAAACCGACCGGTAATGTTAAATGCCCGCCAAACTTCACAGCTGTGTATCTCTGGCTTATTAAAAGTGTCTCCACTCCTTCTGCCCCCCCCCCCCCCTTCTCCCCTCCCCCTCTTTTAAAGGAATTACTGTACACTGTGCTAGCCATCTTAACCTTCCTGTTCATCGCGGTGTGTGTCTGTATCACCTTGGCTTTGCACCGTGTGAATTTCAGACAGCGCTCCCCCGCTTTACTGGCCCCCGCATTTGCGATTAGTGTGTGTGTGCGTGTGTGTGTGTGTGCGCGTGTGTGCGTGTGTGTGTGTGTGTGTGTGTGTGTGTGTGTGTGTGTGTGTGTGTGTGTGTGTGTGTGTGTGTGTGTGTGTGTGTGTCTGTGTGTGCGAGTGTGTGTGTGTGTGTGTGTGTGTGTGTGTGTGTGTGTGCGTGCGTGTGTGTGCGTGTGCGTGTGCGTGAGCGTGTGGGTGTGCGTGTGGGTGTGTGTGTGCGTGCGTGTGTGTGTGTGTGTCTGCGTGTGTGTGTGTCTGCGTGTGTGTGTGTGTGTGTGCGTGCGTGTTCCGCTCTGACGGTCACCGTTCCAGTTCGCGGTGTTTCAGGTGAGTTGAAGCAACAGCCTCGAGCTTAAAGGTCGCAGGCAGTCCACTGAAAAGATGCCTAAGTGGGACAGGCTTGTGTTTGTCACTTTCTGAATTCACTTGGATTAGTTGGTGTCACATTCACAGTTCCGTGATTCTTCACACCTCATCTCTCATCTGTTGCCTTCTCTCGAGGTGACAGATGAAATACTGTAGCGCATCTGCTCACACCATTTCTTATTGTGGGTTGTGTTCTTGAAGATAAAACATAACACTAAAACCTGCCTTTTTTTTCAGAGATACAGCATCATAGATACAACACCTTTGGCCTACAGTCCACACTGACCATCGCTCACCCGTTCACACTAGTCTATATTATCCCACTTTCATACCCTACACACGAGTGACAATTTACAGAAGCCAACTAACCTACAAACCTGCGCGTCATTGGAACGTGAGAGGAAACCGGAGCACCCGGAGAAAACCCACGCGGTCACGGGAAGAATGTACAAACTCTGCACGGACAGCACCCGTAGCCAGGATCGTACCTCGGCAGCAAATGTACCGCTTATTTTTTGATTTATTTAATCTCTTGTTTTTATAATTAAAGCCAAAACATATTGAAATTTCCACTCTGCATGCAGTGTCTAACACTGGGCCAAAGTAAAGAGAGACCTCAAAATCCAGCATTGACATACTGTAGACCCACAATGTTTGGATTCTCCTGGAAGAAAGATAAATATAGAGATGACACTGGCCCCAGATAAGTGTGAGAGACAAACAAATGAGGACATTCTGTTCACAAAACCTTCCTAGCATTGGTGTTCTGCTCACTGCTTATTGGGGTGACCTGAACTTAAAGAAAGGTAACTTTGAGGTATGAGACGTGAATTGACCAAGATAGACTGGCAATTGATTCTTGAAGGGTTGACGGTGGATATGCAATGGAAGGCATTTAAAGACTGCATGGATGAACTACAACAATTGTTCATCCCAGTATGGCAAAAGAATAAATCAGGGAAGGTGGCGCATCCGTGGATAACGAGGGAAATCAGGGATAGTATCAAAGAAAAGGATGAAGCGTACAAATTAGCCAGAAAAAGCAGCCTACCAGGGGACTGGGAGAAATTCAGAGACCAACAGAGGAGGACAAAGGGCTTAATTGGGAAAGGGAAAATGGAGTATGAAAGAAAACTGGCAGGAAACATAAAAACTGACTGCAAAAGTTTTTATCGATATGTGAAGTGCAAAAGATTAGTTAAAACAAATGTAGGTCCCTTGCAGTCAGAAACGGGTGAATTGATCGTGGGGAATAAGGACATGGCAGACCAATTGAATAACTACTTTGGTTCTGTCTTCACTAAGGAAGACATAAATAATTTGCCGGAAATAGCAGGGGATCGCGGGTCAAATGAGATGGAGGAAATGAGTGAAATCCAGGCTAGCCGGAAAGTGGTGTTAGGTAAATTGAATGGATTAAAGGCCAATAAATCCCCAGGGCCAGATAGACTGCATCCCAGGGTACTTAAGGAAGTAGCCCCAGAAATAGCAGATGCCTTTGTGATAATTTTTCAAAACTCTTTAGATTCTGGAGTAGTTCCTGAGGATTGGAGGGTAGCTGATGTAACCCCACTTTTTAAAAAGGGAGGGAGAGAGAAAACGGGGAATTACAGACCAGTTAGTCTAACATCGGTAGTGGGGAAACTGCAAGAGTCAATTATTAAAGATGGGATAGCAGCACATTTGGAAAGTGGTGAAATCATTGGACAAAGTCAGCATGGATTTACGAAGGGTAAATCATGTCTGACGAATCTTATTGAAATTTTTGAGGATGTAACTAGTAGAGTGGATAAGGGAGAAGCAGTGGATGTGTTGTATCTGGATTTTCAGAAGGCCTTCGACAAGGTCCACACAAGAGATTGGTATACAAACTTAAAGCACACGGTATTGGTGGTTAAGTATTGATGTGGATAGAGAACTGGCTGGCAGACAGGAAGCAAAGAGTAGGAGTGAACGGGTCCTTTTCAGGATGGCAGACAGCGACTAGTGGGTGTGCCGCAAGGCTCAGTGCTGGAACCCAGCTATTTACAATATACATTAATGATTTGGACGAGGGAATTAAATGCAACATCTCGAAGTTTGCAGATGACACGACGCTGGAGGCAGTGTTAGCTGTGAGGAGGATGCTAGGAGGCTGCAGGATGACTTGGATAGACTGGGTGAGTGGGCAAATGCATGGCAGATGCAGTATAATGTGGATAAATGTGAGGTTTTCCACTTTGGTGGCAAAAATAGGAAGGTAGACTATTATTTGAATGGTGACCGATTAGGAAAAGGGGAGATGCAGCGAGACCTGGGTGTCATGGTACACCAGTCATTGAAAGTAGGCATGCAGGTGCAGCAGGCTGTGAAGAAAGCGAATGGTATGTTGGCATTCATAGCAAAAGGATTTGAGTACAAGAGCAGGGAGGTACTACTGCAGTTGTACAGGGTCTTGGTGAGGTCACACCTGGAGTATTGCGTACAGTTTTGGTCTCCTAATCTGAGGAAAGACATTCTTGCCATAGAGGGAGTACAGAGAAGGTTCACCAGACTGATTCCTGGGATGGCACAACTTCCATATGAAGAAAGACTGGATAGACTTGGCTTGTACTCGCTGGAATTTAGAAGATTGAGGGGTGATCTCATAGAGACTTACAAAATTCTTAAGGGGTTGGACAGGCTAGATGCAGGAAGATTGTTCCCGATGTTGGGGAAGTCCAGGACAAGGGGTCACAGTTTAAGGATAAGGGGGAAGTCTTTTAGGACCGAGATGAGAAAATCGTTTTTCACACAGAGAGTGGTGAATCTGTGGAATTCTCTGCCACAGAAGGTAGTTGAGGCCAGTTCGTTGGCCATATTTAAGAGGGAGTTGGATGTGGCTGAAGGGATCAGGGGGTATGGAGAGAAGGCAGGTACAGGATATTGAGTTGGATGATCAGTCATAATCATATTGAATGGCGGTGCAGGCTTGAAGGGCCGAATGGCCTGCTCCTGCACCTAATTTCTATGTTTCTATGGTGTCGCAGTGGGTAGACTTGCTGCCTCATACTGCCAGAGGCCTGGGTTCCATCCTGACTATGGGTGCTGTCTGTGCAGAGATTTTGCTGTTCTTCCTGTGACCACGTGGGTTTTCTCTGGGTGCTTGGGTTTCCTCCCACACTCCAAAGATGTGCAAGTTTGTAGGTTAATTGGCTCGTGTAGTCTGAAGGGTCTTGACCCGAAACGTCCCACATTCCTTCTCTCCAGAGATGCTGCCTGAGCCACTGAGTTATTGCAACATTTTGTGCCTATCTTCAGTGTAAACCAGCATCTGCAGTTCCTTCCTACACATGACCCCGACAGGTCATTCCATACACCCACCATCCTTGTGTGAAAAAGTTACTCCTCAGGTTCCTATTAAATCTTTCCTCCTCTCACCTTAAATCTATGTCCTCTGGGCTCGATTCCTTTACTCTGTTAAGAGACTCCATTTGTTTACCCAATCTATTCCCCTCATGATTTTATACACCTCTATAAGATCACCCCAACCTCCTGCACTCCAAGAAATAAAGTCCTAGTCTGCTCAACCTCTCCCTGTAGCTCAGGCCCTCGAGTCTTGGCAACATCCTCGTAAGTTTTCTCTGTACCATTTCTACCTTGACAACATCTTTCCTATATTATGGTGCCCAGAAATGAACACAATACTCCAAATGCAGCCTCACCAACGTCTCATACAACTGCAACATGACCTCCCAACTTTTGTACTCAATACTCTGACTGATGAAGGCCAATGTGTTGTAAACAACTAGATTTCTTTCTTGCTGTCCACCATTTCAGACCACACCACCATCATAAATTTGTCGTAACTTGTTTTGTGGGTCTGTGCTCGTTAGTATTTGGCTTCTGCTTTCAGCACTTTCCTTTAGGTTTGATGCCTGTTCAGACACGTGAGGAATTAAAGGATACAAGTGTTGGATTAGGCCCAATAAGCTGCTCGTTCTTTCACGGGCTTCACTACTCCCAGCTCAAACATCCTTGTGGGGGCTGACACTGTTCCTAAGCAAGGGCATTCAGCGTCAGTGTGGCCATTCTGCTCCACTCCATCACCTCATGGTGAGAACCGTCACCGCTGGCATCAACTCCACACATTTGCATCTCTGATCTTCTGCATCCTCTGTGTGGGTTTAGTTTCATTTAGTTTAGTTTAGATTAGTTTTGTTCAATGCATCAATGGATATTTATTAAGCATTACATAGTGAACTACGTTTTGCTCACAATGCTGGTGTTACGATGTTTGGCACCATTTCATCGTTCAAAGTCCCGGCATAGCCATGGTGCCCTCTGCCGCTGCTCCACAGCTGTAGGTCCACGTGAGGCCCACGCGCTTGGTCACTTGGAGCGGCACCCGGTCCAGCGGAGCCCCAGGCTGCAGCAGGGCCTCCAGCGGCCCACTCCCCGTCGAGGCTGTGCACTGCATCCTGCAACTGGTCTGCTTACCGGCCCTCAGTCCAACTCCTTCTACTCTGGGCGGGCAAGCACGGGCCTCCTGCATGGTTTCTCAGTCCGCCCTCCGTCCATGGCAGGCTAGTCGGGCCTACCAGGCAGGCCCTCAGTCTTCAGGGCACGACTCCTTAGGATACTAGTTTAGTTTATTAGTGTCACGTGTACCGAGGTACAGTGAAAAGATTTTGCTTGCGTGCTATCCAGTGTTTAGACGTTAGACGACAGATACAGAGAAACAGCGTGGCCGCAGGTCCTTCGGCCCATCTAGTCTGCACCAACTAGTGATCACCCCATATACTAGCACCATCCTGCACACTACACACAATTTACAATTACCACAAGTCAATTGACCTACAAACCTGTACATCTTTGGAGTGTTGGAGGAAACCGGAGCACCTGGAGAAAACCCACATGGTCACAAGGGGAAACAAGACTATACATGATTACAAGCAAGCCATCCACAATGTGCAGATAAAGGTACAACATTTAGTGCAAGATATAACATTTGATGCAAGATGTAACGCTGTGCCCTATCTTTGTAGGAAAAACATCGCAGCTTGTGCAAGGGCCAACATATTGACACGAGAACTCACACTACCCACAATAGTGTTCAATATTGTCAGCAGTGGTTTACATTCCAACACTACACCTAACAAACTGCAGCCCTGATCTGCTGCACCTCCATAACCAATCAGCATTTCTCAGACAGATACAGAATGAGTGCAAAGACGGGGACCCAGAGTGCTGGAGTAACTCAGCGGGTCAGGCAGCATCTGTGGAGAACATGGATAGGTGACGTTTCACAGAGTGCTGGAGTAACTCAGCGGGTCAGGCAGCATCTGTGGAGAACATGGATAGGTGGCGTTTCACAGAGTGCTGGAGTAACTCAGCGGGTCAGGCAGCATCTCTGGAGAACATGGATAGGTGGCGTTTCACAGAGTGCTGGAGTAACTCAGCGGGTCAGGCAGCATCTCTGGAGAACATGGATAGGTGACGTTTCACAGAGTGCTGGAGTAACTCAGTGGGTCAGGCAGCATCTGTGGAGAACATGGATAGGTGACGTTTCACAGAGTACTGGAGTAACTCAGTGGGTCAGGCAGCATCTCTGGAGAACATGGATAGGTGGCATTTCGATTTGGGATACTTCTTCAGACCCAAAACATCAACCATCCTTTTTCTCCAGCGATGCTGCCTGACCCGTTGAGTTACTCCAGCACTTTGTGTCCATCTTTGGTATAAACTAGCATCTGCAGTTCTTTGTTTCTACAACATGTCCGTGCGACCTGCAGAAATGTCATAAACATGCTCCAATTAGCCAGTTTGTTTAACATGTCACAGTCACTCCTTGAAGGAGGTCGGTTTCTCCAGGGCACTCCTGTAGAATAACAAGAGCACCAACACTGGGGAAGTCACAGAAATCCGCGTGTATTTTGTTATTTATACTTTCTTTGTGAATTTTCCCATTAAATTGCTCGGTGTTATTGAATCTTGAGTGCACTTCCAGGGTTAGGTTTATTATTACCACTGGAGTAACCATGACAAGCTTTGTTTTGTGTGCCTTCCAAACAGATCAGATACATTATACATAGATACAATCAGTTCAAACTCAGGTGCAATAGGTAGAGTGACGTTTAGTTTTGTTTGTTTTAGTTTAGAGATACAGCGTGGAAACAGGCCCTTCGGCCCACCTGAGTCCTTGCTGACCCATTCACACTGGTTCCACGTTATCCCACTTTCTCATCCATTCCCTACACACTAGGGTCAATTTAGAGATGCAGGGAATTCCACAAATTCACAACTCTCTGGGTGAAAACATTTTTTTCTCACCTCAATCTTAAATGGCCTCCACTTTATTCTAAGACTGTGGCCCCTGGTTCTGGACTCGCCCAACATTGGGAACATTTTTCCTGCAACTAGCTTGTCCAGTCCTTTTATAATTTTATACGTTTCTATAAGATTCCCCCTCATTCTTCTAAACTCCAGTGAATACAAGCCTAGTATTTTCCATCTTTCCTCATATGCCAGTCCCGCCATCCCAGGGATCAATCTTGTGAACCTACGCTGCACTGCCTCAATCACAAGGATGTCCTTCCTCAAATTAGGAGACCAAAACTGTACACAATGCTCCAGGTGGTCTTTCCAGAGAAGACTTAGACTTAGAATCCTTTATTGTCATTGTACAATATACAACGAAATTTCGTTTGGCAGCATCTCCTTCTGTAGCAGCACACCAAGCATAAATAGTAAAAAGAGATAGAAATAAATAAATAAATAAAAAGTACAGTAAAAACAGTTTAAGTGCAATTACAGTTAGATAAATGAATGAAAAAGATTGTGTTTTTAAGTGCAGAAGTTATTGTCCGTTGGCTGGAAGGTGGTAGTGTGTGTGTGTGTATGTGTGTGTGTGTGTGTGTGTGTGTGTGGGGGGGGGGGGGGGTGTCATAGTTTACTGTAGCAGACTCTTCACAGCCATGGGGAAGAAACTGTTCTTCAGTCTGTTGGTACGTGCTCTCATGACTCTGAGTCTGCCAGAGGGGAGGATGGAGAATAGAGAGTGCCCTGGGTGGGTGGGGTCATCCTGGATCTTTTTGGCCCGTTGGAGGAGACGGCTTGAGTAGATCTCCTCCAAGCGTGGAAGTGGGGAGCCGATGATCCACTGAGGCAGTCTTGATGACCCGCTGCAGTTGTTTCTTCTCGGATGCGGTGCCCGCTGGCATACCACACCGTGCATCCGTAGCCCTATGAGTGTAGCCCTGTACAACTGCAGAAGAACCTCTTTACTCCTATACTGAAATCCTCTTGTTATGAAGGCCAACATTCCATTAGCTTTCTTCACTGCCTGCTGTACCTGCACACCAACTTTCAGTGACCGGTGTACAAGGACACCCAGGTCTCGCTGCACCTCGCCCTTGCCCATCCTGTTCAGAAGCAGGATAACAGAAGGGAAGAAACTGCTCCTGAATCTGGTGGTGTGTGCTTTCAAGCATCTGTGCCTTCTGCCAGACAGGAGCAGGGAGAGGGCAAAATCCAGGTTAGGAGACATCAGAGTGAAAGGAGAAAAAGCTTGTCATGTTACATTAATAAGGGCAAGAATTTGTTACCTTCAAAGTTAACAAAAATAAATCAAAACAGGAATCGCACTTGACTTGCTTTGAGGATGGAGAAGGTGGCCTACAGTGCCACCTGCTGAGTGACATAGTCCCTGCAGGCCCAGCAGTACTTCACCTGTGGGATGGGAAAGAGAGGCAGATCATATTCCAACCACGGGCAGGTTTATGGCAATCCGCAACTGAACCCCATGTTGAGCTTTAAAATCAGAATTTCAAACAGGTATGTGTTATGAAGGTATGAACAGGTTGGCCTAGATAGAGTGGATGCGGAGAGAATGTTTTCACTAGTGAGAGGGTCTAGGACCAGAGGGCACAGCCTAGAATAAAAGGACTTACCTTCAGAATGGAGATGAGGAGGAATTTCTTTAGCCAGAGGGTGGTGAATCTGTGGAATTCATTGCCATAGACAGCTGTGGATGCGAAGTCAATGGATATTTTTAACGCGGAGATTGATTTATTAAATTTGATAGATTAAAGAGTTTATTGAATAATAAGAGTGTTAAAGGTTACAGGGAGAAGGCTGGAGAATGGGGTGGAGAGGGAAAAATAGATCAGCCTTGATCGAATGGCAAAGTAGACTCGATGGGCTGAATTGCCTAATTCTCCTCCGATGTCTTCTGATAACCATATAACCACATAACAATTACAGCACGGAGACAGGCCCTCTCGGCCCTTCCAGTCCGTGCCGACCATTTGTTTTCCCCTAGTCCCATCTACCTGCACTCAGACCATACCCCTCCATTCCCTTCACGTCCATATACCTATCCACTTTACTTTTAAATGTTAAAATCGGTCCTGCCTCCACCACTTCTGCTGGAAGCTGATTCCACACAGCCACCACCCTCTGAGTAAAGAAGTTCCCCCTCACGTTACCCCAAAACTTCTGTCCCTTAATTCTCATGTCATGCCCTCTTGTTTGAATCTTCCCTACCCTCAATGGGAAAAGCTTATCCACGTCAACTCTGTCTATCCCTTTCATCATTTTAAAGACCTCAATCAAGTCACCCCTTAACCTTCTGCGCTCCAAAGAATAAAGACCTAACTTGTTCAACCTTTCTCTGTAACATAGTTGCTGGAACCCTGGCAACATTCTAGTAAATCTCCTCTGTACTCTCTCTATTTTGTTGACATCCTTCCTATACCTAGGCGACCAAAATTGTACACCATACTCCAGAATTGGTCTTACCAATGCCTTGTACAATTTTAACATTACTTCCCTACTCCTATATTCAATGCTCTGATTTATAAAGGCCAGCACACCAAAGGCTTTCTTTACCACCCTATCTACATGCGATTCCACCTTCAGGGAACTATGCACAGTTATTCCTAGATCCCTCTGTTCCACAGCATTCCTCAATTCCCTACCATTTACCATGTGATGTTGTGGTCTAATGAACAGCATGCAAGTGGTGCCTGCTTTTATCCTTGCACCACTATCTGATGCAGCTATGGATCAGATCAATCACTCCTTCACCTTACGCCGTGGCCTCATCTTTCTATGAAACTTAAAACCGAGTTTGCATGATTATGAGCTATTGTGAAGAAGAGTGGAGAGGTTATTTGCAGGATTCCGGCCAATTTTAATCCCTCAATCCCTCAGGATGGCACAGTGGTACAAAGGTAGAGTTGCACCACTGTGGTAACAATAAGTGATAACAACACCTCCAGTGTTAACAATAAGTAGAGACCCGGGTTGTACTCTGACTATGGGTGCTGTCTGTATGAAGTTTGTACGTTCTCCCTGTGACCGTGTCTGTTTTCTCTGGGATCTCTTGTTTCCTCCGGGAGCAAGTCGGCTGCCTCGCCTGCAGCGGGTTTGTTGTTTCGACTTTTTTATAGTATGTTTCAGTGTTTCTCTGTATGTCTTGCGTGGGGGGTGGTGGGGGGGTTTAGGGGGAAACCGTTTTTCGGTCACCTATCTCAATGGAGATGCAACTTTCTTCCTTGTCGCTTCTTCGCCCCCCTCATCACGGCCTTACAGCTGGTTTGGTGCGGCGTTTCCCGGAGTCGGGCCCAGAGCTTCAGCGGCGGCGCAGCGGGGACTTTAACCTCCTGGAACGAGCGTCCCCTTGCCGGGGGTCGTCGGAGAAATGCTCCGACTGCTGGCCTGCGGCCTACAACAGCCTGGAGCCTCAGTCTGTTGCGCTTCTGGCGGCAGGCGTGGAACAGACCTTGCATTGTGGAGCAGGCGATCCCTCACCGTGGGTCGCAGGAGAAGTGCTCTGACCGCCGGCCTGCGGCCTACAACATCTTGAAGCCACGGTAGGAGCTGGGAGCTCCGGGTTTGCTAGACCTTTCCCGACGTCGGTGTTCCGATCATCCCAACCAGAAGGCTTGAACATCTGGCCGTCCGTAGCGGCGACTACGGAGGGTCAGGGCCCCGACCACGGGTGAACGAGGGAGGAGGAGGAGGACTGTATGAACTGTATTGCCTTGCCCCAGAGTGAAGAATGCTGTGGTGGATGGCTGTGTTGAATTATATTGTGTATTGTGTCCTTTTTTAATTGTAACGTTACATGGTGAATTACATTTCACTGCACCTTATGGTGCATGTGACAAATAAAGTTGAACTTGAACTGGAGGTTTGTAGGTTCATTGACTTCTGTAAATTGTCCCTAGTGTGTAGGATAGTGCTAGTGTACGGGGAGATCGCTGGCCAGCGTGGATTCAGAGGGTCAAAGGGCCTGTTTGCAAGCTTTATCTCTCAAGTCTATGGTCAATCAGCATTGCAGAAACTGATCATCCACTGCTTTTAGTTACAAGGATACTTCACCGGCAGCAAAGCAGCTGATGATATAAAAAGCACTTGGTTAATTAAGTGTTTTTTTCAGTCTTTGGTGCGAACCATCCTAGTCAATCCCTAGTCTGGCCTCCATCTTCCTCCCTTAAGTCCAATGACACAGACAAACGTAAATGACAGACAACGTTACCACCAGATCTTGTAGGACAACACCAGGTTCCAGAGCACCTCTGTGTTCCACCCAGCTCTGGCCTCTTGTGCAACCCCATCTCCCTTCGTCCTGGACATGGCTTTAAAACCTACCAAAAGTTCTACACTTCATCTACACTTCATGCTGTCTCAAGAAAGCAGGCAAAATAGTAAGATTAAATGAGAAGTTTGAAGTTTGATCTTTATTTTATCAGGAGTTACGTTGAGGGATTTCATGAAGAGCCCGCCAGCCCGCATGCGCATCAATCTTCAAAGCAGCGGTGTGAAATCACAGATAACATTTGTTGAACTGAATATAGTAAGATCTGAAAACTAGAACTACCAGCTGACCTTTATGAGAGAGGGTTGGGAGCGGAGGGCACGTAATCCCTCAACGTAACTCCTCATAAAATAAAGATCAAACTTCAAACTGGTAAGTTCTCGTTTAATCTTACTATTTTACTTCGGAGTCACGTGAGTGACTGCGTGAAGATTTCAAAGCTCTGTGATTTCATGCCGTGGAAGCGAGTCCATGCGTCACGCACTGCATTAGTTGACCAAGGAGGAGTGAAATTCTAATGCATTCAGACGTGACATGGATTTAAAGCATGCTGATGCTTTATTAAGAAAATAGTAAATATGAAACAAATATGACCCCTAACATTCGGGGTAAATTATAAGACAGAATTCAAAATAGAATTAGCGAACACCCTTGGCTTGGCAATGAGTTTGTTATAGAATGTCTGAAAGGTTCTCTCATTTGACCATCCCGCCACCGCAAGGATGTGGTCCATAGGAACTTCCAAACCCCTCTGTGCCGACGTTGTTGCAGCCCTGGTGGAGTGAGATTTAAAAATATCAGTGTCCACACCTGCACAAGCCAACACCTGTCTTAACCACCTCGAGATGGTCTGCACGGACACTGTTTTGTGAAGTTGTTTGTGACTAACAAATACTGCTAGTTCAGTGCCTCTGAGGTTTTTTGTGACCTCGATATATTTTAATAAATGTGTGACCACACACAGCCAAAGGTCCATGGGGTATGCTACAAATTCCAATTTGAGACCTGATGCCCCTGGTCTGCTCTGCTTGACTAGGCCATGCATATAGAAAGTTATTTTATTGGTAGCTATTACCATAGTGTCCCGTCGCAGTTTATGCAGCGACTGGATCCGTTGCGCTGAAACCAGCGCCATGAGTATGACCACTTTAAAAGTTAATTTGGCCAGGGACAGAGATGCAGCTGGAGCCCACCGCTGAAGCAGTGTCAGAACAATGTTCACATCCCAAATCTCCGAGTATCTAGATCTGGGGGGATTGGTGTTAAAGATACACTTGATACACACGACAGGAATTCCAAAACATCCGTTACACGTGCCGTGTTATAGGTGATGTTGGATCGTAAGCAGAATGTTGCCCATTTCCTAATATGGGTGATGTACTGCTTTTTGTTGGAATCTCTCCATGCTGCAGTGATCATGTCCAAAGTTCGATCCGTCAGTCCGAGCCCCAGAAAAGGTCTCCTCAGAGCCTGCAAATCAATAAATTTATCCGGTCAAGTAATGGGTGGCTCTCCCCTGTTACAGGATGAACCAACAGATTACGCCATTTGGGAATGGTCATACAAGGCTCAGATACCATTCCCAGAATCAATGGCAACTATGGCTGAGTAGGCCAGTTGGGTACTACCAAAATACCCGATGTGGAGTCTTGTTGGATTTTTTGCAAGACCCGACTGATGAGGCAAAAGGGAGGGAATGCGTAGAAAAACAATCCTCCCCAGTGTAGCGAGAATGCATCCATTGCTACCGCCCCAAGATCTGGCTCCCATACAACATACTTTGGCAATTGGTGATTAAGCTGGGATGCAAATAGATCGATATCCGGCGTTTCATACCGAGCAACAATGTCGGTGAACACTTTATGGTCCAACATCCATTCAGTGTTGTCATTAAATTTTCGTGACCTGGTGTCCGCCACTGTATTGAGCCTACCTGGTAGGTAGGTAGCTGAAATCCAAATGCTTCTTACAATACACCATTGCCAAATAAGGTTAGCGAAATTATCGCAGGATATTGACTTAATTCCACCTATGTTAGGTCTTTATTCTTTGGAGCGCAGAAGGTTAAGGGGGGACTTGATTGAGGTCTTTAAAATGATGAAAGGGATAGACAGAGTTGACGTGGATAAGCTTTTCCCATTGAGGGTAGGGAAGATTCAAACAAGAGGGCATGACATGAGAATTAAGGGACAGAAGTTTAGGGGTAACGTGAGGGGGAACTTCTTTACTCAGAGGGTGGTGGCTGTGTGGAATGAGCTTCCAGCAGAGGTGGTGGAGGCAGGATCGATTTTAACATTTAAAAGTAAAGTGGATAGCTATATGGACGTGAAGGGAATGGAGGGGTATGGTCTGAGTGCAGGTAGATGGGACTAGGGGAAAACAAATGGTCGGCACGGACTGGAAGGGCCGAGAGGGCCTGTCTCCGTGCTGTAATTGTTATATGGTTATATGGTTATTATATGTGATTAATATATGCCACCGCTGTGGTGTTGTTAATCTGAAGCTGAACATGCAGATGATGCATATTAGTACAATAAGCCTTGAGCCCATAGAATGCTCCCAACAACTCCAGATTATTAATACCATGTGTGAAGAAATGATGACTCATGCAAATCCCATCTGCCACCGCAACTAGAGATGGTATTAGTAGCTCCCCATCCTTGAGCGCTAGCATCAGTTTGTAATATTACTGAAGGACTGCTAACTGAAATGGTATTGGAGCAATGCTGAATGTTGGTCATCCACCATTGTAATTCAGAAATAGCATCGGCTGGTAATCGCATAGGTCTGATGAAATGACCTGCATGATTTTTGAGTGCTTGCTCCTTTGCACGTTGTAAATTGTGATAATACAAAGGTCCAAACTGTGGGGCTGGAAATGAAGCCACTAATTTGTCAATTACCCTGGCCACTTGCCGAATAGATGGTTGTTCAACAACAACAAGGTTGTTACAAGCTTCTATTAATTCTAATCTCTTGCCCCAGGGCAGAGTAACAGACATGTAAAAGAGTTAATGGTAAACCCCAAAGCATCAATAACCGTGGACGGTATCAACTTAGAGTTATCTGGATGGATGAGAAACCACAATCTTTCAAACAAGAGTTTAGTGGCTGAAACAGCTAATTTAGCTAATTCCAGAGTTTTTCCTACAATTAGGATATTATCCAAATATGCCATAACAATGTATTTTTGAGCTCTGAGAAGCGCAAGAGCTGGTTTTAATAATTTGGTAAATAATCTGGGGGCTGATGTTAACCCATTAGGCAACGCCTTAAACTGCCACAGTTGCCCCATCCAGTTAAACTTCAAATACCTCCGGTGATCCCTGTGAATGGGTACCGAATAGTATGCATCTTTGAGATCGATGCATGCCATAAAGCATCCTTTGGGAATCAGTTGTTAGGCAGTAACGAAGGTTTCCATTTTAAAATGTTTATACTGCACAAAAGCGTTAAGCTGAGTCAAATAAAGGATGATACGGCATCCTTCATCTTTCTTTTTCCTCGTAAATATATTAGAGGGTCATTCCCTCTAATATATTCGTGAGGGTCATACCCCGACCTCTCAATTACCCCTTTTAGATGCAACTTCAGTATTTCTGCTTGCGCCTCCAAACTTTCTTGCTGTGAAAGAACGATTTGGGTCATGCTGTATGTGTGGTAATGAATTGGAAAGGAACTCAATTTGGAACCCCTCTATACTGTGCAGTATAAATGGATCAGATGTTATTGAACTCCATGCATCCAACAAGTGTAACCTCCCACCAACTTGTAAATGGTCCACACACCCCATGTTCCAGAAGGAATCAGACCCACCTACCTCCATGGTTACCAATGGTTTTGAGGTTATTACTTCCGTCCCCGAGTTTTAGGGGGTAGAGGCGCATCTTCCAAGAAGGCTGGTCTGGGCCTTGGCCTAAAAAATACCTCTGTCCTGAATATCCGGCCTTCGAGCTTTCGCCAGCCTCAGGAAACCGTTTTCTGCTGATGGATGCATAGGGGTGCTGCCGCCGGAATTGAGGGGTTTTACTGGTTGACGGCGCCTTCATCAGCCCAACAACCTTCACCTCTTCATCCAGGTCCTTGACCTGTTTAGGTGGGTTCTCTCTGAAGAGGAGATTTGGTGGCTGGATGTTGCTGGATTTACACAACCCCGCAAATTTGAGGTTTAGGGCCGGTCGGATGGCACTTTTCCGAAAACAATTAATCTCAAAATGTGCATTGCACATTAGTGCCAGAGCATCCTGTTGCTCATCTGACAATGGTCCTCCATCCACGGACCTGGCAAATGCTGTTATGCCCGAAGCCAGAAATTTGAGGATTTTCTGGATTTTTATTTCTCGGGCTCTAATGCCCCCTGCAATATATCCACAAATTGAGTTATTTACAGCTGGTACATTCAATGAAGCACAGTTGGCAGGTGCCTTGTACTTGGCAGTTGTATCTATCATCACCTGTTCTTGTAGCTGGTGGGAGGTGAGGTAATTGATACTAGCAGCCAGCTCTTCCTGTAATGGCTCCCCTGCTTGCGATGGTATTGCGCATCTGGAGGCTATGACCGAC
The DNA here is from genome assembly GCA_035221665.1 of Okamejei kenojei. Lineage (NCBI taxonomy): Eukaryota > Metazoa > Chordata > Chondrichthyes > Rajiformes > Rajidae > Okamejei > Okamejei kenojei. The sequence continues at coordinate 87,357,777 of CM069139.1, forward strand.
AAATCCAGTGCTTCACGCACCCCATGCACACTAGTATGATCTTCAGCCATCCCGCCGAATTCGGAGTCAGCTCAGTACGGACTCCTTACACTCCCCTCCGCAGAGAGGGAGACATTGTGCAGCCCTGAACCAGGCGCTGCCGTGGGCCTCCAAGGAGAGCCACGCTGACAAAACTCCGTCTGTTGGAGCATGTCATGAAGGAGCATCTTTCCATTAGAAGCTCCATCATGGATAAACGTCCTGGGACGCTATCCACTGTAGGAGGCGAGCCCTCCTGGCCTGACTCATCCCAGTCCACAGGCTTATATGTCTTAAGTTTGGATTTACCCCCTTTCTGGCGAACCACCGCAGATTCGAGAGGTATTAAGTCAGAGGTCGCTGACCGCACTGCCAGCAAGTCAGGTGGTGAAATTGACCACCGCCGGCTACCCGCAGTCCCGCGGTCCTCCGTAGCCATCTTCCCCGCTGCCCGTTTCTTAGCCCTGTACTTTTCCTTTAAGTTTCAGAAATTCACTGTTATGTAAACGAATATGTCAGAACAAAGACGATCTCAGAATAAGTAAAACTTACTCGTAGGGTCTTTTTAACCTTATCCGCTGGAGGAGCAGCGCGCCTGCCAGCCAGTCGCTGCACCATGCGTTAGAGGATAATGACGCGCATGCGGGCTGGCGGGCTCTTCACGTAGTCATTCACGTGACTCCAAAGTAAAATTAGCAAGGACCTCTCACAACTCCACCATTCTCTCTTCTCCCCACTCTGGTTAGAGAGGAGGTACATGAGCTTGAAACCACATACCAGTAGATTCAAGAACAGCTTTCTCCCAACTGTTACCAGGTTCTTGAACGGACATCTCATATGCTGACGATGTATTCCCGATCATCCAATCTACCTTGTCGCATCCCCTGCACTTGTATTTATCTGCCATTTCTCTGTAGCTGTAATGAGGTTTTCCACACCAGGGCATCACAAATGTCCTCATTCTTCAGGGAACGGGGATTCCCCTCCCCCACTATAGATGAGGCTCGCACCAGGGTCTCCTCCATACCCCGTAACATTGCCCTCTCTCCCCATCCCCCCCACTCTCAACAAGGGCGGAGTCCCCCTGGTCCTCACCTTTCACCATACCAGCCGGCTCATACAACACATAGTCCTCCTCCAGTTTTGCCACCTCCAACATGACCCTACTCCTCGCCACATCTTCCCATCTCCCCCCGTCTGCCTTCTGCAAAGACCGCTCCCTCCGCAACTCCCTTGTCAATTCTTCCCTTCCATCCCGCTCCACCCCTTCCCCGGGCACTTTCCCTTACAACCGCAAGAGATGCTACACTTGTCGCTTTACCTCCCCACTCCACTCCATTCAAGGACCCAAGCAGTCGTTCCAGGTCCAACAGAGGTTCACCTGCACCTCCTCAAACCTCATCGATTGCATCCGTTGCTCTAGATGTCAGCTGATCTATATCGGTGAGACCAAGCGGAGGCTTGGCGATCGTTTTGCCGAACACCTCCACTCGGTCCGCATTGACCAAACCGACCTCCCGGTGGCTTAGCACTTCAACTCCCCCTCCCATTCTGTATCCAACCTCTCTGTCCTGGGCCTCCTCCATGGCCAGAGTGAGCAACACCGCAAATTGGAGGAACATCACCTCATATTCCGCTTGGGGAGTCTGCATCCTCATGGCATGAACATCAAATTCTCTCAATTCTGTTAACCCTCCCCTTCCTACCTCTCCCCCAGCCCTCAGGCACCTCCTCCTCCTTTTTCCTTTCTCCCCCCCACCTCCCATCAGTCTGAAGAAGGGTTTTTGGCCCGAAACGTTGCCCATCTCCTTCGCTCCATAGATGCTGCTGCACCCATATAACCATATAACCATATAACAATTACAGCACGGAAACAGGCCCTTCCAGTCCGTGCCGACCATTTGTTTTCCCCTAGTCCCATCTACCTGCACTCAGACCATACCCCTCCATTCCCTTCACGTCCATATACCTATCCACTTTACTCTTAAATGTTAAAATGGATCCTGCCTCCACCACTTCTGCTGGAAGCTCATTCCACACAGCCACCACCCTCTGAGTAAAGAAGTTCCCCCTCACGTTACCCCGAAACTTCTGTCCCTTAATTCTCATGTCATGCCCTCTTGTTTGAATCTTCCCTACCCTCAATGGGAAAAACGTATCCACGTCAACTCTGTCGACCTCAATCAAGTTTTCTCCAGCATTTTGTGTACACTCCATTTATTTTCTCTCTTGCATTATCTGTTGAACTCGTAAATAGTATGATCGGCCTGGATGGAAAGTGAAACAAAGTTTTTCACCGTATCGCTCTGTTCATGTGATAATAGTGATAATAACCAATAAACCAGAACCTCTGAGAACTTAACTTTCTCATTGTATAATCTACATGGGTTCCATTGACACACAAGCGAGCAGTTTCTGCCATCTGCAGACAATGGCAATGTGATGGGAATGGGAATATAGTGGGAATGGGAATACAATACGATACAATACGATAAAACTTTATTCAACCCCGGAATGGAAACATAGAAACATAGAAATTAGGTGCAGGAGAAGGCCATTCTTCGAGCCTGCACCGCCATTCAATATGATCATGGCTGATCATCCAACTCAGTATCCTGTACCTGCCTTCTCTCCATACCCCCTGACCCCTTCAGCCACAAGGGCCACATCCAACTCCCTCTTAAATGTGGCCAACAAACTGTCCTCAACTTCTGTGGCAGAGAATTCCACAGATTCACCACTCTCTGTGTGAGAAACAATTTTCTCATCTCTGTCCTAAAAGACTTCCCCCTTATCCTTAAACTGTGACCCCTTGTCCTGGACTTCCCCAACATCGGGAACAATCTTCCTGCATCTAGCCTGTCCAACCCCTTAAGAATTTTGTAAGTCTCTATGAGATCACCCCTCAATCTTCTAAATTCCAGCGAGTACAAGCCAAGTCTATCCAGTCTTTCTTCATATGGAAGTCGTGCCATCCCAGGAATCAGTCTGGTGAACCTTCTCTGTACTCCCTCTATGGCAAGGAATGTCTTTCCTCAGATTAGGAGACCAAAACTGTACGCAATACTCCAGGTGTGGCCTCACCAAGACCCTGTACAACTGCAGTAGAACCTCCATGCTCTTGTACTCAAATCCTTTTGCTATGAATGCCAACATACCATTCGCTTTCTTCACAGCCTGCTGCACCTGCATGCCTACTTTCAATGACTGGTGTACCATGACACCCAGGTCTCGCTGCATCTCCCCTTTTCCTAATCGGTCACCATTCAAATAATAGTCTATCTTCCTGTTTTTGCCACCAAAGTGGATAACCTCACATTTATCCACATTATACTGCATCTGCCATGCATTTGCCCACTCACCCAGTCTATCCAAGTCATCCTGCAGCCTCCTAGCATCCTCCTCACAGCTAACATTGCCTCCCAGCTTCGTGTCATCCGCAAACTTCGAAATGTTGCATTTAATTCCCTCGTCCAAATCATTAATGTATATTGTAAATAGCCGGGGTCCCAGCACTGAGCCTTGCGGCACCCCACTAGTCACTGTCTGCCATCCTGAAAAGGACCCGTTCACTCCTATTCTTTGCTTCCTGTCTGCCAGCCAGTACTCTATCCACATCAATACTGAACCACCAATACCATGTGAAGGAAATTGTTCTGCCAACAGCCGCAACACACAAGGTACGAAAACTTGAAATTAAAAGTGAGAACGGAAAGAAAAAGACAAGCGACTGTTGTCTGGCTGCCGTGTGCACAGCGCCTTCACCGGAACAAACAGACGGACGATCGAACAAACACAGACTTATCCCCATGGCAGAGGATTCTAAACTAGAGTGGCTCCCCCACATCGGGTCCTCCTTTGTGCTCCCACCGTCTCTCACGGTGGTCCCCCCACACAGGGCACTCCGTTGCCTTCCCCTCTCCCCCCCCCCCATGGCAATGGCCGCTGATCGCGGGCCGGTCGCGAGTTCCCACCGCCACCGAGTCTCCCGTTGCTGCCGAGGCCCAACTGCCACTGGGGTTCCCGTTGCTGCCGGGGCTCTGTTCCTGTTACTGCCGGGACTCCTGTTGCCGCTGAGGCCCCACATCTGTCGAGGGTCACACTGCCGCTGAGGCCCTCGCTGCCGCTGCCGGGGCTCCTGTTGCCGCTGAGGCCCCACATCTGTCGAGGGTCACACTGCCGCTGAGGCCCTCGCTGCCGCTGCCGAGGCTCCCATCACCGCCGCCAAGGCTCTCATCACCACCACTGCTCCTTCGGCCCAGGCAGCCCTTGACGCCCGGCTTCAATGCAGTCTCCTGGAAGGCCTTCGGGGCGAGTCGTGCCAGAAGACTTTCCAGTCTTCGGTCGTTGGCGGTGCTGTTGTTCGGCAGGGTGGATCTGGCCCGCACGGCTCCCTGGGACACTCAATATGGTGGGAATGGGAATATAATGGGGATGGGAATATAGTTGGAATAGAAATGTAGTGAGGAGGGGAATATAGTGGGGATGGACATGAGGTGGCGAATCTGTGGCGTTCTTTGCCACAGAGGGCTGTGGAGACCAAGTCAATGGATATTTTTAGGGCAGAGATAGATTCTTGATTAGTACGGGTGTCAGAAGTTATGGGGAGAAGGCAGGAGAATGGGTTTAGGGGGGAGAGATAGATCAGCCATGATTGAATGGCAGGGTAGACTTTATGGTCCGAATTGCCTAATTCTGTTCCTATCACTTATGAACTTATGGCGAGAATGGGAATTGGGTGGACAAGTGAATTTGTAAGAAAGTGATTTCCTGTTGTGTGATTTTTTGCAGTGAAGTGAAATATTTTACCACTGGTGACCTGTCTCAATTTTTAATTTATACAAATACTCTGATAATGGGCGGTTTTGTGAAAGATTCAACTTCTTACAATTAGGCTTAGCCTTAGAAATAGCTGTTTGTTTCGTGTTCCATTGTAATGTGAATATTTAACTTTCCACCTTTTATATTATTAACCAAGTTGTGTTGTATGACATTTTTCATCAACTTTGAATCATAGTCACACAGTACGGAAACAGGCCCTTCCGCCCAACTTGCCCACACCAATCAAGGTGTCCCGTCTGCACTAATATCACCTGCCTGTGTTTGGTCTGTCTGTCTGTCTGCCTGTCTGTAAGAGTTATCGAGGTTTAAAAATCTTCAAAACCGTGCGTGCGCAGATCGATTGGCTCCCCTGCCATTCTGCGCCACGAGGATTCTACTGTCACTCTGCGCGGAAAGTCGATGTCGCCAACCCGACCTGGCCCAAAAGCGGAGACCTGATGTCGCCAAATGATCCTGGCAGAGGAGAATGATCTACGAAGTGACCAGTGACCAGCAAAGTGACCAGCACCCACTGTGAGACCCCAACGCACCCCCAACCCCTTCCCCTCTGGTCCCCCTCGCTGGCTCCTGCCCCCCTCCCCCATGATAGAGCACTCTCCCCCATAGTCTTTTCTCCGAGCTCTCGCCCCTCCTGCCCCCACACCCCTCCCCTCTCCCACACCCCTCCCCCCCCACACACCCCTCACTCCCACACACCCCTCACAACCCCCCTCTGCCCACACTCACCACTCACAACTCTCCCCTTGCCCACACACACCCCTCCGCCCCTCAACCCCCCTACACCCATACACCCCTACCCGTTCCGCACACCCCTCCCCCATCTCCTCCACCCACACATGAACCCCTGCCCACACACTCCCTTCCCACATACCCCTCCTGCCCATATACACACTTCCTCTCCCAACCCATACCCCCCACCACACCCAACGTCTCCCACTTAGTCATGTGACCAGCTAGCTACCACACTCTAGAATATTCCACAACAGAGGGTGAGGGTGAGGGTGTGAGGAAACACGCAGTTAAAAGGAACAATAGGAAGATGGGACTGAACGGGCTGTGCTTTCTCCGAGCATGTCAGATGTATACAGTAATTGAGAGAAACACAATAAAAACCATTCTTAAATCAAAGCAATGTTTGGAAATTCTCAAGGGAGAATGTTTGATATAAAAGGTTGTGAGCCTTCTCGTTAGAACTGTATAAAGTGAAGAATGTTCAGATTATTAATTCTCATACTACAATGCAGAGAATCTTACACTAGACTGCCTCTGATTTTACAAGTGGTCATGTCAACCACTGTCAAATGAGAGGTTGACAATTTATTTAAAATGCATGGAATTTTAATGCATAAAAGTCACTTGATGAAAGGTTTTCTTCTGTAACTGTTAAACGGCAACAAATGTACGTTAGAACCATCCAGTGTTCGTCAGGTGGTGTGTGTACTGCAGTAGTGTATACAGCCACCATGTGGCACTTCATAGCATTCCAAACTGGTTTCATTTAGTTTTAGTTTAGTTTAGTTTCGAGATAAAGCGCAGAAACAGGGTACACAAAATGCTGGAGAAACTCAGCGGGTGCAGCAGCATCTATGGAGTGAAGGAGATTGGCAACGTTTCGGGCCGAAACCCTTCTTCAGATTGATGGGGGGTGGGGGGAGGCGGGGGGAAGAAAGGAAAAAGGAGGAGGAGGAGCCCGAGGGCTGGGGGAGAGGTAGGAAGGGGAGGACAGCAAGGGCTAACAGAATTGAGAGAATTCGATGTTCATGCCAGGAGGATGCAGACTCCCCAAACGGAATATGAGGTGCTGTTCCTCCAATTTGCGGTGTTGCTCACTCTGGCTGTGGAGGAGGGCCAGGACAGAGAGGTCGGATACGGAATGGGAGGGGGAGTTGAATTGCTGAGCCACCGGGAGGTCGGGTTGGTTAATGCGGACCGAGCGGAGGTGTTCGGCGAAACGATCGCCAAGCCTCCGCTTGGTCCTAACCCTAACCCTAACCCAGGTAAGCGCAGAAACAGGCCCTTTGACCCACTGAGTCCACGCCGACCAGCGATCCCCGCACATTAACATTATTCTACACACACTGGGGACAATTTACAGTTATACCAAGCCAATTAACCTACAATCCTGTAGGAGTGTGAGAGAAAACGGGAGAAAACCCACGCGGTCACGTGTAAACTCTGCACAGACAGCACCCGTAGTCAGGATCGAACCCGGGGCTCTGGCGCTGTGAGGCAGCAACTCTACCGCAGCGCCACCGTGCCGGTGTAAAGTATTGTATTCAATGTTCAAGTAGCCATGTTCAAGGAATAGTTTGGAACTGTCTCTCCATGATAACGCAGAAGGGGCTTCAGACAGATGTGAACAAAAGCTGCAATGCACGGTGAGAACAGAGGTGACACAATGAACCCAAACGGCTTAATTGGTTACGTTCACCAAGCGACCACACTGGTAAGAAATGTAAGTAATTTTCATTCCTATCATTGATATAAATTACTATCCTAAATATTAGAAACAAGGAACAGTCGCTGCTAGTTTACAAAATGAGACACAAAGTGCTGGAGTAACTCAGTGAGTCAGGCAACGTCTCTGGGACGACGAGGGTTGTGGGGGCGGGGGGGGGGGGGGGGGTTGTGGGGTGTGAGGAGTTGTGGGGGCAGTGGGGGTTTGTGGGGGCAGGGGGGTGTGGGGACGGGGGGGCTGTGGGGGCAGGGGGATATGGGGGCACTGGGGGGGGTTTGGGTGCGGGGGGGAGGTTGTGGGGGATTGTGGGGGAGGGGAGGGTTGTGGGGGAGGGGAGGGTTGTGGGGGCAGGGGGGTGTGGGCAGGGTGTGTCTGTGGGGAGGTAGGTGTGTGTGGGCGGTGGTGTGTGTGTGGGGGGTAGGTGTGTGTGGGCGTGTGTGTGTGTGTGTGTGTGTGTGTGTGTGTTGTGTGTGTGTGTGTGTGTGTGTGTGTGTGTGTGTGTGTGTGTGTGTGTGTGTGTGTGTGTGTGTGTGTGTGTGTGTGTGTGTGTGTGTGTGTGTGTGTGTGTGTGTGTGTGTGTGTGTGTGTGTGTGTGTGTGTGTGTGTGTGTGTGTGTGTGTGTGTGTGTGTGTGTGTGTGTGTGTGTGTGTGTGTGTGTGTGTGTGTGGGCGGGGGTGTGGGGGGAGAGGGGTGTGTGGGCAGGGGGGAGTTGTAAGGGAGAGGGGTGTGTAGTCAGGGGTGACTGAGCTCTTGGAAAAGTCGGGGGAAGAGCCATGGGGGTGAGGGGGGCATCATGGGGGAGGGGGGAGGAGCCAGCGAGGGGGACCAGAGAGGTAGTGGCTGGAATTAGCGGTGCGATGGGGACTCTCAGCGGGCGCTGGTTGTTCTCTTCCGCCTGATCAGAGTCTCTGCTTTTCGTTTGGCCTCCCACGCTGGGTTGCTGCTTGGGGCGGGGCTGCTTGGGGTGGGGCTGCTTGGGGTGGGGCTGCTTTGGGTTCCTCCAAAGTCCGGTTGGAAACCTCCGCCGGCCATCCTCAGCTCCAGTAAAGACGTAATGGCGCAGAAGGGGCAGACCGTCCCGTGGAGTGACAGGGGAAGAGATTACGGAGATTTGGTATGTCGAAGAGGATTCTCCTAAACCTCCACAGGTGCACGGTAGAGAGCATACTGACTGGTTGCACCGTGGCCTGGTTCGGCAACTTAAACGTCCAGGAGTGAAAAAGACTACAAAAAGTTGTCCAGTCCATCACCGGCTTTGACTTCCCCACCATCGAAGGGATCTATCGTAGTCGCTGCCTCAAAAAGGCAGCCAAAATCATCAAAGATCCACACTCATCTCAACATTGCCATCAGGAAGAAGGTACAGGGGCCTGAAAACTGTAACGTCCAGGTTCAGGAACAGCTTCTTCCCTACAGCCATCAGGCTATTAAACACAACAGCAAATAAGCTCTGAGCTCTGAACTGAAAAATACTATATTATTATTGCACTATATTGGTTATTTATTGAACTTTTTTATTCTCTTCCCCCGTTAAGTACTATGTTTACATATTCACATATTCTGTTGTGCTGCAACAAGTAAGAATTTCATTGTCCCATCTGGGACATATGACAATAAAACACTCTTGACTTGACAAACTGATCAATGTAGCACACACTCATGGCCTCAAAACGACCGTGATTTGTGAGAATTAAAAATCAATACTACAAAAATGTGTTCTATGTGACCTAAACTAAAGTGCCATTATGAAATTACAGTGAGAGTTGGTAAATGTAAGGTCTCCTCACAGTTTGGCCATGCACGAAGGCTACCACACGGCAGCTGACATGCATGAGCCTCGATCGCACATGATCTAGGCCACACACAGTTCGTGTGTGTATACGTAGGCGCATACACGAACAAAATACTGTGTGTGGTATGTACCATTTTTAGGTTTCTAAAAATGGGCTCAACAAAGTGTTATGTTATTTATGACCCCTTCATGACCCCCGGAATAAACCCAAACAACCCCCATGGGGGTCAGGACCCCCAGGTTAAGAACCACTGATCTAAATGGTGTCAAGTTGGGAAAAGGGGAATTACAACGGGATCTGGGGGTCCTTGTTCAACACTCATTGAAAGTAAGCATGCTGGTACAGCAGGCAGTGAAGAAAGCGAATGGCATATTTACCTTCATAACAAGAGGAGTTGAGTATAGGAGCAACGAGGTCCTTCTGAAGTTGTACAGGGCCCTAGAAAGACCACACCTGGAGTATTGTGTGTAGTTTTGGTCTCCAAATTTGAGGAAGGACATTCTTGCCATTGAGGGAGTGCAGCGTAGGTTCACAAGGTTAATTCCCGGGATGGCGGGACTGTCATATGTTGATAGAATGGAACAGCCGGGCTTGTATACTCTGGAATTTAGAAGGATGAGTTGAAACATATTGAAACAAACTTATTGAAACATTTAAGATTGTTAAGGATTAGCTAGAGGCAGGAAACATGTTCCCGATGTTGGGGGAGTCCAGAACCAGGGGTAAGTCATTTTGAACGGAGATGAGGAATTAATTTTTCACACAGTGAGTTGTGAGTCTGTGGAATTCTCCACGTCGGAGGGTGGTGGAGGACGGTTCTCTGGATGCTTTCCAGAGAGAGTTAGATAGGGCTCTTAATGATAGCGAAATCAAAGGATATGGGGAAAAGGCAGGACCGGGGTACTGATTGTGAATGATCATCCATGATAACATTGAATGGCGGCACTAGGTCAAAGGGCCAAATGGCCTAATCCTGCACATATTGTCTGAAGAAGGGATTTGGCCTGAAACCTTGCCTATTTCCTTCGCTCCACCAGCTGAGTTTCTCCAGCACTTTTGTCTACCTTTGATTTTCCAGCATCTGCAGTTCCTTCTTAAACACGTATTGTCTATTGTCTATTGTCTATTAAGTGTTTCTGATCTGTCGGACAGGTGTTTGAGGATTTTTCTTTATTATAGGGAGAATTCTTCTGTCATCAGCGGTGGAGGTCTTCCTTGGCCTGCCAGTCCCTTTGCGATTAGTAAGCTCACCAGTGCTCTCTTTCTTCTTAATGATGTTTTATTTTAAAGTTGATTTTGGTAAGCCTAAGAAACTGCCTCCAACAGTTTTATTAGAAACTTAGAAACATAGAAAATAGATGTAGGAGGAGGCCATTCGCCCCTTCGAGCCAGCACCGCCATTCATAGTGATAATGGCTGATCGTCCGCTATCAATAACCCGTGCTTGCCTTCTCCCCATATCCCTTGATTATTCTTGTTTCTCAGTCTCATAATGGCTTCTTTGACTTTCATTGGCACAACTTTGGTCCTCATGTTGAGAAACAGCAATAAAAGTTTCCAAAGGCGATGGAAAGATGGAGGAAAGACTAGGTGCTGAGAGCTCTCTTATACCTGCATTAAGGAGGCAACTAAACACACCTGGGCAATTAAAAATACCTGTGAAGCCATGTGTCCCAAACATTATGGTGCCCTGTAATGGGGGGGGGGGGGACTATGTATAAACACTGCTGTAATTTCTACATGGTGAAACCAAAACGTATGAAAATGGCCTTTAATAAAATCTGACAATGTGCACTTTAACCATATATGATTTTTTTTCTACTACAAATCTCAAATTGTGGAATACAGAGGCAAATAAATAAATGATGGGTCTTTGTCCCAAACATTATGGGGGGGGCAGTGTGAATTGTCCCTAGCGTGTAGGATAGTGCTGGTGTATGGGGTGATCACTGGTTGGCACGGATACGGTGGGTTGAATGACCTGTGTATGCACTGTATGTCTACAGTCTAACAGTATCTGTTTTATGTGCTTAGAAGTTAATCATGACTAACTGAGAATGATTTCCTCAATAGTAGGTAAATCATCTAAATCTGCTGTGCTCTCAATTGCCCATCAGTCTGCCTTTGGTATCTTCCTGTTGTGTCATTAACATTACACCACCTCCTCACAGCATTTACATTTTGATGTATATGAAGCCTCCCGAGTGCCTGCTTAGCGGGAACCTTCCCATGGTGCCACGGCCTTGACGCCCGCCTGAAGCCTCGCCGGTCGGTGGGCCTGGGAGTGAGCTGGAGAAGTGGGCGCAAGGAGCAAGGGCCGGTAAGAGGGTGAACCTGGGTAATGCCTCCAGCGTCTTCAAGGCCGGCTGCAGGAGGTGCTCCCGGGACACAAAGATGGCCGGGTGAGGAGAGGAGAGGAGAGTTCACGGGAACTGCTCTGGTACATCGAGCGCGTGGGCCGACCGTACTTTGGAGTTTAAATAATAGCGCCAAAAATGGTGGCGCCCACATGTGTAAATTATGCAGAATAAACTTCACTGTGCTGTTACACATGTGACACAGAAAGCACAATTGACTATTACCGATTAAATTGATAGTGATGGTAATGTCCAATGGGTCCATATTCTGAATCTACAATGAAATGCCAGAAATATATAACAGCACTTATTCATATGGACTATTCCTGTAGCATCTCCTAGTCTGAATGCACATTAAATATGATTGGAACAGCTGGAATGTAAATTGGTTGATTAGAGATGCACAATTTAACAGTGAAGATGTGAATAGATTATTGATATTCAATTTTGAACATAAATGTTATGTTAGCCTTTCAAATGTTTAGGTCCTGCATTAAATTGAGTTTAGAAACATTACCTTGGCATAAGATTAATACCTGAACACCTCAGCTCAGTCCACCTAGGCATACCTGATCTCCCGGTTGCTAAACACTTTAACTCCCCTCCCATTCCCACACTGACCTTTCTGTCCTGGGCCTCCTCCACTGTCAGAGTGAGGCCCAGCGCCAATTTTGGAGAAACAGCACCTCATATTTCGCTTGGGCAGCTTACACCACAGCGGTAAGAAACATTGATTTTAACTTTCCCTCTCTCTCCATCCCTACCCTGTCCTAGTTCTCCGACCAGTCTGACTGCCTTCCTGATTAAATTTTATCTTTGTAATTTTCATTGTCACCATTCCCCAAGCTAACAATGATCTACTCTACATGTTCCTTGAGCTTTGTCCCTTTTAATTTGTCGTTTTCACACCCTACCCTTCCATATCTCTATGTCTCCCTCCCCTGACTCTCAATCTGAAGAAGTGTCTCGACCCGAAACGTCACCTATTCCTTTTATTCAGAGACGCTGCCTGTCCCGCTGGGTTACTCCAGCATTTTGTGTCTATCTACAAGATTATAAAAATTAGTTACACTGATGCAATTATTAATAATAATTGTCCTAATGCTCAATTTCCCGCTTGGCTGTTGTCGTTGTGTGATTTTTATTTCTGAATTATGCATGAAGGTAAATGTCAAACCAAATTTACTTTTAAGATGTTCTCTCCACTATTTATCATTGAGTGTGAATCTGATCAAAGTAACAGCAGCCAAAGGCTTTTCCAAAGGCATCTTTGTCAAGGAATTAAAGAATGTTTCCAGTGGAAGTCACTGTGGATTGAGTTGAGGAATTGTAAAGGCAAGAAGACACTAATTGGTGTTATCTACAGACCCCCACATAGTAGCCCGGATGTAGGGTGTAAGTTGCAGCAGGAGTTAAAACTGGCATGTAACAAAGGTAATGCCACTGTGGTGATGGGGGATTTCAATATGCAGGTAGACTGGGAAAATCAGGTTGGCTCAGGACCCCAAGAAAGAGAGTTTGTAGAATGCCTCTGAGATGGATTCTTAGAGCAGCTTGTAATGGAGCCAACCAGAGAAAAGGCAATTCTGGATTTAGTGTTGTCCAATGAACCAAATATGATAAGAGAACTCGAGGTAAAGGAACCGCTTGGAGGTAGTGATCATAATATGATTAGTTTTAATCTGCAATTTGAGAAGGACAAGGTTAAATCAGAAGTGTCAGTGATGCAGTTGAACAAAGGGGACAAAAGGTGACCTGGACAGGTTGAGTGAGTGAGCAGATGCGTGGCAGAGGCATGAGAGGGGAGCTGGCCAAGGTAGACTGGAAAGGGATACTAGCAGGAATGACGGTGGAACAGCAATGGCAGGAATTTCTGGCCATAATCCGGAAGACACAGGATCATTTCATTCCAAAAAGGAAGAAAGATTCTAAGGGGAGTAGGAGGCAACCATGGCTGACAAGAGAAGTTAGGGATAGAATAAAACTAAAAGAAAAGAAAGGAAACAAAACGGGCAATACGGGCTGAAAAGATGAAGTATGAAGGGAAGCTGGCCA